>JAZDUH010000137.1:2555000-2700000 GCA_036419115.1 Scarus forsteni | reverse complement strand
GTTTTTTTAATCAATTTAGGCAGATATTAATTCCAGGACCAATATTTAGCTGTTTTTTTGTTTTTTTTTAAACTGTAAATTAAACCCCAAGTCTGCTTTGTGATAGAAATGTGCATGTATCTTGCATGTAACGAAACAAGATAGACAACACTTAACCTAAATTAATGATGTATTTAATATTTTCTAAATACATTGAGTTGTGAAATACATTCAGTAATGTCTCCAGATTTCTTTATCACTAAATCCAAATGTCTCTTTAGCGGTTAAAACCAAAATGTATATGCCTTCTTGAAAACATTAAAAATCAGAGTTACAACCTAATGACAGACAGGGAGCTCTGTAATGTTAAATATAAAACTGCTTTCCTGTAGACTTAAGCTAATTCTACTGTGTAATCAACAGGTTTGAAAATCTCCACAAAGATTAAGTCTGTGTGTTTGATGGACGTATGGCTGTAAATACTGTCCGACACATTTTCTAAAACCAATGATTCGTTTTTAAGGTACTACTCATAGATACAAATGTATTTACAAAATCATTCACCCCTACATACCACGCTTCTATTGATTTCAAAATCAAATTCTGTGCACGCCAACAGAGATCGTCTGTATTCTGAGCGAGCTCTATCTTCTCTCATTCCCAGCACACACTCCCACTGATCAATGATGTGTAGTTAAACATAGTGCTTTTGTCTCACCTCCATCTTTTTGTATTCCTCTTGCTGTTTTACCTCTGAAAGCACCTGCTGTGGCTGAACAATGAGCCAACAGCAGCAACAACAGTTAACAAACCCCAAAAGGGCCAGTAGGGGGCACTACACTGCCATGAAATACAGCTTCTTCCCCCACTCCACTCCTTTGTCTTCTATACATTAAGGAACCATCTCCATCCAAGATAAAACCGTGTATGATTATTTTACTTTCCCAGTTGCTCTCAGAGGTGGCAACGATCACTGTGGAATCCTTGAGAGATTTTAATTTCCTGTGACTCTGGAGATTCATGCGTGTCAAAGGCAGAAGCAGAAATGTAAATGTAATTGCTCTGTTGCTCCATTGAAATGAAGATGCTGCTGAAATAATCGCTTGTGGGGTTGGTTTTTATTCGCCTGTGGTCGACTTACCTCAATATATGAAAGGGGACAGAGGGATGACATGAGGACAGAACAGACTTAAATAGAATCATTATCACAGACAAGCCGGCCATATTGATTGCATCCCTTAATTTAACAACCGACACTCAGAAAGAAACATACAAAGCCACGTTGCTGGCCTCTCAGTGAAGCTTGTGTGAGGAAAAAGACTACAAAGCTTTTTTGATTTCGTGAACATTTAATATTTAGTTACATTTCTACAAAATTAGTGGTATGTTATTACCAATCAGTTCCCACATTTCTCAGTGTTTCTACGTGCTCGTGTGTCAGTGCAACATATTATCTTTTTCATCTTGGAAAGCCACAGTTAATCTCATTCTGTCTGACCATTCCATGGAGTTAAAAGCAGCTTCTTTCCTTGTGTTTTTTAAATAATTTCATGCTACACTAATTGAAAATGTGAGTTTCAAAAGTCAAGGCCTGTTGAGGCAAGTTTAGAGACCAGTTGGCATTAAGAAGACCTTAAATCAGCCCTGAGGAAATTTGTTTCATTTTTCTGCTTGCTTTCATTATCTACTTTCTCCATCTCTTTGTTTCCCTTTTTACATTTTCTGCTTTGGGGATATTGTACTGGTATTAGCATCCTTATTAAGATCTGTTTAATTCTTTCTTTCACTTAAATACTACGCAGTCTGTTCATGACATAGTCTGATGGAATAATTGTCTTAGAGGACACTTTACATTTTGGTTTGGGATTTAAGTTTTTTAAGTCTAAAAATACCCATTTCAGCTTTCGTGTACAAGACACTGGATTTATTGCTGTCTTTTGAGGTTATTTATACAGACACATTAGAAAATGGGTTGAAAAATACATCTTAAGGAGATATGCTACACTTTTCGTGATTATTTTGTTCATTTGCTGTGTTTACTTGAGTTTTGAGGGGGAGGGGCACATACAGAATAATTTTCAAAATCAGTTCAAACAGCAGTGGTTTGTGACAGTTGAACCCTCATTTAAGTGAGAAGAATAAAGATGATTTTATGTACATCTTTTTGACCTTTTCTTTTTTCTTGTCTTTTCAACAATCAGAATAAAGAAATGTTGCTCAAGCACCTTCACATGAGGACATGGCAGCACACAGTGTTCATGTGTAGACTAAAGCTCCTCTAACATGGACTCTCGGGTGTTTTGTGTACACAGACGCTTGTGTCAGCTGGGGATGCTGATCAGAGTCAATGATGTAGCAGTTGTGTGCTAGTACTGATTGTGTTTTCATCGAACTAAAGCGCTCCACATTTTACTCCATATCCATTATTTGTCCATCATCATCACACTCATTTTCATCGTTACCCACATGACTTGCCTTTCTTCTGATGATTTTCTTTTACTCATAAAGCTTGTCCAAGAGGGTGCTGGTGGAGGTAACAGCCAATATCCACAAATCACACCACACATCAATTAATGCGCAGGAAGAGAATGAAGACAATAACGCGTGCTCTCTGAGTGTGTGTTAAGCTCAAATCTAATTATTCTCTGGTTTCCCTCATAGGAGGGACGGACTATGTTAGACAAACTGCTCGTGGCTGAAGGTTTTTATTGCTGCAATACCCCCCACCCCCCTTTCTCTTTCTGTTTCTTTACATCTCTCTCTTTATTTCTTCCTGTCTGCTCTCTCTCTTTCTCATCCTTCCCTGCATCCTGCCTCACCCCACCTTTCTCTTTCTGTCTCTCCCCTCCTCTTCTTCCATCGTCCCGCCTCCCCGTCCATCTCTACCTCCATATCCCTCTCTCTCCTCTCTATCACTCTCTCACAGATGCCACATCATACCACATGCTCTCTCTCTTCCTCCCTCTCTCTCTCCTCTCTCTAGTCCGTCTGCTCTCTGCTCTCTCATTCGTTGTACCGGCTCACCGCTGGCTGTCAGTTCATTTGCCGCGGCAGAGCAACAACTGGTTTCTTTCAGCGCTGGGAGCAGAGAGGGAAAGGAGAGAACAGGGGGGATGAGTGGAAAGAGAATAAAGTGAAGGAGGACAAGAAGAGGGAAAAAAAGAAGAGGAAAAGAAGGAGGATCTTTTGTTAAGCATCCATCCCTCCCCTCTTCCCCTCTCTCTCTCCTCTCTCTCTGGAAGCAGCAGCATCAGCACCACTGCCTCCATCAGCACAGCCACTGCTCCCGCTGCTGAATCCTCTTCGTCTCCTGCCGGGATCTGCCTCCTCCTTCTCCTCAGGGAGCTCTTCCTGGAACTGGGAGGGGGAGGGAGATCAACACCTCCCAGCTTGCCGTGGACCCTCAGCAAGGCATCAGGAGGGAAAGGCAGGAAGGAAGAGTGGGGGATTTTTTTTTTTTAGAAGGGGTCGATTGGAGAGCGGAGGAGAGGCAACACCCTGGTTTACAGCAGAGCAGAGGAGAGAAGAAGAAAAGAGGGTAAGAAGCCAGCGTGGCAATCAGAGTGGACCTGTTGTTGAACTTTCATATTTATATTTTTTTCTGCACAGCATTCTTCTCCTGTGGAAATTTTCTGACAGTTTTTGATATTTTTCTTTTTTCTCTGATTTAAGATTTCCTTTTCAGTTTTCTCTCTTAAATATCCTTTTTTGAGTGGTTTCAGTGTTTTTAACTGCTTCCCTTTCCATGTGCTGTGGCTATTAATATATTGAAGTTTTGCATGTCAAATAAGATTTATGAGAAAAATAAGGATGTGATGTC
The DNA here is from genome assembly GCA_036419115.1 of Scarus forsteni. Taxonomy (NCBI): domain Eukaryota; kingdom Metazoa; phylum Chordata; class Actinopteri; order Labriformes; family Labridae; genus Scarus; species Scarus forsteni. The sequence goes on along the minus strand of JAZDUH010000137.1, from coordinate 2,696,201 downwards.
AGTGTGTGAAAGTAAGGTCCCTTAGGGTACGAAGAGAAGGGAAACAGGAAGTGTACATTTTTAATTTACAGCCAAATTTAATTAAAAATAAAGAAAAAGTTGTTTTTTTAACCATGAAAGGCATTTACCTCCATCCTTCTGATTTTTTAAAAAACTTTTTTGTTAGGACGGCTGTGGTACCCTGTGATTGATTTGTCATTTTTAGAGCATGTAAAGAAGTTTGACTGAAAGCAAAGGGACGAGAAGAGCTTCTGTGTTTGATTTTAGCTTTTGCCCCTGCTCTCAGAGTAATCTGATGAGTCTCTGGGGTGCTTCCACTGAACAATCAATGATACTTGGGCTTGTCGACCTCATTGTGTTTGTATGTGTGTGTGTGTGTGTGATGATCTCTAGCAGGAGCCCTCAGGTTCTCTTTTTTCCTCCCTCTCTACAGATGGCCTGGGTTGGGCCAGGCTAGCCATGCTTTTGTGTATGCGCATGTGTAAATGTGTGTGTTTGGCTGCGGGTGGTAAATCCCAGCTCTCGCCAGCTCAAGGGTGGTTGAATGGGTGGGGGTCTTCCCAGTTTTGGCAGAGTGTATATGTTTGTATAATTGTGTGTTTGTGCGTCTCCTGGGCTGAGTGGTCCAGGCTGGCTGGCTAAGAGGTGGATGGGAAGAGAAAATGGGGGGTGGGGGGGTGGATTTGCATCTCATCTGCTTTTCCTTTTCCTCCTTGATTTATTCATTCTTTGTATTTTCCCATCTGTCTTCACACTTTTTCATTTGTCATTTATTTTTGTAATTTCCTTTTTCTGCTTTGAGAATTCTGCCACATATTATTCTTTCAATCTTCTGTTTTAATAAATAGGCCTGATGAATTTCTGATTGGAAGCAGTCAATTTAATGTCTGCCTGGGCATCAAGGATATGCACACGGATGAGCCTATTCCTTTTACCGAACCATCCGGAGAGTAATTGTAAATATTGATTAGAGACAACAAATCAATGAAATGATTTTAGATTGGCTTAGCTGGAGCTTGCTCTTTGTGTTCAGCTGGCTAGTTCAGTTAGAATAGAATAGGAATACATTTGCTTGAACTTTTCATGCATTATTCATAGCCTCATTCCTGCATTTAAACTCATCGCTTTAATTTCAAAATAAAGAAGAGGGGAAATCATAATGACTTCTAAATTAACATTTAGGAATTAATATAAAAATAATTTTAACATTGAAATTTGAAAGGGAAAGAAAGACTTAAGGCTGCAACATATCTGTATACATGTTTTATGCAGTTAAATTTATACTTTACAAACACACGGTTTACTGAAATCAGCCTGAAGGAAGCTGGAGTGCAGACTGGTGTGCTACAGCAAAAGCTACAATATTTTCATAAAAGCAAACAAATTAGTTCTCTGCATGCGCTGCACCCTCCCTCCTGTGGTTTAATCCATGTGTTGATTTCTCTCCTTGTGTTGCAGCAGTAGGGGGTGAGGGGGTAGTGGTAGTAATGGAGTGTAGAGGACTATTGTCACACCGCAGCAGCTCCAGGCCTGACCTCCCTAACCCCACATCTCCCCTGTGTGTGCACCCCCTAACACCAAACCCCCCCTTCCCCACTCCCAGATCTCATTATGCCTGTGTAGGACCAAGCAGGAGCAGCCACGGCAGCAGGGAAACCAAATGTCACCACTGGATGGGGACCTCCACAACACAGGGGCAGGGCACCTAGGCCACAGTCCAGGTAAGAGGCATGATATTGGGGGTTTAGACTGCAACACACTCCCCTTTCCCCACTTACTTCCAGAGTTTTGTGAACAGAGCCAAAAAACAGGTACAAGCTTACATCAGCTTGTACCTGATGTTTTTTGTTATTGTTTTTTGTTATTCTGTTTCTCCCCTCTACACGCACTGCTGGCTCGGATTGAAAATGCCATCGTTGTCAATTTTCTCCTTTGCAGAAGAGCCATTGATGGAGCCTTGTCTCACACTGCAGCGAGGTGTCTACAATCAATGCAACTGCCCCACTTTCTCTATAAATGCATGTGTCTGTTTGCCACTGGAGCCTGAAGGGGGGCTGCTGATGGCCATAGTGGTGATGGTGATGGTGGTGGTGATGATGATGCGATGGCAGTGGCGCTGCTCACATGGTTTCTGGCTTAGCTCTCTTCGGTGACGGGTATTCTTGGGTGGATAATACGGATCACGTTGTTATTGCTTAAGAATACGCGTAGTCGAGGAGAGTCATCTCTTCGCCTAATACCAGCAACACCCTCATCCCCCGACACCCACCCACCCCGCTTCACCTCACATCACCCCAACTACCCACCCACCCACAAAGGACTGTCAACATGGGTGAAGCCACTCCCCCCACTCGTCACACTTCCAAAAATGAAAATGCAGCCTCTCCTCTCTGATCTGTACCACAGTGAGACCTGCCCAGTTTGAGCTGAGTCAGTTTGAGGTCAAGAATGTTCTCACATTTGTCCCACTTTGCATCTGTCAGTCTGTCTCTGTCCCCGTGGTGATGGGAAGCTTAGATAGTGTGTGTGGCTTTTTTTGTTTCTTTGTGTCTGTTGGACATGTTGCTTTGAGACTGTTTAGTCTAGAAAGAAAAATGGCCCGTCTTGTCTGACAACTTCTGATCATTTAGCTTTCTGCATGAGTGGTGTCTATTTATTACACCAGGCCAGCATGACAGCCTGCACAACAGGATGGGAATACTGAAGAGAGTCAGGCCTTGTTTTGGTTTGCACATAAATGTAGCCAGTAATAGTAATATGCAACAGCATTGACAGCATTTTTTTTTAACTGAATGAACCTACGAGGGGTCACAATGTACAGGTGAACCCCTACACTTCACTTTACACTAGCAGTATGTACACATTTATATACACATAATGATAAAACACTGGAAGTGTTGATGAAATGCACAGTGATGCAAGTTTGCTTTGTTGTCAAAGACTGGGCCAACAAAAGGCAAAAATGTGGGCCCTTATCTTGTAACTCTTGTAACTGTCAGTGATTTTATGGGGCTTGTCTTTTTCAAAGTCACATGTTTAGACATAATAATTTAGTCAAACTATGTGTAAATATTTGAGGATGGATGTTACTTTTTGGTGGTTAAAATTCCAGAAATAATCAAATACATTATACACACTCTGTAAAGATCCACTTTCTTTAAAGACAGTTAATGATTTGATCACTGTTTTGTTAAAAATAAACAAACTGCTAAATTGTTTAGATTAATTTTCTTTCAGTCCAGAAATTTGTACATGGAGCCATTTTCACATTTTTAAATCAAATACAGTGGTTCTCAGTTTTAGCTGTGGATGTATCATTTTAAGGCTGTGCGCACAGAAGGTTATATAAATTATATATCAATGAAGATACCATTTAGTTAAACCACAGTAAGTCTTAGGCCTACTGATGATCAGAACTTTTTCATACTGAATCCAAATCCATGTGTAACAGATATGAGACAAATTATGCTAAAAAGCTTAGCAATCTAAAACAAATCAAGACAAGGAGCAAATTATATTAGTCAGTTTTGTGTATACTCAATCATATAGAGTATTTACTATGGGCCTTGGCTGCCCCGAGCTGCCTCTCATCTCCCCCATTTCTGCTTCTTTTTCATGTAAATTGCTGCTCAAATGACATTTGTCGCATTGGGCTTTATACCACATGTAACACGACTGCTGCCGCAGAGCATCACAAACTCTCAGCCATCCTGACACGTATACACATTTGACTGAGAAAACAAATGTCTTCCAAGAGCAGTCAACGGCTCAACTTATGAATTGAAGGGAGAGGCGTCAAGATAAACAATTACCCCCGGCTCAAATGCTCCAAGCCAGCTTTCTACATGTTGCAGGCCGGGGGGGATGCTCCATGAATATGGATTCCCTCTCCATGTCTGATGGCACATTCTGAACCTTAACACCCATGTAAAATCCATTTAAACACCTAATAGGATCAAGTTGACTCACACAACCATGTCACCCCCCACGATCATTCGCTGGGGATTTCCTCATAGCAGCAGGCTAGTGTAAATCATTTTTCACACGCCATCCTATAGCTGGTAAGAATATCAAATGAATTTATTTCTGTGCCTCTGTGATTGTCATGTAGAATTTTCCTAAGAGGGAGAATAATATTGAAAATAAGTCACAGAGTCACTCAGCAATGCTTATGATTATAACAATAGAAATTCTCCCCATCATTACAATTGCAGATTATTCAAATAATACAGTTACAAGTTAAATGCTTGGCTCAGCTGATAATTACTGTTCCTTCTCTTATTGAAACAAACAATGCACTATGCTAAAATGTGTAGGAGGAAGTAAAATAGAGTGACTGTGGTGTACTCTCAAATGGATTCAAACCACACAACACACACAAACAGATTTCCTTCTCTGCATTTTGGTGTTGAATGTCAGCGATGGCGTGGCGTGAACGTACTCCTGCTGTTTGTTTTTGTGTCTGTGTGTCTCTGGGTTGCTTATTGTAGCTGCAGCAGGGCCTCGACTGGCTGACATCACTGCTGCCATGTGATCTGGTTGTTTTGCATCACACCTTACACTCACTGCTAATTCACTGAAAGCCTTGAATAATTTACAGTTTGCTCATACTAAAACTAAATACGGAAAGATAAAACCAAACACAATGTCAAGTGAGAATGCTTTAAACATAGACTGATGTCATTTTAGCTGACAATAAACAGATCTAACGTTGTGATGTAAAAATAGCATTATGTTCATAGTTTCAATGACTTGGTATAAAAGTGATGTCTCGGTTTCATTTTTGTCTATCTGAGCCTGTGTTTGGATTGTCCCTGCCTGTTTTCAAACTGTTCTAAAGAGCTGCAATGCAGAATTTTTTTGACATATTATTTCGAATGCAATGGACATTTTTCTTGATAAATTAATCAATTAAGCAGTGTGTTATCTAATTGAGTGGGAGCTGATGGTGTCTCTCGGATGTCTAAATATTGTGGGTTATCTAATGTAAAAAAAAAAAAAAAAACATTTCACAGTGTCTTTCTCAGCACTCACCAAGTGTTGTGGTTCTGCACAAATGTATGCTGATACATACTAATGGCATGCTGTTGATGCTGATGGTTTTGATGCACGATAGTGACAAGGCTGCATGCATTTAATCCATCTTCACAAGAGCAGTAAAAAGACTGTCATTTTATCTGGAAGTGTTTCTTGATTTTGTCAATTAAATGTGGCTGTAAATTCAAAATAAATACTTATTTTTGATTGATAATGTGAAATGAAGCTTTGATTAATCAACAACATTGAAATGGTTAAAGTGACATTTTTTAGCATCTTAGGCCTGATTGGAACAGGGTGGGCAAACTGTGGTCTGTAGCCAACTTCCTTACTCAATGTGGCTCTAGATTGGAATCAGATTTAGATGAATGATAAACATAAAGACAACATATTACATAACTGATTTCAACTGAAAGTACAGATTGAAATATTAAACAATGTTTGATTTCATAATCTTGATAACAACATTTGTTTTGTCCCTTGCAAGGTGTAACTGAAAACACAAGTGGCTGCTACTGTATGTGCAAAGATATGTTTTAAAGCATTATTATTAAATACATTTGGAAATGCAGAAATGCACCAAAATAAACATTTATGATTAAAACATTATGGCACACTATATTATTTCTGTATGCATTTCAACTTAAAATATACATTGGGTTGCAACATTTTTAACAAGTCTTTTTATTGCCCATAATTAGGATTGTTTTGTTGAGATGATTCTATAGTTTGTCTTCATAAGGCCCCTCTGGCAGTGGGAATAAAATCATGTGTGAGGTTGCTCATCTCTGGTCTAGACATTCAGCAAGTTCCTTTAAGCACTGTGCCGAAAGTGTAGAATTCACTTTCCTCTTTCTAATCCTGAGACAGTCCAGTGTATGGATATAAAAGTTAGAACCCTAAACACGTACTGCCAGCACGGGGATCAGTTATGGACTGCTGCCTAAACATTTTTCTGTCCCTGCACTTTAAAAACCTCCTAGATCTCATTCCAGAGGTGTCTTCAGTGATCCCACTGACAAAAACCCAAAGATTAAAAGCTAAAACCTCTTTCCTCCTGTGCTGACTTCTGAGAGTTTAGAACACTTAGAGGAAGAGACAATGGCATCTCTGTTCCTTTGAAACTTCATCAAACCTCTGTGTGAATTAAGCTCGGGTCTTCAAAATTACGATAGATTTGATCATATGCAGCATTGTAACAGAAATGCTTATGAACTACATAACGATTCCTTTTGGGTTTGTTAAAGAAAAGTTTACCAAACTGTCAGCCCATGACACCAAAAACAAGGGACCCCCACTGTCCCTGAAGGGTGTTGAAGCACAGCCGTGCACCCCCAATAACAGACTTTTCCCAATACAAACATAAAAAGAACATTGAAGAAGACAGCATCCTTAAAATTGTTAAATTGTTGTACTTTAATATATTGGAGAAAAAAGGCTGAATCACAGGTCATGTCCACACTGGGCCGCAGTATTAAAAGACAGTTTGTCTATGTGTGTTTTAAAGAGCAGCAGACATACACGCTTTGTGTTCATGTGAAGGCGTACATTTCAAGGAGTCTCTTTTCACCCTCACTTTACTGATTGTCTCACATACTGATTGTTTTTTTTATTTTAAAATAAACTCATTTCAGGAATATAAATATAGAGTCAAATATCTCATTTAAAATGATTATAACCACTGTGTTAAAGAACATTACACTGACATTATATCTACTGCACATTATAGGATGGCCATCTAAAATTGTTCAGCACTGTATGACATTTTCTTAAAATGAAATTATCTTTTAACATAATGTTTACAAGTGTTAATTATATAAAGGATTCCTGAGCTCATACCACTGACATTCACACCAGCTAACTGATCTATTGTCTGTGGTTATTTGCATCCTCTTATCGCCATGCAGCAGACAACAATAGTACATCCTATTTAATTTAGCCGGCAAATACCCTTGGCATCTTAGCACATTTTATCTCTTATAATCCTGTTAAAACCTCAATAATTGCAATCCTAAAAGCAGCCATGTTTGACTGAAAACACACACATTGTAGCTTAGCACTATACACTCTCTATTTTGATACCAGTGCATATGCAAAATAACATATGTAACAGTATCTTTTCCTCTACTCTTGATCTGTTTCATAAACTCAAGTCTTAATTTATTCAAGAGGAGGAAGCATTACAAATAGTAGTATTTTTTAAAGAAAAAGAGGATGTCTATCTTGTATCAAAAACAAAACAATTCACTATAATTTGGGATTTGTCCCAAATTGAAGGTACATTTTTTTTCTTAATGCAACACTATTGTACCTTTGTATTCTTATAAGGCGTAAAAACCCTGATTAAGGCTCTGCAGCTTCTGGTTTGCTCTGTTTTCAGGCCACTCATTACTTATTAAGTACACTATTAGGGGAAATTGACGGTAATGATGGGGGGGATAGAACCCAGGCTCATTTGGCAGAAACGCCACAGGAAATATTCAGCTTTTGTACCAATTAATTATGCATCATCTTTACTTTGCTCTCTCTATAGACTGGTCTGTGTGTAATGTAGCACAGTTTGATCGAGTGGGTGAAAAGAAAAAAGTTATAATGACTGAAAACCACACAAAATATGAACAAAACGCCTTCCTTGATTTTAAAGGAAAGAAGTCTAATCAAATACTTTTAACTAAAAACCTTCCCTGAATGCAAGGCCCATGTTTTCCATTCAGCCCCTCATCATCTTGTTGCATATACACAAACATGCAGATATATACACGTAAATACATTTATAACTGCTGAAAAGAGTATGTGAAATACAGTGCATCTATTACCTGATTCATGTATTTTTTCTTATTCCTGGTTAATGTTCTGACTCTTGAAGCTCTATCAGACTTGGTTTTAATAATTTTGGACATCAACACATGGACGCCCCCTGAATCTATCACAAACTTACTGATGCTTGGTGTATTTGTATGCATGTGAGACTATTAAATAATTAGATGTGTGTGTGTGTGTGTGTGTGTGTGTGTGTGTGTGTGTGTGTGTGTGTGTGTGTGCGCATTTTTGCATGAATATGACTCAAAACATTACTGCATTAAATTCATCCATACAAACATGAATCTTACTTTGACCCCACCCTGCATGCTTCTGCTGCAACAGCTAACTTTTGTTACAATGCTTTTTTGTACTTATTTTGGTGCATTCTTCTTTTTTTCTGTTCTTGCTATTTTGAAATTGTACCCACATCTTTTATCATTTGTAAGGCTCAATGCTTTGAGTATAAAAAGTGTAATGTAAATAAAGCTGAGTTGAGCTGATATTGACAAGACTTGAAAATAGTTGGTCATTTGATTTACTGACAGCTTAAAAAACTCCCTAAAAACCTTCTGTGTTGTTTGATTGTCCAATGTTTAAGTCTAAACAGTGAGCCATATCTCTTTTTGCTCTGGATCTGGATCTCTAAGATTCAATGAGCTTGCTGCTTAGCACCAAAGGCTGTACAAAATCTGTAGTTGCTGCCCCTTTCCCATTTAAATGATTGAAAATTACTTAATATTCGATTAATTTATTCATATTTAATCAACTTGATTAATTTGTAAACTTGGCCCCAATAAAGAAATACAAACATAACTAGAGAGTGTAAAAAAATAATCCATTTCAAAAGATAACATAAAAAAAATGTCACCTAGCATTAACTCTTTGTACCAACAAAACAATTTCAAATGTTATAATAACAATAACCCCAATTGTCCATGCTAGTTTCCTTATCTTGTACATACTTAATGGCAGTCTGTCAATGTATGAAAGACGTAGCAGCAGCAACCCCATGGCTAACATGTAAGCCATGCAAGTACTTTAATTTAAACCTTTAAAACAGTGCAATGGCTACTTACAGTGTCTACAAAACTACTGCTTTACATGGAGGTAGAACTAGAGCTGCTTTTAATATGACTAATTCAATACGATACACAGAATGGAACGCACAGTGTCTCCTAAAGCATATGAGGACCGGACAGGCAACAAACTCTAGACTTTAAAAAGGCGGGTAAGTATCATAAAGACAGTGTAATGGCCAAAAATGACAGAAAAGGTGGTTGAATTCCTCACTCTGGACAACCAGTCCACCTTTGTAGTGGAGTAAGGAGGTTTTTTGTCATCTTTTAAAGCTTTTTGACCCTTGGTTTGCCCTTGACACTACATGCAGATACATATGGGAAGGAGGTCTGAGACATCACTAAAACGTGATGTGCCTGATGTGTTTCACCATGGACATTTAGAGCCACGATGTTTGTCCCAAGTTATTGCTGAGCCTCACTGAACACTGGATTGATTCCTCCACTTTAGAGTTAAAGCATACTGAATTGAATGCACGCCAGTTTCAAGGTCTCATTAGGCAGAATATGTCAAACAGGACATTGAAGAGATGCTGAGTGCATGAGAAAACAACAAGCAACAGGCATATTTCATTCTGCTTGACAACGCAAGAAATATGAAAAAGGCAGTGGATGATATGGGGTTTCAAACGTGGGCTGTACATGAAGTCTGCTATGACAACACAGCATCACACTTAATCACACTGAGTGCAATGGATATTGTGGTAGATTTTTAGCCCTCACCGCAGGTCTACTCAAATTATAAGAGGCCTAAAGTAATATCAGTCATTTACAAGCAACATATACCATTCTGAGTAGAGTTTTAAATGAGTTTTACAATATTAGTATTTCAATAGAATTACTGAAGGGCAGTATGCAACTTTGTTTACCTAATTAGGTTAAATAACAAGAAAACAAACACAAAATTAAATGTGAAACTGTACTGTCAATATAAATATCTGACTCAGTATCAGCAGATATGTATGTTAAAAAAATCAGGTAGGTACAACCCTAGCTCTAATGAGAACGAAAATATTTTTCATGTTAGTGGTACAAGCTAATTAATGGAAAACAACTAATCAATTTTGATAAGTAAGACATACAGAGCTATTTGTTTTTTTTAACCAGAGTTGAAGAAAAGTGTGTTAGCAAACATGTATCAAAATAGTAAATCTTGAGTTATTTCATGAGAAAAAATCTCTTATGAGATGCAAATGAAAAGTTTAGAAGTTTGCACAAAATACTTGAAAAATATTTCTTTATTTAAAGACTGAGCCTGAAAACTATGAAACATACTCATCAGTTTTTCTTTTTTTTAGTTCCTCCTCATCTTATTCATGTTTTCCATTTGTATTCTGAGTCACCAGCTCTAGGGAATAAAACAGATGCTCTGTGCTGTAATAAAAGCCCATGTAGCATCACGCTCGATGACGCCCAGGCACGGGACAGTCAGCATTATCAGAACAGTGAGAGAGAAGAGGCAGCTTAAAGTGTTTCCTGAGCTGCTCTCTTACCCTCAATAAATCGTGATAACAATTCTGGCTCTCTTCTTCCTTCCCCTCCCCCGACTGCCCAACCCACCCACCAACCAGCAGCATAATGTGGTTTCCGCCAACAAGCTCTGTCTGCAGTATTAATCAATTGGAAATGTGCTGCATTTCCCTCTTCCTGAGACAAAAGCACACAGATGTCTCCCTCTGTTTCTCTTTTTCTCTTCTTCCCGTATCACTTCTTTTTTCCTTGCATAATATTAACTTTAATGAAGGACTCCATGGAGCTTATACACACTGCTCACAATTAATAACTATACTGGATTTCTAGAGGGTGTCCTCCCACCTCCCTTAATGTGTCCATAATGTTTGTCTTTTATGCTCTTTTCTGTTTGTCTTTAAAATCCAAATAGGATATGAGGGTAACACTAACACTATCATATCCTTAATAACAATAGGGTAAGTGGCTCTGCTATCAAATATACTGGCACTTGTTTAAACACGGGCTGTTATGAAATGTATCCACATCAGTGACTCCAAGATAGGGAGCTAAGCAATCTATTTAAAAAGCAATCTATTTCTCTCTGTCGTAGAGATTGCACAGATTGAATGGGGGAGTCCGATCCTCAGAGGACAGCCCTCTCAATTGCACCCTCCACTCCTCTTTTATCTTACCTCTCCTCTCAAAGAATTCTAATCAGCTTATACAGTAAAAGCGAAGGGGGAAATTAAGAATATGATATCCTCTCGACAACATACATCCAATATTTTAAGGGAAAATCAGAGCAGACAGCATTATTTCACATAAACCCCCTCTTTCTACATTTTTATAGGCCATAAAATATTCAACAAAATGTCTCAGCAGACCCCTACCTTTCTGTTGTATCATGGGTTGGTTTTAGCTAAATGGATAGTTTATGGTTTTTATGTGGGGAAGCTTAAGGTCTATGGCACTAGTAAATATAATTTCCGATAAACCAGATGAGCAGTTCTTCCCAAAGGAAGATAGCCCACCATCAACATATGTTAGTCAACGGTGCCACCAAAAGGCTTGTAATCACTTTAAGGGTAATTAGAGTAAAGCTACACAAAAAACTATGCTGGCGTGACCGAATGTTATAGATTTTTTTTTTATTGTTTCACTTTTACTCGACCAAGCTCATGTGTCTGGAACCATGCAGCATATGGGCTATGTATGCTTACTAGTGATGTGCAATACCACTGATTTCCTTTCCGATACCAACTATAATATAAACTAGTATTGCCAATACTGATCAGTTATCGATAATTTGTTTAAAAAAAAAAGTAAACAAAGAATTGATGCATTATTTAAAGTACAGCATCATAATGAATGCAAGGCACCAGACTACCTGTTTTTACTGTTTAATTATGAAGAATTATCATACAAATTACTTGACAGCATTTGCTTGCCTGGATTTTTTAACACATTGCTTACTCTAATACTCTGAACAATAACAGACAAATATCACTTTCCCAAAATACAGGGACAGTGCTTCACGTCACCAACAGCGCCTTATTTTGTCAATGTCAATCTGATCATTCGAATCGCCTCATCATCACCTCCTCATATTGTGTTTTATGGTTAATTCTCAATTGTTTAACAAGGTTTGTGGTGTTCTCACAATACTTAATTGTCTTCCCACACACATCACATCCCACGTTGTTGCTTGTTTATGGAGCTTAAAAAGCTCTGCGCATTAGTGTTTAGCCATTGTTGCCAGTTGAACTGAGTGAGTGCCCAAGTAATGTTTTTTTTCCGATGTATTCCTGTTTATGGTAAACCACACATTTACCCCAAATTATAAAAATATTGATATTTGTACATGAGAATCAATTCCAGAACATAAATCTGTGGTATCAGAGGGATCAATCTTTCAGGATTGGTTTGCACATCACCAATGCTCACGCCAGCCAATTGCTGCTCCTCTCTCATTAGGTATCCAGGTCAGATTGCTACAGTAAGGTCAGTTAGTGGTCACTGGAGCACAAACTGATACATATCTAATTCACCTGAATATTTAGAAGGTGGGCTCCTCCTGTATTTATATAAAAAAAAATGCCTATCTCCCTATAGGGGGACAATTGGAAGTTTCATTGGCAATTTTTTCTGCTAATGCCATGGGCCTTGAGCAACCCTTTCTTAACAATCATCACTTTATTAACCATTAAATCACACCCCTTTTCGATTTGCCTCTTAACACAGAGCACATGTTTTAAATATGCCAATGCTAAGAGTTATATTTTGCTAAGGCATTCCAACGTTATCAGAAGTGCTAAAATTGCAATGCTGTGCTTCTGCTATAACATTTGTAACTAGAAAATTTGCATTTCCTTGCAGCAAATGAAATGCTGAGCCTGAATGCTGGGAATGTGAAATAAAATAGCTGAAAACAGTGCAAACAAAGCAGAAAAGTTGAAAATGTGACATAAGAAGGTGGAAGCAGCGAAGCGAAGCTTACAACTGGACTAAAAAAAAAAGTTAAAGTTGTGAGAGAGAGCTAAAAATGAATCAATGTGAAACAAAATTGCAGTAAGCTGCTGAAATGTTTGCTCACCCTGAAGGAGTTACAATCAAGCGTTAAAATAGTTAAATGTGTAAGGCCTAAAGTGACAAAGGCTGTAATCAGTGGCAGAGGTGTTAAATATGTTCTGAAATGAGCATTCTCAAGAAAAAAAATGATTACTGATACATTTCTGTTGATGTATGTGTGCATATGTATGGATAAATAATTATGTTCATTATGCCTTTGTGCACATATGTTTATATGATGTTATTTATCTATTTATTTATCAGAGTATGTTCATATGTAAATGAAAAGGTATATTTCATGATGGGCATATTTTTGTTGATGTGTGTATGTTTGAATGTATGCATCTGTAAAATAATTGAGAGAGAAATTAATCTGTTAGAAAATGCAGTCTGTAGGTGTAAGTATGCCAAATCTGTAGAGCTTGAAGTTTGAAGCAGTTTTCAGCAGAACTGCATAAATCTCCCATTCATCTCAATGTAAAAAAAAAAATCAGCCAAAAGTATTTGTGTCTTTTAACACTATTGCATTTAAGCCTGTGAAAAATACAAGAACATTTGTGCTCAACATGCAGAACTGCTCAAGTTTGTCTATGAAAATATAAGTCTGAGAGGTTGTGATACACACATATATGTCTGTGTATGTTGGGATTTGATGACAAGATGACAATTGGCATCTTTATCACTGAGCTACACGGTAGCAATGTTGGACCAGCAATAGGAGCAGAGACAGTCATGTAACTCATACACGTGCAGAGAGCACTGACGTTAAACTGTGACTGTGGCAACACCGTGATAGCTTCTAAAAAGACGGATTGCGATATTGTTGAAAGACTGACAACCTATGAACGCCCAGTCCTCGGCCCCTTCTTCTCTCTCTCCGGTAGGAAAGCAACCGAAGAGAAAGTTCGTCACGGGTGAGCTCACAGCTAAAGACGCAGCAGCGTCCTGCTGAGCTGCTGCAGGTCACACAGAGGAGGGGGAACGCGCACACATGACGCAAAGTTGACTGTTTAAAAATACAGAAATTATCATTAACAGAAAAAATGCACATCATTTGCAGGTAATACTAAAACATGCAGAAATAGCATGAACTAATCAGAGTTTTTCTTTTCTGTGATTATTACCGCAGGTTTATCCGCTCTCACTCATCTCATGCTGCTGCTCTCTGCGATCTCCGTGTCTTCTCTCAACCGAACCTCCACTGAATCTCTCGGTTTCACAGCAGCTTTGTACATCAGTCTGTGGGTCACCTCCATGCCAACTTTCCTCAGTGCTAATACTTCCTGAATCTTCCAAAGGAGCATCATAGAGCGAGTTGTCTGTGTCTGTGTCCATGAGCAGCTTTAAAGCCTCTGACTTGATGAACTTTTCCTCAGAGGTGGCATGTTCATTTGAATTGTGATGATCCTGTTTTGTTGTAAAACGCTTGTTGTCTGTCACAACTGCTTCCTTGTTTGTTTTGGAACTAAGATGTGCTGTGTTTACTGGCTGGGTCCATGACAGTGCCCTCCTTGTTGTGGCCACGAAAAGACAGGTGTAATAGAGGAAAATAGAGAAGAGGGAGAGAGAGATTGTTAGCTTTCTGCATGAATCTCCCATTTGTATAAAAGTGCAAACATTGAAAAGTGGCGTGAGTCGTCATCCCTAATGGTCAGCAGCAAGCAGTTGTAGTAATCAATTGCAGAGGGAAAAGTGTGAAGAGGTTCGAACTCGCTAGTATTGAGTCAAAAAGCAATTCCACTACCGCTGACCAAAATTTCCACAGTATTAGAAGGAGGAGCACAGCTTTTATTGTCACTGTTATTCATGTACAGAGCAGGCTGATAAAGCTGGGTACTTCCGGGTACACAGGCTCTCGCTGTGCCAAAACAGTGATAGATATCAAAAAAGGGATTGCACTGTGAGCATCCCAAGAACCTGCTGAAGTGACTGATGTAAGTTTTAAGTCTGTACTGTAGAAAATGTTGACACAGTGGCAAGTTAAAAACGGGCTTCAAAGTGGAGCGCTCAGCTGTCCGGAAGTGAAGATTTGTATTAGCGCAGCTGGAGGATTTTGCGGCATACCCGCGTGTCTGAAGCTAACTGAGACAAAACAATTTGAAATGGATTTCACATGTAAAAGGAGAATGTCATCGACACGTTGATGTATAAATCATGTCTATGGAGGACAGTTTGACGAAGTTATTGCAGGATAACTCTGCTGAATTCTTGTCAGTCTGTCGCAGGCTCTATGCTCTGAGAGGTCACATGACACGCTCTAAGAACACAGATTTTCTCAAAACTTGGTGTTGCTTAAAAATTCATATTAAAAAATTGGAGAAGGTAGCAAAAAGCTCATATGTAAAAATAGTTGAGAAGTCAGTGCATCTTTTGAAGCATGAATGGAGACTGTAGGTGGAAGTATGCCCAATCTGTGAAGCATCAAATTTGCAGAAGTTTTCAGCAGAGCTGCAGAAATGTCCAATTCATTTCAATAGGAAAAAATCTGCAGAAAACATTTTTTCTGTAAAATCTGTAACAGTTAAACATGTGAAAAATACAAGCACAATTCTCAGGGACATGCTGCATTGCTCAATTTTTTTCTGTAAAATTTCTGAGAAAATTTGAAATGCTGACTCAGCATTTCAACATAATTACTGAAGACCTAGGATAGAACATAGGATCAGAAAGGGTTGCTGTCTTATCCTCCATTTGCTCAACATCAAAAACAAACTCTTGATGTTGAAAACTGAAAATTTTTGAGAAAAACTTAAAATTGTTAATGTTTTAGATGTATGACTATATAAACTCACAAATTTACAACTTTTAAAGCTGCAAATGTACCACTTTATAAAGTCTGAAATTTGCAAACTTAAAAAGTCGAAAATGTACAACTTTTTAAACTCATATTTCAGAAACTTAGCAATAAAACACCATAGTTCCAACCCTCATTTTAATCACTGTCATAAAGACTTTGAGCTACAACCTTGTTTTCCTCCAAATGACAGCTTCAATTGGTCTCAATACATTGCCGGTGATGGCTCGGCAGCTAAGGGACCACTGGCAAGTTACCAGTTGTCAGCCTGACCATGTTGACTTTGGTCCCACTACAGCCAACAACAGTACAGTTATTACAGTTTTTATCGCCACTACCTTTTAATTGAATTTATGTCAATATTTAAAAAAATCACAAATTACATTAAAACCTTTTTCTCTTAAATAAGAGCTGTAGAATAAACTAGAAGAGATGTTTGAACACCATGCTGAGTTTGGTGTCACTATAGTCAACAACAGTACAGTTATTACAGCTTTAATGGTCATTACCTATTGATAAACATACTTTCATATTTGAGTAAATCATATAAATTACATTTAAACATATTTCTCTAAAGTAAGAGCTGTAGTAGAAATTCCAGGTGATGTTTGACACTATAATCTACAACAATACAGTTAGAGCAGTAATAATTGTTGGTACATATCAATTAACATAGTTCAATGTTTAAAAAATGATTTAAATCGCATCGAAAGCTTTTTTTTTTTGCTAATATAAGAGCTGTAGTTGAAGGTAGAGGATATCACCATTCATCTTTTATTATAATTTTGTTGGTAGATCTCAACTTTGATGACATTTGATCTATTTTCAATCAAAAAATCCTGTAAAATATTTTGATTCACAATTCTTAAAAAAATATGACATGCACTTTGACATGCAAATTTATGACTTTATAAAGTCACAAATTTCTTTGGAAGGTAGTAAATTTGCGAGTTTATAAAGTGGTACATTTCAGACTTATAAACCTGAATATTTCTAATTTTTGACAACATTTTGAATTTTTTTCAAATTTCCTTTTGGTGGCTCTAATATACCGTCGTCCATCTTTGTATATAGACTTCATATTTTTTAGATATTTTGTGCAGAAGACGGAGGTGAGATATATGGAGTAAGCTGGTAGTATGAAGACTCTGATTTTGTAACATGCTTGCCAAAATAAAACTTCACAACCATCACACTGCCAAAAATAAATCCAGTGTGAAATTTCTGTAAGGCCAAGGCTTTTTTTTATTCGATTCTATATTTTGCATCCTCCAGACAGGAACATATTAGCGTTGCACCTTACCACACCTCACTTTTAGACAAATACACCCATACATTGTAGCCCATTGTGTGCCTTATAAATACAGCTAAGAAGAATTGAAGCAATGAGTTTTTGCTTCTATAAGGACTTGTGTCCACAGGGAGTGTTTTTCCAGTTGGAAGCACTCTCGACCTCAGTTTCAGAGCATGTCTTGCTGGTGCTTCATGTTGCTAGGAAACAAGAGTTGACGTCTGTGGCCTCAGCAGCACATGTTAGTTTGTTTAAATTGCTCTGTTTGCATTGCAATTTTTAAATCCATCAAAAGATTACCCAGCAAACATGAACACAGATTCAGGAAATATGTCTCGCCACTGATAGAAGCTGAGGAACAGGAATAAGTTTCTTTGTAATATGAGGCATCTCATTTTAACTTCAACAATTACTGTTTACAAGCAATGGCAGAAGTTCCACTCCATTGTGATTTTGATCGGTCAATGAGGGAGAAGTGACATTGATGAGCACCATGCTTTCTGTTTGAACTGTTTCCAACAGCACTAAGCACATTGGACAACATTGGTTCTGAATTGAATACAGGCACAGCCAGTGCAAAATGTGCTGCCTATGAACACAGGCCCTAAGGCTACCTCAAATCAAGACTATTCTAATTGTTTTACTTTAAGTTGAATGCATCTGTGGATGAGTTTGAAATTATTTAGATTTATGAAATTCAAATAAAATAAATACATTCTGACTGATCAAAAAACTACAAAGAGAGGCATTTGACAGACTCTTCCTGTTTTCAATAGCTGATAGTGGCTATCAAATGTTGAGGAATTCAATTGGTCACCAATCAACACAGCCACTCATCAGACTTAGAACAAAAGCTACTGGTGCTGATGGGGTTTTAAGAGCTCTTAACTGATCTGATGATACCTTGAATATTAATGTTGATATTGAGTGCATCCACATTCGTAGTTTACGTCCCACAGGTCAGGTGGTATTATATGGCTTGATCACTCAACAGTATCTTCAGGCAGTCTTCCAGTGACACCAGTGCAAATAGTCAGGTATGTATAACTAGGCACATGATGTAAATGGACATGTGTAAAGGAGGAAGTAAGTTCATCCAAGATCTACTTTTTATTATTATAGCTGTAACAGAGAAAAGGAGCCTGTCAAGTCTTGACAGAATGCACATATGCATATGAGAGAATCTGATTATTTTAAAAAAATAAAGCACTTTGTAGATTATTTTAGTCAAAAAGAGAAATAAAATGGATGAGTTAATGATTTACATCATATGATCCATGACCCAGCACTATTCCATGGTCAAGTGATTGAAGGCCCTTGGCCATTTACAATGAATGCAACTAATTTGATACTATATAGAATTCCTGAATGAACATACTTGGGTCCTATCAAGTGATAACGGTCATCATTTTTTATTAATCCAAAGATTTTAAGCATCACCCAGCCTTAGGTCCTACTGACAGCCCCCATAAAATATCTGAAACAGGCATGGTTTGTAACCAGTTTCAACCAGCTAGATCTTTTAAAAGTCTCATTATGATTTTGTTGCCCAATATCTTCTCCTCTGCTCCTCTGTTTGTACTATGAAGATTTCTAATTACCAAAAGCATTGTTATAACTGTAAAACTGCCGAGATAGTAACACATTTTGTCATGTCCTTACTGTCTTGGAGCACTCTTAACATTATCACTCAACTCCCTTTCCCCCAAAATTAGAGTCTTACTCTTCAAAGTTTCTGGATATTGACAAGGACTGCATGAATGAAACCAAATTAATGCAGAGGGAAATTGACTTTATATATAATTTGAGCCATGATTCAGATTGAAGTTGTACATTTGGAATTTAATTGAATGACAGCTTGAGTTTTTGTGAAAATAGAAAATTGAAGTTCTGCCAAAAGTATAAAAAAACATAAAAAAACATTTGAAGAATGATGCAGTAAAGGTAATTAGCACCAAATTTTTTGTTCATACAGTTCAGTCTTCTCCAAATTCCACTTGCACACATTACATCGGAATGTAATAGGTTGT
This sequence comes from Scarus forsteni, assembly GCA_036419115.1. NCBI lineage: Eukaryota > Metazoa > Chordata > Actinopteri > Labriformes > Labridae > Scarus > Scarus forsteni. The sequence continues at coordinate 2,677,151 of JAZDUH010000137.1, read as the reverse complement.
GTTTTGTCCTGAACAGTCACAGTTCCCAATATTATCTGAAAATGTCATGAAAATCTGTTGAGAATTTACTGAATTCTATTTCAAAACAGGGAAAACTGTCCTATCTTGCACTGTCAACAAATTCTTTAAAAACGTGGGCTCTTATCACCACCCAATTCAAATCATTCTTGACCAACGTTTCTGGAAATCTCTTTAAATGTTAGCTTACAAATTATGTTAACAAAGAAAAAACTAAGCCAGACAAAAACTTAATCCCCTTTATACAAATATAAAAAATGTGGAAAAACTGCCCCACCTTGCAATGTTTTCAAATATCAATCCACAAAAAACCTGAATCAGCATCTGATTCAAATCACCACCAAAATGTGGTTACTTTAGACATGACCAAAATTTCCAGAAAAATTCATCAAAATCTGCTCATTATTTCTTAAGTTATCTTGCTCACAAACGAAAAAAAACTAAGGAACGCTGGGGGAAACACATCTTCTTTGGTAGAGGAGATAGGGAAACCCCAGACAAATGGATATGTGGCTACAGATTGCCATCGCACTTTACCTTATTTTTGGTATTTTTCCATGCTTGGCGTAGTAACTCTTGGCTGTAAAGGGGGATGTCTATAAAACAAAGACATGCCTGTTTTTCTGCTCAAAATAACATTCCTCAACTGTCCCCTCTCTTCCTTGCTCACCACAATTTTCCTGTAAAATTTATGTACTGCAGCCATGACATGAAAAAAGATCAGGGAGGAAATTAGCATTTATAACCATGAAGCATGAACAGTACAGACATGTAAACGCAACTGATCCAAGATGATGTGTTCTTTCAACCATCCAGCACCTTGGACAATGTCATGACACAAAGAACCAAAGAAACAAAAAGGAGAGAATATTTCAAGGGGAAAAATAAACTGTCCACTTCAAAATACATAAAAAAAGCAGTTTGAAGCTTAGGTTTATGATAATAATTACATATTGAATATCAGTCAAACCTGAAAGCTAACTGATAGTACTTGACAAGTGCAAAATTAAGATAACATAGGTCTAATGATTAAATAAATAAGTAAAAGGAGATATTAATGTATTTGCAAAATAATTAGTAATTTCAGTATCAAACCTACAAAATCCTATCTACCCTTTTAGAAAAGCTAGAGCCTTGCTGGAAACATCTTAATATCTGATTAATCGATTCTGCCACTCTTCCATATTGCAATCATTTTTTTTTAAACCCTGTCAATTGTACATCTGGGCTGGCTTCTCTAACACTAGATTAAGAGGAGCACTTTGAGCTGTTTTTCAGTTATCAAGAAGGATTTCTCAAAAATCATGTGATGAAACAATGAGTTCTTCATGCAAAATCTAATATAAGAAATCTCCTGATGTTGCAAAATAGACTGATTTGACCACCTCATGCACTTATGCTGTATGAGTGAAAGATACACAATCAGAGGTTGAGTATATTTTATGATGGATACTTATACAATAGGCATTGTTACATGTAATGATTGCAATAGTAGGATTATAATGTATTCAGACTGGCTAGTAAAGGGTCAAGTGGGAGGTTCAACATTGGTGTGCAATACTGCAGGATTTGGTAATGATCCCATTCCAAGTCAAGTCAGGGCCAGTAAAACCAATATCGATACTTTTTGTTAATTAATGTGGATGCATCATCAAATTGCAAAACCTGATTAAATTCTCATGCAGCAGTGCATACAGTAGAGAATTAAAAAAAATTAGATCTAATTGCACAACTATCTGTTAATATCAATATCAATGTTTTTATCATTATTATTGATAGTCAGATTCAGATCTGCCCCCCACGAATATGGAAGCGAAGAGTACCAGAATCCAGATTAAAATGGATTAACAGAAATGCGTTTCATATTCAGAATAAAGCTGTTTTTTAACTCATAAATAAAATAAATAATACATTTTCCAAACTGCATTTTCATTTTCTTGTTCAACACTGCTCATTCTGTGACTTAATTAAAACTCAAAAGAAGAAGATATTTAAGATTTAAATTTCAAAAGATGCCCCAGCAAAAAGTTACCAAAATTCAATCTGAATTTTCAAATTTGAAAATTAAAAAAGCATTAGTGGTAATGCTCTTTCACTTCAAGGTAATGGCAGGAATTTCTGACTCATAAATGAAATTAATAATAAGTAATTCAAACTGGACGTGGACATGGTGGTGGTAATGTTTCTGCTGTTTCTGAATACACTGACCACATACCAGTATGAACACAACCTTCATACTCCGCTCTGTCCTCTCCCCCTAATGTATACAGCGGTGCTGAAGAGCGAGAGCAGCTGCTGACGTCACTCTCCTGCGCCAATTTGAATTGCCAGTTCTGATTGAATTATGGACCACTTTTTGCGGGGCGGGCATGAAAATGAAAAAGCATTGTCCTCCTTGTTTTCTTTTTAGTTGTGTCATAAAATGTGCAGCCTAAAGAAGAAAATGAAAATGCTGTTTGAATGTTCCTGTTTATTTTAGTTATAAGTCAAAAATTGTAACCAAATCCTTGAAAGGAAAAAGCATTACTGCTAATGCTTTTTAATTTTCAAATTTGACCATTCAGATTGAATTTGGTCACTCTTTGCTGGGGCATCTTTAGAAAATTAATCTTAAATATCTTTTTCTTTTTACTTTTAATTAAGTCACAGATTGAGCAGTCTTGAACAAGAAAATGAAAATGCAGTTTGGAAAATGTATAATTATTTTATTTATGAGTAAAAACCCCTCAGCTTTATTCTGAAAATGAAAATGCATTTCTGTTAATCCATTTTAATTTGGATTCTGGTACTCTTCCCTTACACACAGGAGAAGGGAAGGCCTCCTTTTCTACATTGGTATTAACTTTTCCAAATGGTTCCCTCTTTTGCTTTGGTAAATATTGTAACACTTCCTTCAGTCATGCCCAAACTGTTTGAGAAAATCTGAGGCACTGATAGTTCTGCTATAAAACATGTTTGCAAATGTGTGTTTTCTTTTCAAGCTGTAAGCTGGAGGTACAGCAGGCTACAAGAGGTCATTTAGAATACATAAAAACCATGAACATGATTAAAAGCAATTTTTTCAAACTACAAGACAATCCTAAATTATTGTTTGCAAGTCCTAGTGCCATCATAAACTGTCAAGAGATCTAACTTCCATGTTCATCATTCATTTTGACTGATTCACAAATATAGTGTAACAGGTTGCAACAGGTACAAAGTAAACAGGAATCATTTCATTTCATTAAATATCTCACCACATCACTTGGCTCCTTACTTTAAAAAGTATTTCAGTGCTTTAAAAGACATGTAAGCTACCAGGCTTGTTCAAAAAGAGTAGGAAAAGAAAAGGAATATAGCAGCAAAACTGTTTGTATGGACATCTCATTGTAATAAATAAAAGAGTCAGTAAATACTGCTCTGACTGTATGAGGGTTTTCGGATGTCAGGTCCAAAATGGACTGCATTGTACTTAGGTTATGGAAAGGCCATCTAAAACAATGGTAAAATACCCAGATATAGATGCTTAAAATCCCTTGGCCTTTGTTGTTAGTTCATTCATCTGTTTGTTTGTGTAAATCATTTGAAGTAAAACGACCCTTTTACAAAGAAAGCTCCCTAATGGCAGGGTTACTTATGAGCTTTTGGGGAAAATATTACATCTCGCTTTGAAATAATAATTAGTTTAAATCAAAGCATCTCTTATTGCTTAGTGCCAAAGTCAATTTCAATCCAATTATTTTTCTTAAAAATGATGCAGTTGGAACACAGTAATTAATCATTGGTGAATTGGTGCAGTGAGTTCATAATTATAGGCCTAATAGATCAGTTCTGAGGAGTTGAAATCATAAGTCAATGCATTACAAATAACTTATTATTTCCTAGTTTTACAGCGACACCAAGAGGGCAAAGTTTAATAAAATGTCACTAACATCCTTCAATGCTCAAAGTAAGAATATCAGTATAAATCAGCTTGTTGTGGGTAAGTGGTTGTGTACTCTGGCACACAGTATTTGTGTTAAAATATCAGGACATGCTCTAAGTGACTTCATCAAATACTAAAAAGAATGAAAGAGTTGAACAGACAGCAAAGTGTAAGCCAATGCTTAACATACACATACACATACATACATACACATATCGTTGAAACGAAATGCTAAACCTGGTCATAATGTAAGATATCTAAGAGACTTCATTATCCAGTAATGGAGTGACTCATCTGGTAGACAGCAATGCCACCTTTGGCTCAGTGACACATGCTGTCCAAACACAAGGATTCAATCAATGGTGATTCATTAATGCAAACAGAAAAGAGGGAGAAAAATAATCGAGAGTACAGACACATTTTCATCTATACAGCATTTTAACATATTGTACACAGTCAATACCATCATCATACTCCATTCAATCAATAAGTAAACTTTGATTGCACATTAATATGTTGAATTAAAAGTGCAAACCAGCTCAAAGTTTTTAAATCATCCATCCATCCATCCATCAATCTCCCGTTCAATCCTTCTCTCACACATAAACAAGACCCAGAGTTACTAGAACTACTTCACTTGGGGCAGAATCTCAAACTCTGAGAGGGCACCACCATTTTCCGGTTGAGCACCATTGACTCAGATTTGAAGGTAGTGATTCCCATCCCAGCTGCTTCACACTTGGCTGGAAACTGTTCCAGCAAGAGTCACAGATCACAGTCCGATGAAGCCAACAGGACCACATCATCTACAAAATGCAGCGACCTGCTCCTGAGATCCCCAAAACGTACCTCCTCAACACCCTGGCTGTGCTTAGAAATTCTGTCCATAAAGGTTATGAACAGAATCGTGACAAAGGGCAGCCCTTGCGGAGTCCAACTCTCACTGGAAACGAGTCCAACCCACTGCCGGCAATGCAAACTGAGCCCTGGCACTGGTTGTACAGTGACCAGACGGCCTGTATCGGGGAGTCTGGTACCCCATACTCCAGAAGAACCCCCTACAGGACTCCACGAGGAACACGGTTGAATGCCTTCTCCAAGCCCACAAAGCACAGGCAGACTGATCGGGCAAACCCCCATGCACCCTCAAGGATCCAAATGAAGGGTATAAAGTTGGTCCACAGTTTCATGAACAGGATGAAAATCACATTATTGCTCCTGAATCTGAGGTTTGACTACCTGGTGGACCCTCCTCTCCAGTACCTCCAAATAGACTTTATCAGGGAGGCTGAGGAGTGTAATTCCCCTATTCACCTTATTCCACCTTGCCAGTTTTCAGTTCCCTGTTACTTCCATATTTTGTCTTTTCACTTCTGTTGAAGTACAAACTAGTTTGCGGTAAACATTAGTGCTGTGTAATCACACCGATCTCTTAATTTCAATGAAATATGACGAACAATGCTGCTACAGGCAATTTAAGATGGGAACACACTAAAACTGAGCTGAAAAGAGAGGACGGCATCATACTGGTGCATCTGTAATCAATTTTGACATGGGAGGATGACATTAGGAAGTGGCCAGCGTTAATTATTTCGTGCTGCAGTTGGGGGTTGATGGAGTGGTGATGAGAAACTTTAAAAGTACTGAGGCATTCCTCTACTTGAGTTGCGATAAGGTAGGTCTGCTGTCACACAGAGAAGGAGAATTCAACTCTTTGAAGGTAGATGAGAGTCCTAGCCAGTAAGCTACCGCTAACCACTCAGTGTGGGTGTTTCTCAGCAACCAGGGATCCATAGAGACTATGAGCTGTTCCTGCATTGTTGGTTTGGAGAAGTCTTGCAGTCAGGAAGCCTCAATTTAGATTATTTCATATTGTGGAAGGTAAAACTCTTATTTGGCAGGTGTACTTAAGTTAAACTACAACCCCAGAATTCCCCAATTGGGGTCCTACAGGCAAACTCTGTAACAAAACGTAATAAACAGTCATGTCACTCATCATGGAGAAATACAGTCATGATGCACATAAATTAAATTGGAAAAACTTTGCAACGCGCCCATAGAAGCCACTGTATACAGACCAAACACAATTCCAGTACCAAGCAAATTAATTATCATATATCAAATCCGTGTAGTGCCTTCTTTGCACTTCAAAATGTTTTACTGCTAGCTTTTCGCTAAATGAAGCTAGGCATCTGCTGAAAGCTCAAATTGAGGCCTTTCTACTAATACCAGTACTGTACATTGCTCTAGTAGCAAAACTCAGGAAACCAGCAGCCGAAGAGGACAACAGTACAGGATTACTTGTTTACAGTGACAAACAAAATCAGTCTTGCCTTGGCTGTCGGATCAGAAAGCAATAAACACTGTTGTCAGTTAGCCTAGCGTTCTTTATGTTGTCAGGAGTCCAAGAACTACAATTCTCATCCTACTTCAGTTGAGGTCTTTTGACAGAAGAGAAGGGAAGCAGCGTTAGATTGGGTCAAAATTGCTTGTGGTTGGTCAACAGTTATTTTGATGCAGATTTGGGTCCTCCCCCTCATTTTTACAGGCCCTAAAGGTAAGAGGTCAATTACCCAAACTGACCAATCCACTGGCAAGATACTGGCCTATATATCTCATGAGTCTGTGTAAGTCTGAGACCCTATAGAAATTTCAGACCTCAAATATCACAGTTTTATGACTTATTTGGTAGCTTTTTAAGTAAAAAATGTCATGACAGTTATCCAAAAGATGTTATTCTGTGGAGGAAATGCTGCATATGCATGTTAATAGATGAATCAATCAATCAATCAATCAAATAACTCTATTAATAGAGCACTTTAAAAACAAACAGAGTTTGAGCCAAAGTGCTGTACAGCAGGAAAACCTGTAATAGGCAGATGAAAAAGTAGAACACAATTGTGTCTGGACAGCACAAGCACATTACACATGGACTTCCAGAACCATTATTAGATGGAGCTATGGCTGTGGACCCAAACAGCCACAGATGGCAGCATGAAGCAGCTGCAACAGCTAACGACATATATTCATAGACAGACAGACACATTTGCATACATACACACAAGTTATTCCACAAATGAAACGTTAGCAAAAAGAGGAGATAACTTAATTTATATAAGAAATCACCTCACAAGAAGGCAAGAGAATAATAGTAAGTTTTTAGGTGTTTTTTTAAAACAGTCCAGTGAGCCAGCAGATCTAATATGTAATGGGAGGTCGTTCCACAGCCTCGGTGCAGCAACAGCGAAGGCTCTGTTTCCAAAAGTTTTTCTGCTGGACCTTGGTACAGTAAGGAGTCCTTGTTGTGATGATCTGAGGGGCCTTGCAGTGCTGGATGGTGATACTAGTTCAGTGATTTAGCTAGGAGTGGTGTTGTGATAAGCTTTATATACAAACAGAGGAATTTTGTAGGGTATTCCAAACTGAACAGGGAGCCAGTGAAGTCATGCAAGTCTGGGTGTAATATGATCTCTTTTTTTTACACCTGCAAAGCAGTCGTGCTGCAGCATTTTGAACAAGCTGAAGTCACTGTATTGATGCCTGGTTGATTCCAAAATACAGGGAATTTCAGTAGTAGAGCCTGGAGGATATCAGGGCATGGATGGTAAATGGTAAATGGACTTGAGCTTATATTGCGCTTTTCCAGTCTTTGACTACTCAAAGCTGCTTTACACCGCAGGTCACACCTACCCATTCACACCCATTCACTCTCACATTCACTCACTGATGGTTCTGAGTTTCTATGTTAGTTATCCATCAGTATCTGTAACACATTCACGCCCTTTCATGCCCATTTACACGCCACTGATGCAGCAGTGGGAGCAATGTGGGGTTAAGTGTCTTGCCCAAGGACACATCGCCATGTGTCGCCCAGAGCTGGGCTTGAACCTGCAACCTTCCGATCACTGACCAAGCACACTATCCAACTGTGCCACCGCCGCCCTTTCTCCAAATCTTTATGTGACAGAAATTGTCTGATTTTTGACACAACTCTTACCTGAAGAAAATGGATTTGATCACAGAGCTAAGTGTTTGTCAAACTTTAAGTTATATCAAATATTGTGAGGAGGATGTCGCTGTGATTAACGTTCTCGCGAGACCCCTGTGTGAGACAACATGGCGGCCCTGTAGCGGCTCTCGACGCATCACAAACTGCTACTAACTTTGGATAAAGGAAACCAAAACAACAGCTATAGATCACTCAACACAGACAAACTGGAAGAACTCGAAAGTTACATAGACAGCTCTCACGGCCGATACTGTGCGATGGGGAGGAACAAGGACAAACGGAACTCCAATAACACCTCTCCATCTGCAAAACACGCCTGAGCCCCGGATTCACTCACAGATTCCCCAACTCAGACAGACTTTTCACATTATTTCCTGGAGGTTAGTGACACACTCATATGTATTGACAAAAAACTCACTGCTCTGGACGTGAGGATTTCCCTTGTGGAGTTAATCCACAAAAACTCCAAGGGCTTAAACACAGTCTTGAGTTCACCCAGGAGCAAATCCTCACACTGACTAATGAGAATAAACAGTTAAAGTCATCCATTCAAAGTCTTACCTCCGAAGAAGCCTCATTAACCAAGGACAAAAAACAATCGAAAGATACCGTACTGGACCTACAATCACGCTCAATGAGGGACAATCTGATATTTACCGGCATCCCGGAGCCCGATAACCGTTCTGTCGGCGACTCTGAGGACACTCTAAAAAATTTCTCACCACGCTGCTCGAAATTCCATCTCATTCTGTGCAACAAATCACATTTTACCGCGTCCATCACCTTGGTTCGACTAAAAAAGACAGCAAACATCCACGTCCAATCATTGCAAAATTTGAACACTTCGAGCAAAAATAACTTATTAAAAAGCAGGCAAAGGAACTGAGAGGAAAGCATTTTGGAGTAAACAACTAGTCTAGGAGATTGTTGAGCGGCGCATGGTTCTGTTTCCCGTCCCAAAAAAACTGTTTCTTGAAAATAAAAGGAAAGCTGTCATCGTGGTGGATAAGCTTTATGTGGATGGACAGCTTTTCCGCCACCCCTACCTGACACCTTGGTTATATTAACTAATGAGAATGACTTGATGAAAAAGAAGCGATACAAAAAAATTAAACAAAAAAATTAACACCCTGGTCTCTTAAAGTGACCTCCTCATTTTGTCAACTTAGTCATGTCAATCACTATGTTTTTTTTGTATTTTATGTGCAATTCTTGTTATATGTCGTTCTGTATTTTTTTGTTCATTAGTGTGAAACACACACCCCCAACACCACACACATGCTCACCCTAATGATCACAATGGCACACTTACAATAGTTATGCACAAACACACACACACAATCATAACAGATTATTTGCTATTACTTCATCACTAATTACTGTTGTCTTCTATTAAATTTGTCAGTTGGAACATCTGGGGAGTTGGAAACCAGTTAAAGAGTGTTAAAGTTATGGCTTAACTCACTAAAATTAATGCTGACATAATCCTCCGACAAGAAACTCACCTCATAGACTCAATAACTCATATCCTAAGATCTCAACAGTTTCCGAACATCTTCACTGTCAATTATAATTCCAGGAGTGGTAATTTTAATAAATAACAAAATCCAGTTTCATCATAACATTACTATAGCAGATTCTGAGGGACGCTATATCATGATTAACATATCTATTGACAACACTCCACTTTCTATTGTAAATCTGTACGGTCCCAATAATGATAATCCATCCTTCTTTCACAAACTCTTCTCTACTATCAGCAGCCTCCCTACTTCGCAGCTAATCATTGGAGGGGATTTTAACATAGCTATTGAACCCTCTATAGACGGATCAAAACCTAATGCCAGTAGAGTACAACAATCAACTATAATCTTGAAACAGTATATGGAGGATTGTGGTCTTGGTGACACCTGGAGACAAAATCATCAAATGGAAAGAAAATATACTCACTTCTCACAGGTCCATCACACTTATTCCAGGATAGATTTTTTCTTAACTAGTAACTCTCTATATGCACACATCTCCGACACAAAAATTCATACATCGATCATCAGCTCTTTCACACTGAACAATAAGATCCATCAAAAAGCACAATCTAGGTGGAGATTCAACACATCTCTACTTAAGGACAAAGACTTTGACTTTTATTTTAAGAGAGTGGACACCCTTCATGGAAATAAATGACTCTCCGAATATCTCAGCTACACTTCTTTGGGAAACAGCAAAAGCAGTCTTAACGGGTAAGATCATATCATACACATCATACAAGAAAAATAAAGAGACAGAATTAGAGCATAAATTGGAAGAAAATATAGCAAAACTAGAGAATACATACCTTTCCACCCCATCAGAAGAAATATATAATGAATTATTAAAGTATAAACTTGAACTGAATGACCTTATAAATAAAAAACTAAATAAATCTCATGTCTTCCAAAATCATAATAAACCAAGTAAATATCTGGCTAATTTAATTAAACAAAACAAGAAAAAAACAATAATAACAACTATAAAGGACTCAGCAGGGAGGTCTTTCCAGAACCCTGTAGACATAAATAATGTTTTTAAGAATTTTTATAAAGATTTATATACAGCCAATCATACTCCAAATCCAACTGACATCCAAGGGTTCTTATATACTTTTTATCTACCCAAATTAACACAGGAACAGTCGGACAATCTTAATCAACCTTTTACCCCAGAGGAATTATACTCAGCTCTCAGTAACATGCCAGACCATAAGGCACCTGGACCATACGGCTTCCCTGAAGAGTTCTTTAAATATTTCTGGGCAACCATCTCCCCTTTGTTTCTTAGAATGATCTCCGAATTCTCTACTACCTCCAAAATACCACCCTCAACGAAAACAGCAATGATAGCACTTCTCTTAAAACCAGATAAAGATCCTACTGTTCCATCCAGCTATTACCCATTATCCCTTATCAACACAGACATGAAAATAATCAGTAAAACCTTAGCTACTAGAATAGAAAAAGTCTCTCCATATCTTATTCATCCAGACCAGACAGGATTTGTCAAAGGCAGAAGATCGTCACATAACACAAGGAAACGATTCAACCTTATGCAGCTCTCCATCAACCAGAAATCGAACACTACAATAGTATCACTGGATGCAGAAAAAGCATTTGACAGAGTCAGCTGGAACTTCCTATTTTCAGTTTTACAAAAATTTCGGTTCGGAGAGTCATTTATTAACTGGATAAGGACACTATACACATCACCTGTGGCCACAATACTCACCAATGGCTTAATATCACATAGCTTCACTCTTCACAACAGGACTAGACAAGGATGTCCACTCTCTCCATCACTTTTTGCCTTATTCATAGAACCACTTGCTGTTGCTATTCGACAAAACCTAAACATAAAAGGCATTCAAACAGCAACCACTGAACAAAAAATTATCTTCTTCGATTAATCTTCTGCTTCTGCAGGACCCCCACGTATCCCTTAAAGAATGCTTTTCAGTGATTAATATATCCTCGATTGTGGTTATCATGTTAATATTATTATTTTTAATACTAATATCAGTGTCGGGATCACCAGTGTTATTATCATTACTGCACTGGTTTCCCTGTCTTTAATGGTAATTAACTCGTATTCATTTCATTTCATTTCTTTATGTTTCTTTATTTTTGATTTAATTTTGTTTTATTGATGTTTATACATTATTAAGATTTCAAGATTTGAACAATAGCAATTCATTGTCTCCCTGGACTCCACTTGTCTACCCAAACTAAAACTTTAGTGTGATTGTTTTTATTTTTAATTATTCATATTCTCTTTTCCATGTATCAATAATAGCCATTATTATTATTATTATTATTATTATTATTATTATTATTATTATTATTATTATGATTATTATTATTTATTTCTATATTCCTCTATATGTGTATGCGTGTATATATATGTACATATGTATATATAGATATGTGTATATGTATGTATGTGTATGTGTGTATGTATACATATGTATATATAATTTTTCTGGTGTATATGCATGCGTGCGTGTGTGAACATACATGGGTGTGTGCATATGTATGTATGTATATATACATACATATCTATTTATTTTTGTATAATTATTAGGGATTGCTTGACGCCATAAGTAGTAATATTGTAACTTCTAATTCTATTATTGAAATTATTGTTGTGGGCTCATTGGTTGTAGCTGCCTGCATTCGTGGACTGATTCGTGGACTAATTCGAAACAAGGTCGTTTAGTACATTTTTCGAGCCTAAACAGTGCTATATCGTACTTCCGCAGTGCACGTCTACGCGCGCTCCCTGCACTACATAAGCCCCGGCAGACCAATCCAGACGGCTTCCATGGTTCAGGGAGCGCGCGTAGACGTGCACTGCAGAAGCATGATATAGCAATGTTTAGGCTCGAAAAATGTACTAAATGACCTTGTTTCGAATTAATTATGGACGTGACCCGCTCAGGGCTGAGGGTGAGTAGAAAATGAAGGCATATCATTCTTTGGGTGAAATATTCCTTTAAGGAGGAAGGCAAGTTTCAATGTGGATCTAAAAGTGTTTGGTTGTTGTGGGTCCAGGCCTGTTTTTTTCAGTACTGAATGAACGATAGCATGTCTGAGAGATTTTGGTACATTCCCTGTGAGCAGAGAGCTGTTAAAAATATTTACGAGGCTGGGGCCAGTCTCTTCAAAGACCTCCTTAAATAATTTAGAGGTGATTATATCCAGAAAGCTGGTGGTGGGTTTAGAGCCAGAATTGTTTTTCTTGAAATTCTGAGAGAGAGACGGACAGAAAAGTGTCAAATATTGGTGGGGTCTTGGGTGGATTTATTAAAGCTCTACCAGAAGGGGACAGATTGTATCGGATATTTTCAATTTTATCAATAAAAATGTTTTGAAGCTCTCAGCTAATAGATGGAGGTTCTATGTTGGATGTGGGTGAGGGGTGAATAATGGAGTCAGTGGTGCTGAAAAAGGGTTCTTGGATCATGAGAACTTATTTCAATGATTTTCGGAGAAATATATTGTTCTTGCATTCTTAAAAGCCTGTTGGTATTTTGACAGGAATTCTCTGAAAATATTGAAGGACATCTGCAGATGGTCTTTACACCATTTACGCTCAGCTTTTCGACAGTCCTACCTTATAGATCTGTAATGGTTGTTCAGCCATGGTGAGGTTTTGTGTTTTATTGTTTGGTTTTTAAGAGGAGCAACAGAATCAAGAATCTTCTGACAGGACTGGTTAAAGAGAGTGAGTAATTCATCTGTGTTTCGTAACTAGGGGTGAAACGAAATTTCGTGCCACGAAATTTCGCGAAATAAAAAATGACGAAATAAAATTCAAAGACGCTCGAAAAAAAAGGACGAAATAAACCCTCCTCGCCTCCCGTAGCAAAACGCTAGCTGCAATATGGAGGAGGACAAAGTGGGGGAATTAGCTGACACTCCTTCGTCAAATAAATCGGTTGTGTGGACCTATTTTTGCTTCTCATGTAAAAGACGAGAGAACGGTGAAAAGATTGCGAACAAAACAACAACCGTGTGTAAAATATGCCACCACAGTTCGCCATATACTGCGGCAAGAACAACTACCAACTACTGAAGACATGCAGCAGCTGTATTGTGACTTCCGTCAGACGTAAAAATAAAGGCGACTCCGGCTTGCAAATACCTGCTTTTATTTAACTGTCACTGTGGGCTGTGACCACGCCAACTACAATTTTAATTCATGAACAAAACAGTGAGTAGTAATCACTCATGGATGTATTATAAGAACTGGACAGCGTGGCTCCGCCTTCCACCATGTAACGGATTTGAAGCCAGAATATCCCCGTCAGTGTGCCGCCATTGTGCAGCCAGTAGAGAATCTGGACCATAATCCGGACGCAGCTGTCGTAAACGGTCGCAACACTCCGCAGCATACGCCGTACGCAATCATTGTGAAGCTGCCGTAAACCGCGGTTATTTTTAAACTCTAATAACTAATAAAAAAGAAACTTTTCAGAAAAAAGAGGACTTGGAAAACACGCAGCCCAATAATACTTTCATATCACCACAGCATACGGATGGGAGGAATATTTCTACGAGGTGTATTAATTTTTAGAAGTTTCACTACGGCCCATTCAGATGAATGGGGGAGATGGAGATTTGACCTATACTGCAGCCAGTCACCAGGGGGAGCAGTTTTCGTGGCGGCTTCAATTTAAGCTCAGCCACATGGCGTCCATGTTTTTTACAGTCTATGTAATCACTACACCTCCTGCTAACGGCTCTCTCCCTTCTCGCTCAAACACACACACACTAACTCTCCCCTTCTGAACTCTGACCCGCTCGCCCCGCCTTCCTGGTCCATTCACTGACCGTCAATTCATAGGAAACATTAAAATCCACATTGAACACATAACAAACCGAAGAACTGCTCCACTATGTTTGTGTAAGTCTGCATAAAAAACAATATTTGATTTTTGCATCTACTGTTGAGTTGACAGAATTTGATCATATTTGAAGATCAGAAGTATATGCACTGTTATAGGCTAAATATTATGGTTCACAGTTTTGTTTTTTTTTTAAGTTATTTTTTGGGCTTTTATGGCCTTTATTCGATAGGACAGCTGGAGAATGACAGGAAAGCGGGTGAAGAGAGGGGGGAAGACATGCAGCAAAGGGCTGGGGCCAGGATTCGAACCTACTGCCGCTGCTGAGGGTTAGTAGTCCCTGTACATGGGGCGGACGCTCTACCAACTGAGCTAATGTTCGCCCTTATTCACAGTTCAGACATTTATAGGTCCAAACTGCAGCTCTGAGGACTGCTATTTGTTTTCGTTTTCATTCAAGGATGTACTTATCCTGGTTGTTACAACAGCAAGGCACTTTTTATTGAGATTTTATGTTTGTATTTGCACTGTAGTCTGAATATGGGGGAAAAAACTACAATTTTGTTTTTTTTCAAAGCATTTATTTTTTACTGATGCAGCAATATTTTTTGTATTGTATTATTATTTTTTTGCATTAGGAAGAAAATAAAGAAAATTAGATTTTTGCACAACTTCCTACTATTGGGGATTTTCCTCAATGTTTATTTCGTATCGTGAGTATTTCGTATCGTGAGTTGACCATTTCGTTACACCCCTATTCGTGACTGTCAGGGGGATTCCAACTGGCAGGTGGTCAGTGCTGTTCTAAGTGCAGCAGAGAACTGGATGGAGGTGGAGCAGGTGAGGATGCAAGAGTAAGAAGAAGGTAACTAGGTTGGAGCAAAAGTAGTTAACTGTGAGTCAAAAACAATTGCTTTATGATTAGAGACACAGACATCGATCAGCTCAAAATTAGAGGGGGAGCAACCAGAGGACAGGACTAAATTTAGAGTGTGATTTTGGACATGTGTTGGTCAGGTTATGAGTTGTGTAAGAATAAATTGTTCAATAACAATTGAACATTTTTTGACAAGGGGATGAGTAGGACGGCAAACATAGATATTAAAGTCACCTAGATTTAGAACCCTGTCGTACATTGGCAAAGTAAGGGTGAGTAGCTCTGAGAATTTGAAAATGAAGTTAAATGGCTGTTTAGGGGGTCTATAAATCAATATACAGAGCATGGGAGATTTTACATTAATTTTGAAGCACTTTAATTCAAATGAAGAAAAGTAGCCAATGTTAATGACAGAGCAGGACATGTTCCTGTAGAAAACAGCCAAGCCACCACCCCGTCCAGAGGGTTGGGGTTGGTTTAAGAAATGGAAATTTGGAGGAGCTGTTTTTATTAAAGGTGCAGAATCATTGCGTTTTAACCATGTTTCTGTGGCGAAGAACATCCCTACTTTATTGGTTTATTCGATAGGCCAGATTTGACTATGTTTGGTTGTGGGGAGACAGAGGGTAAGCAGCGAAGGTTGTTGATGTTCATCTTTTTCTGCTTTTAGGGGACAGGGTTCTAAGACTGGGTTGTGAGCTAAACCTGTTGCTGATAATAACTGGAATAGTGGCACATATTGTATCTGTAATTAAAGGGGTGCAGCAGTTGGAGGCAACAGGCGAAACAAGAGTCTGTCTTACTGGGGATTAGGGTGATGTTGGAGAGCACTTACAGAACAGTAGAGTCAGCTCAATGTTCCTGGATAGGAGTAGAGTGCCTCTGTGGTTGGGATGGAGGCCATCATGTTTAAAAAATTTACAGTGGTTCCAGGAAGTGGTAAAGCTGTCCACAAAGGGGGTGCCCCTTGACTGGCAGTAACCTTCAGCCAGACATGGAGCCGACGCACCCAGCTGAATTTGACGTCACCGAAGCAGTGAGGAGGCAGTGGACCGGAAATGACGCACTGTCTGCCTGTCTCCAGCACTTCATGCATGAGGCTGATTTTGTCGGCTTTGAGTGTCTAAGATTGCTGAAATTTTACGTCATTAAATCCAGTGTCCACGATGATGGTGTCTGTGGAGGGGTTTTACTGAAGGAGGTGGCTTGCAGATGACATGAGGTCCTTCACACAGGCACTCGGAAAGCAGTAGGTTTTAGCCTTGGGAATGGCAACAGTGCAGACAATCAAGGACCCAATGATGCAGACAAGTGGTGATCCAGGAGTGTGATTGTCACAGGTGTAGTGAGTGGATCCAGTGGAGGTGGAAGGTAGCAGCGCCGCATTCACTTCGGCGGAGAGCAGCTTACCAGGCCCCTCCAGCAAGCACTCGAGCACAGGGATGGCTTCCTTTCCTGTGCATTGTTGCCTCTGATTGAGTGGACCCTCCGGAGGTCTTCCGCATGACAGCCTCCTTGAGCAGCCTATGATGAGCTGAGGAGGGTTTGACTGCTTCCTTGTCAAGAGCGCGGTCAGCCAGAGGAGGAAAATCCTGCAGGTTCAGGACATCAAATTTGATGGTGAGTTTGATAGCTGGAGATGGAGAAAGAGGACACGGAGGCTTTGCCCGGTGTTTACTCAGACATGCCAAAGACCAGAGCTCCGACTGATGTGGGGTGGAGCAGTGAGGGAGGCTTGCCGTGTTACGGCAACCATACCCGGAGGCAGTCAAGTCAGACATATGTTTGGCCTGGGTTGTGGCTATGGGCGTAAACTCCAGGATGAGTTTGTTTTTTATCTCTGAGCTCGGTTTTTAAAGACTCTAGGCTTTTCTTCAGTTTTGAAACAGCAAGAAGGCAGGACACACACTCAGCTTTATCGTCTGTTATCATAGTTTCAGTCCAAGATTTAAAAAAGAGAAAGAGAAATGTGCAACCCCTGTAGCAGACTTTCAGGATAACAAAGGCAGTAAATCTTCCTCAAAGGGATTTAAAATCCAAGAAGCAGGGACATTTGGCGGCAGCCAGCATGCACCCGGCATTTGTCACCACACCAGGTTTAATTCTGGGTTGCAGTGTGTGCTCTTGTTGTAGCGCAGTGCAATCACTGCAAACTCAGTTCCATGCAAAGCTTTGACATATAATATGATGCACTCTTTGCCTCAAGGTTGAGTAAAAAACTCAAAAGCCAAATAAAACGTTGAATTACTGACAGAGCCTCTTACCGAACCTGCATTACATTTTTAGATTTTGCCTAAACCACTCTGTGTCTGGCGGCGAGACACAACAAACATATTTCTAATCTGAAACGGAAGTTAGATGACAAAATGATGTAATATGGTGGCACCCTAGTTCTGGCAAAAATAAGATAGAGCACACCCTCTGGTCCACCTTCTTGAATAAGGGGCCATTTACATGGAAACTCCTGACTTGAAGACGCAAAGATTCTTCCTTTGCGTTTTCAAATTCTTCTGCATTTAGAGGGCAACGCTCAGAGACGAGTTAGTCCCCTGTAAATCCACTGTATTGTGCATGCCGGCTCAGTAGATCGCGGTTTAGTTCTGCAGAGAGACAGCGCTGCTACAACACACGTACGAAGAAGAAAACCTTTCACAAACAACAATGGCGAAGAGACGCACAGAGAAGCAGGAGTTTCTTTTCTGGACAACAAATCAGTTCGGACAACAAATCTGTCTGGATATTTTTTTCTGGATAACAAACCGAGCACGGTAAGACGCTCACACGTTACTCGGCGGACGGCTGAAGCTGTTATTGTTCCTGGTATGCGCGCGCAGCCTCCATGTGAAAGAGTACTGCGCATGCGATGACGTCAGCGTTTCACCCTGAAACGCTCTGATACGGGTTTACACGGAGCTGGATAGAGAGCGGAATCAAATCTTTCCACCCTGGAGCCTGTTTTCAAAAGTTTGCGTTTACAGTCAAAACGCAAACTTTTGAAAACGGGCTCCATCTAAACGCAAGGCTAAAACCTAATGAAATCTTGTCGGATTTGAGCGTTTTCGGTGTAATGTAAACTGCCCTTAAAGGGACTGCCACCCCAGTTTTCCTATCCAGTATGAATCTCATCCACTCCCAGGGCCCTGCCACTGAGTAGCTTTTGACTACCCCAGTGACCTCAGCCCCAGAAATAGGAGATCCCACCACAGAGTCCCCCAGCGCTGCTTCCTCACTGCACAACATGCTGGTGGGGTTGGGGAGGTCTTCGAAGGATTCCTTTCACCAAACAAGGCCAGACGCGTGCCATCCCCAACACAGACAGTCCCTTCCTGAGACACTGGCTGGTAGTCCAGAATCTCTTTAAAACAGTCCAGAAGTTATTCTCCATGGCCTCGCAAACTCCTTCCATGCCTGTGTAACTGACTTGGCGACCACCAAAGTCACATTCTGCTTGGTCTGCCAGTACCTGCGAGTTGCCTCTGGAGTCCCACTGGTCAAAAACCTCAACAATGGAGGCACGAAACAAGGCCCAATTGAACTCAATGTGTTCAAGGTTAAAGTTCTCCTGGAGGCGGGAGTTGCAGCTCCTTCTGACAGGAGACTATGCTAGACATTCCCAGCAGATCAGCACAACACGTTTGGGTCTGCTCAGTATCCTCCCCATCATCTGAACCAACTCATCACCAAGTGGTAATCAGTCAACAGCTCTGCCCCTCTCTTCACCCGTGTGTCCAAGATACGTGGCTGGAAATCCAATAAAATGACCACAAAGTCAATCATCGAACTGTGGCCTAGGGTGTTGTGGTGCCAAGTGCACATATGGACCCCCTTATGTTTACACTTGGTGTTGGTTATGGATAATCTGTAACAAGTACAGAAGCCCAGTAGCAACGTCTCTCACCATTGGCAACTCCAGAGTGAAAGAGAGGTCAATATCTCTCAAGAGGACTGATTCCAGAGCCCACGCTACATGTCAAGGTGAGTCTAGTATAGTCAGAACCCCTTTTTTGAGCAACTCTTTGTCTGGCTAGGGCCTATTTGCCTTGGGTGATCAGGGCATTTGGTCCCTGACAACATAGCTTCTAGGATCATCAGGTAAGGTGAGGCTTTTTCAATAAAATGTTGTCTTAAAAATATGTTACCTTGTATAAATGACATTTACTCTTCCATATCTGAAGAATAAGAGAATATGCCCATTATATCCTTTTTGAAATGCATGCCCTTAAGTGTGTTTTAAATGTCACCTCCAAATGATAGAGTACTTGTCTGCAAAAGGCATGCAAGTCGGCAGCAGCAGGATTCCCCCTCTCCCTTCGTTGACAGCACCAGTAGCTGAATTAAAAGCCTAGTTCTTTCCATCATTTTGACAGCAATATAGTGCAGAGGCAATACAGTGCAGAGCAGCGCTGACCAATTATCATAAAAAAGTCAATCATCAAAGAAGACCTAGCCCATGTGAAGAATGGGCTTTGAAGTGACAGGAGCCCTAACAGATCATTTTCAAACCAATTGAGAGTAGAGGTAGATTAGTCAGTAGGAGAAACTGCGAGGGTTTTTGAATATTAAGTGACTGTGAACAAACTCATCAAAAAAAACTATATGGACCCCTGTTAAGACGAAATAAGGGCTCTTTAATAAATGTTTTCTTCTACAGAAAGGATGAAATGCCTGGCAGCCAAAATTGTCATTCTGTTGAAGTCCTTTATGCAAAAATTTTGTATAGTGAGGTATTGTTGCTGATATTTCCTGTTGTGTCACAGCAGCCAATGGAGCTGAATGGGCATTTTGTGGCTGTGCCAGCTCCCTGTTAGCACATATAGAATGCATCTCTAAGAAAAACCCATAAGTGATTCTGGAGGTTTCTGCCCACTGCCATCACCAACGTAAGCCATTTTTTTCAATCCAATATGATAGGGGGGAGGAGGAGAGCGAGGATGAATGGACATGAGAAATGCAGCCATATTAGGGATGGGACCGATCCGATCCAGTATCGGCATTGGCGTCCAATCCAGGCATAATTCACGGATCTGAAATTTCGCATCTGGGCGGATCCATCAAACAACTCACACGAGACATGAGATGCAGCCCCTCCTTTCAAGAAATCCATTCCACTGTTTGCAGCCAGCCAGTGTGTGTGTGTTGCATAGCGCGTCCTATGAGTGCATCAACGTCTATTAGCCACCTGAGTTATCAAACAAGCCTTTTTAAAGGATCAAACATCAGCCAGAGTTTTGCCGATGTAACGCCGATGTATTCTTCATTTCTCATAAAACAGTAAACGCTGTTCAGTGTCCAAGCCGCGCAGAATGATGATGATGTTGAAGCTGCTCTGAGCTCTCAGCTGATGCTGTGTGTATGGATGGCTTGCCTACATTCACACAGAGTTTTTCTTGTAAGCCTGATATGATGAGCAACTCTCAGCGGTGCACAATGTCTTGCTGCTGCTAGACACAGAGAGACCACCGCACTGTCTGTGAGGCTATGGATCAGCCTCACAGACAGTCCAGGCACCGCCAAACAGTTTCCTGACGGTCGCCTCCTCTGTTGTTGTCAAAACTAACGATTTGGACCTTCCGATGACGGGGGACCAGTTTAGCTGTGGCTGTTTTATTGTGATTATGACGGAAATCTGGCTTTATCCACTTGTTCCCGACACGGCAGATAAGCTAACTAGCTAGCAAGCTAACTATGCTAGCGTTAGCATAATAGCCCCTCGGAGCCCTACGACGTCATCAGCAGACTCATCCAGGGTAGACTTCAACGTAGCTGGGGACTCTAATCAGCCTCTTTAAAAAAAGTTTGTGACATATGTGCAGTGTCCCACAAAATCTTTTTAATTTCCTTAAGACCAATTTTTTAAAAGGTGATTTTAATTTGCAGGAATTTGCTGCAGTTTTTCACACTAATTTTTTTGTCTATGAAAGCTGCAAAGAAAAAGAAAAATGCCTATGAAAAGATGTTACCTTAGTGTTTTTGTTGTTTTCCTCTCACAGTGATCTGTTTACAACTTTTTAAAAAGTTGTTCTCCCTTAACTTTAACCTACCTTTACTTTTTTTGCATTTTTATTGTACTTTAAATTTCTGGTCTCTGGTTTAAAGTCAAACAAATACTAAAGAACCAAGTATTGTTCAACTATAAAATGTTCTGCCAGTAATTAATGTATTCATTGTTGTGTTTTCGGACCAAATCTTTATGTAGTAAATTTTATATATGTATTTTAAGTTAATCGGTAATCCGTGTTGTTTTTCTGCTAAATATTGGTATCGGCATCTGCCTCAAAAAATCCATTTCGGTCGGGCCGTACTACTACACCCAACAACATGTCCGCTGTGTGGAGATATTTTGGGGGGGGGGTAGAGATGTAGAGATGTTGACAATTATTTCATGTCACTTATGAAAGCCGCTGCACTCTACTTGATTTGTGTGCTGTTCAGAAGCAGCAGCACTTGTGGTTATTTATTTATTTTTTTTTAGTAGTGTAGATAGTGTACAACAACAGACACTGTCTTCTTGTTACACATTTTATTTCAAAAGTGAGACAACTGAAAGTAATCCTGCTACAAGAGCCATATTCTGCTGTTCATATCAAGCAGCCCATGTCTCGATGGAGATTGACTGTATCCTTAAGAGTTTTGCGCTTCATTCAACTGAATAAATGTTGATATTCAATTTGAAACCCTTACAGTTGTATGTGTTTTTTGTATATCTTCAATGTAAATAACTGTTCTGTGGTTAATCACAGCCTCTTAATCAAATTTTACACATAATTTCAACAAAAATGATATTATTAATATTCCAGCAAAAATCAGCCCTGGTATCAGAATAGTATCGGTATCAGCCGATATCCAAATTCAGATATCGGAATCAGATCAGAAGTGAAAAAATACTGGATCGGTGCATCCCTAAGCCATATGCTGTATGTTCAGACACATTCTACTAAACCATCAGGATAGATTGACATTTATCTATGGAAATGTCACTTATTTATTAAAAGCGACATGCTTTACAATGAAGTTAACAGTGAAGTATGAGGCCATAATCCTTTCACAGCGTCTCCAAAAATTTGACATCACTAACATTTTGGTTTATAAAATATAGTTTTCAAGTGGGCTGTGTCACATGACATCATCTGCTTCCTGCTCCTTCTAGTGGAAGACATGGAGGATGCAAATTGTCCTGGAAAGAGGTCATTTTCATAAACTACTAATGCTGTCCCTCAAACACATTTATGATTATTTAATCATTCAAGTCTCCAGAGTAACCCTCAAACATTTTTTTTTTTACCTGGGATAAATATTTAATTGTTCATGGGCTTATTTCTGTGAGTGGCAACACAAGTTGCCAGTGGGCACATAGCTTGTTGCTAACTAAAAGAAAACTCTGTCTGCAGGATTTCTCATAATTTACTTATTTCAAATTGTAGCATGAGGTACTCTGGTGCATTTAGGTCCTCTTAGAATAGTCTTCCAAGCTAAATAAATTCACAGGTATTCAAGACATGTGTCTGTAGGATTTTGATACGTTACCATAAATTTTCTTGCTATTTGCTGAGCAGTCTTTCTCTGTTAACCAACATCAGTATGGAAACCCGTTTCCGCAACTTAAAAAATAGGAAGTCAGGGAACTAAAAATAAATAAATACATACTAAGTCATAATTATGAGATAAAAAGTCGATATTATGAGATACCATTTGTGCATGTGCTCCATGTCCATGGACGATCCCATTGCAACCCACCTTTCTCATAATTATGACTTTATATCTCATTATTATGACTTAGTATTTATGTTTTATTTTATAAGTTCCCTAAATTCCTTTTTTTCAAAGGGCTCCCATACATTAGCTTGTGTTTCACTGAGTTAAAAAAAATATATATGTGCAGTTGGAGGTGCAACTTTCTTGACACACAAGTACTCATCATAGCCAACGGCCACAACTACAACAAATTTAAAAATGTACATTATTTTCCAACAAGTTTTTTTTTATCTACATTAAACATCTCTTTCATATGCAGTGTATTAAGGGCACTTAAAGAAATAATAAAAAAAAGAAAACACAACATTTGAGTTTACTAAATCACAAATTTCTGACTTTATAAGCTCGCAAATTTACTACTTTACAAAGTAGACACATAATGAGTTGGTTTTTCATACTACATTCAAATATTTTTAGGAATAGTGAATTAAAGTGTTTTATGGGATTTTTTTGATTAAAAATAAAGCAAAATTATGAGATCTACCAACAAAATGATAATAAGAATGAATGGTGAATGGTGACCCCCTTTACCTTAAAGGAATATTACACCCAAAGAATGCTATGCCTTAATTTTCTACTCACCCTCATGCTGAGCAACACTCTGGAGCACTTTTTTGATGTCTCAAATGCAGCTGGAGGTCCGGGGGGATTTTCGCTGTCAACAAACGTCCATCTAACAGGGGACAATGGCGCCCGAAGAAAAAGGTCCATAAAAGTCCACAAAAACGTGCCTATTTTCCTTCATACTGCTCGTCCGCTGTAATCCAAGTGTCCTGAGCGGGTAACGTCCATAATTAATTCGAAACGAGGTCATTTAGTACATTTTTCGAGCCTAAACAGTGCTATATCGTACTTCCGCAGGGCACGTCTACGCGCGCTCCCTGAACTACGTAAGCCACGGCAGACCAATCCAGACGGCCTACGTAGTGCAGGGAGCGCGGAATAAAAAACCGGAATAACTTTACTGTTGTTGACTGTAGTGACACCAAACTCATCCCGGTGATTAAACATCTCTTCTAGTTTGTACTCTAGCTCTTATTAAAGACAAACAGGTTTTTATGTAAGTTACACTATTTTTTAAATGTTCTGTTTATAAATGATCATCAGGCTGGGTCATTACCTATTTTTAAACATGCTTCACAATATAAAAAATCATACATTTATATTTAAACTTACTTCTCTTAAACACAAGCGGAAGTATAAACTAGAAGAGATATTTGAGGCTGAGTTTGGTGGCAGTACAGTCAGCAACAGTTAAGTTATTACAGTTTTTATAATCATAACCTATTGATAAACAAACTTCACTGTTAAAAATAATAGTAATTCAATTTGAGCACATTTATCTTGAGTAAGAGATGCAGTATAAACAATTAGATATGGTCAGATCATCACGTGGACTTTGGTGCCACTACAGCCAACAACAGTACAGTTATTACAGTTTTTATTGTCATTACTTATTATAAATATACGCCAATATTCAAAAGTAGTTAATTGGCAAGTTCATAAAGTCTAAATTTGGCGACCTTATAAACTCAAAAATTTCATGTTTTTTTTTTTTCGAAAATTTCCGGCATTCACTATTTTTGTATTTCTTTAAATGGCCCTAATAAGCCTTTGTACTGTCATACATCTACTTCATGGCAATAAGATATTTAACCACAGGTATCCTTCTTCGTTCTTCTTCTACAATGCATAAGGGTAACATTGATCCACTACTGAATATTGGGACTACACGTAGTTTTCTCTTTATTCTGTCATGTGGCTTGTAGTTTTGCATTGTGCATCTTTTCTATCATGTCTGTGATGATATAAAGCAGGGGTATTCAATTAAAAGTCACCGAGGTCCAGTGGATAAAATTTCCTCCAACAAAAAGTCTGAACTCAAGTCCAGTTTGTGTCTAATAGCCTCCCCATATGTCCACATTTGTATGGTTTCAACAATTTTATTGTCAACAATATGGATATATGTTTTATTGAGTGCATAGCTAGTTCCTTTACCATTACATAAAAATAGTCTTAGGAAAATTAAGGTCTTTATTCCAAATTAAAAACAAATAACCTAAAATTTAAAAAATAAAATAAAAACTGCAAACAAATAACCATTTTTTTTCTATTTAACTAAAGAGGTCCCAGCCAAGAATTGAGGGCCTACACATCAAGTAAAAAAGTTACATCTTCACAAAACAGTTGGCTAAATAAAAGGTGGCTCTTTTAAGGAAAAACAAGTGCAAACAGAGCACTGGCTCAATATTTCCCTTTTATTTTTCCTTAAATAAGAGAGTTCACGGCCTAAAAGAAATGAAGAACTACACTTCTAGTCAACATCAAGTCAACATCTTCATGATACAAATACAAATGTGTAATATTCGGAAACAAACTAGTGCTAAAAACACTGAAACAATGAAAATAACATGAACAAATGATAGACTCGACTAGTATACAATTAGAAAGAGAACAGCATCAGCCCATGGAGGGTGCAGTGCCACTACAGCACAAAAGCTCTCAGCTCGCATCAGCATTTCCTACACAGGCCAGTGGCAAAGCCTGCAGGTGACGAAGGTCTCATGTTTTTGCAAAGGCAGTTTATCGTCACTGCCTCCTGTTTGCAGCTGCGTGGCTGCTGCGGCTCATGCAGCAAACATGATGGTGGCGGGTAAATCACCTCTAAATGTCTTGTTCCTCTACAGTACTTCATAGAACAGCCTAATATGCTTCAGAAAACATAGCGTACAGATCATATATGTAGGAACACTAATGGCATGACCGTCCTGTGATCAGACCACAGTAGCCGCTCTAGTGTTAAAGGATAACTTCGGTTCCTGCAGCTTTTACATTGTTTCTAGAATGAAGAACAACAATATACTCACCCAGAAGGCTTTCCTGATGCAAACGGTGCTTCGGGAGATATTTAGATCCAAAATCGAGCAGCGGACACCGATATAATGTAGCCTGTAGGGCATAGATCGCCGCTCCTAAAAACTGCATTAATCGTCCAAAAACTCATGTTTTTCACCAATATTCCATCATGATTCGCGCCGAATGGACGGCCATTGCAGCCTGTGTCTCTCCACAGCGCTGTGTGGCTGAACCAACGAGTTTGTTTACATGCTCTTGGCGCATGCGCAGTGCGTGCTCATTGTTTCAGGGCAGCTACAAATCGACTTTCTTCTTCCAGTTTTGTGCAAAATGGACGAATATCTATGGGATGAAGATGTTGTGGAGGAGGACTTTGAATATGATGGGTGTCCTTACAGTTTGGAGCCACAGTATACAGATAAGGAGCATTTAGAAATGAAGAAGTGATCGCAACGCTCCGGAGAGTACTGCGCATGCGCAGAGGTACCCGGTCTTCTTCGTCAGTTCAGAGGTTAGTTCAGCCACACAGCGCTGTGTGGAGAGACACAGGCTGCAATGGCCGTCCATTCGGCGCGAATCATGATGGAATATTGGTGAAAAACATGAGTTTTTGGACGATTAATGCAGTTTTTAGGAGCGGCGATCTATGCCCTACAGGCTACATTATATCGGTGTCCGCTGCTCGATTTTGGATCTAAATATCTCCCGAAGCACCGTTTGCATCAGGAAAGCCTTCTGGGTGAGTATATTGTTGTTCTTCATTCTAGAAACAATGTAAAAGCTGCAGGAACCGAAGTTATCCTTTAAATGGAGTAGAAGCGCCTGCTGAATATCCGTGACTGTCTGAAAGAAAGGCTCCATGAAAATCTATTCTTGTTCATTTATCAGAGATTGGTCATGGTCCGGACAGAACTCTCACTTGGACTGGATCCGGACCAGAATCCACCATTTGGTGATGCCTGATATAAAACTAGGATTTAAGCAATCCAGCAGAACAGTTTTTGTATTGTAACAATAGCAGTGTAACAGTGCTACTCCCAGCCTGTACCCCCATGTATGTTTGCAAGCTTTAAAATTGCATGATAGTCTGTCCATGTTTCATTCACCAAAAACTAAAATGTCATGGCTATTGTCATAACACTAGAAAAAGTCACTTTTTTTTGGAGTAACTGATTGAAAATGTTAAGTATTTTTGAGGTTGGTTTTTGGGGTAAATTTGAACAGTTATCATTATTATTTTAAAATCTGACTGTAATACTTGTTTGTGAAGATCCATGTTGAAAACCTTGGATATTTCTTCTGTGTGTGTGTGTGTGTGTGTTGTCTTGGGGGGGGGCCATGTAGGTCCATTATGTGCCAATTGATGTCAAGTGTATCTTGACTTAGTTAAGAAAGACAGCTTTTTAACAGAAAACAGCTGATACACATTTAAAAAAAACTGCTTCTTCCCTTAAATGAATTTGAACATGCAGCTGAAATATAGATTTTTCCAACAATTGGTCTCATGTTTCAGAGGAGGGCGTGAAATGTTAGCTGATGCATCTTTTTCACCCTGACATATGTATAAGTGGTATGTTGCATTATTATAAACAAAGGGACACATTTAGATGCTGTGAAAAATAGTGGACCTGTTTTCACAGAATGAAGTGGAACACGCTAAACAGCCTCCAACGACCATGAATACACACATGCACTGTGACACACGCAACAGTACCATCTGTTGCAACCCCCATTGGGATAATTCTTTGCTTCTGTTCAGTGATCCTGCAGTTGTTTGTTTTTTGTTTGTTTGTTTGTTTTGGCTAATTTTATCATACATAACACTGAAGGTTAGTCAGCACAGTAGTTTAAAGGTTGACTAAGCTCCATAGTATATCTATAGCATGTTTGCAAAAGGAAGACAGCACCCAAAGCCTGTTTGTTGTTTTCACTCAATCAAAAAATGAAAATACACACATGCATTTAAATGAAAGGTAAAGTATTCATGGATAACTGCTTTAAGTTTCAAATAAGTGACCCTTTTAGTTTACTACAAGCTAATTGAAGGGCACATGTTCTTGGTAAGATGTCAGAAAATGATTTGCTAAAAGTTGAGCAACACAAGATCTTCAAAACATTTTGCGAAGGTTGAGGTAATGTCCAAGTCGATGGATATTCTGGTTGCCAGCCCACATCAAATAGTTTAAAAAAAAAAATTCAACAGCAGAAATGGTCTTCATTGATCGGGATAGTTTGGAAATTTCTGCATAAAAGTGCATTCGAAACACAATCTTCAGAAGGGTGAATAAAGCACAACAATGATAAACTAACAAATGCAAGCCCAAATTCAAGGTCATATTGATTTATTTCTTTTACATTAAGGGTACCATTTTGGAGGAGTTTGTTCCAGAAGAGTCAGTGGTGAATGAACACTATTACAAACAGGCTCTTGAAAAACTGAGAAAAAGTCTAAAGAAAAATAATTATAACTTTATTTATGTAGCACTTTTTAAAACAGAAGTTTCTAAAGTGCTTTGACAAAAAACAAAGTACAAAAATTACAGCACAAGGAAACAAAAACAGAAAAAGTCCACAAATGGTTTCATTCTTCATTAACACAATGCCCAGCTCACACGGCGCTCTCTATAAAGCAGTTTCTAGCCCAAAAATAAATTCCAATGCTAGATTACCCTACCCACTTAATCTGGCACCATGTGATTTGTCCTTTTTTTTTTGAAAGATGAAATCTATGCTCAAAGTCACATGTTTTGAGACAGAAGTTGGTGTCAGAAACCAATATGTTACATGCAACATGTTTTGATTGAACCGCTTTCAAACTTTTCTAGTGCCATATGGAATTTACACATTAGATGAGGACTTTCTCGCCTGGTTGGTTGAGAGAACAACACCCTTCTGGACCAGGCTGTATAGAAAAGCTTGTAAACATGCACTGTTGGCCAGGTTAGCAGCCATGGGACCTAATAACTTCTGCCTGAATAAATAACATGCAACAGCAATCTGATGGACCTACCACTTGCAAGCCCATGCTTTGATAGGGTCCTTGACATGCTGAGACCCGATTGAGAGGAGACCCTTACTTCGACATGACGGGAGGACAATGACTTCTTAGCCCACATCACTTAAACAAAGCAGTTGGTTTTGTTTTGTATCTAAAATCAAATAGCTTAAAGCTCTTGTATATTTTCTTATCAGTTGTATCTGCTGCTATATGGAGTTAATTTTGTTTCTTTATATTGTAATAAAAAAAATAATAGAGTTGAGAACAAAAACAAACTTTACAAACAAAATTATGATTTCAAAAATACAAAAAGAATTCAGGTGAACAAACTAAATATATATTTTTTGGTTAAAATTGTATCTTCATGAATATACAGGCTTTATTTACAAGCCAAAGTATTGTTCTAATGAACCACAGATTTGTTTGCGCTTCTCAAAGTTTTGCTTGCTTTCTACATGACTTTCATGGGCTGGGCCTCCTCTGAAAACTGTAAGAAGCCTCCTGATTGGTCAGTCTTGCTCAGACAGATGGAATGACAACTCCCACCCCAACATAGACAGCAGTATGCATGAAATGGAGAGAGTAAACCTAAGGAGACAAACCTTAATAAACAGGCATATTTTGCCTAACTTCTCTGTCTTTCTGATATTTTTAAGATTTCACTTGTCGTTCTTCTTTTACTTTTTTTCCCCAACCAGTAGGGAGCAGCATTGTCAGACATTAACATTCATAACTTAGACCTACCAGCCTAGCGTTATGCCCTTGTCAGGCTCATTGCGGCTTCAGTGACAGTTTGATTAATTTCACAGATATTGACTTATTTATGGATTAACAAAACTAGATAGATATACTATCAGAACAAATCATCAGGTGTGTATGTGTGTGGATAGGGATTTATCATAATACACTTGGGGCCTGATCTACTTAGATCTGAAATAATGGGACGTGAAATTGTGTGTGCAAACTAAAACGGTACATGTGCAATTAGTGGGCATGTTGCAGGTGATCTACTCATGACAGGCGCACACGTGTTGTGGACCGCACATTTCAAAGGACGATTTGCGTGTGCTACCAGCTATCACCATGAAGAGTTTGGGAGGACAGAGAGGCCGTAAATGAAAAACCAAGTTTAAAGCCATGGAGTTTGAGGCAAATAAACATACTTGTGGTAATGTTTTTTGGCGCATGTCAATTTGACAGACAAGCCGTCCCACAACCCCAACCAAGCTCCATTATCCCTCACATTTTAAGACAGATTTACAAGAAATCTAAAATAAACTCTTTGTTTTTCTAAGTTTGTTCTGCTGCTCTAATCTCGCGATAGCTGCCACCCAGGCTACTGTGGGTGGATGTTCTCACGAGGCTTTTTCTTCTTCTTCTGTTTTACGGCGGTTGGTATCCATCATTTTGGAGCATTACCGCCCCATTCAGGCGAGAGACAGAGCTCAGTTTGGAGAGGCAGAGGAATGTTTTTATCATTATATCATCACACGGAGGATTTACGGGAGAATACTGATACAGGAGGACGGCGGGAAAGAGGATAACATATGTAAAATACGGTCGCTTCATGGCCAAAACAGGAGATTTGACAGCTATGTGGAGAATGTCAGAGGAACTACCTATACCCCGATCAACATCGGCTGTGAGTACTAACTAACTTTACATGTTTGTCTGGTGTTTTCTTACCACTGACTGAGACATGACTTGGTGGAGTGTAAAACAAACACGTTGTGCTGAGGGTTTGGAGTTGAATCAGTCTTCTGGATATATCAGCCGCACGCATGCATGTGAACAGGGGGGGGTTAGGTGGAGCCCTGAGGAGATGCTACTTTCAAATTCATGAAGGGGTTTGTTACAATTTTTATACACAGATTACCTAATCTCCGTGATGTAGAGTGCAAAACAGAGAGAGTTTACTCTATGCACATGTCTGCATGACACACTGGATTGTCCCTCTTTTTCCAGTCTATTATAATGACAGACAGCATCCGAGTCTTTCTGTTTTTCAGCTAAAAATTCAGTATATAGCATAGTATAAAACATTCGGTTAATGCAGCCCGTTTGCCACCATGATCAGAGTTTCCCGGTCTAAGCACTGTGCCCTTTTTTGGACCTGCTTTTGAAATGTACTAAATTCAGACACAAAAACACAGCGTGCAATCAGTTTTGACTTTAATAAAATCAAATTGCTGGTGCTAAATAATCACATTTTTGCATCTCCTCCTCCCAGTATTTTTCGCATGCTGATCATCTGCATGTATTCTGCATAATCATGTGGGCAAACACGCTTAAGGGACTGCACATGCTATTTTGCTCATTTGACAGATGCAATCCTCAGTTCACCCTGTTAGTAGATCAGATTTGCACGCGGTATCACGTTTGCATGTGTTTTTATACACGCAAACCTTAAATAGATCGAGCCTTTGGTCTCCTGAAGTTGAAGAAATGTCAGACTCTGTATTTATCACTGTTACTGGTAACAGGAAGCAGCATCAGTCAGGTGGTTACTTAGGTAACTGTTAATATGACAGTTTTTACTCATGGAGAATCATTTGTCTTGTCTTCACGGCAAGGCCGGCTGAAAAAATAACAATCAGCATCAAAATATTAAATAACCGCACAGGTTGAACACAATAGCTCACTAAATGCAACATTAAGATGGTTACATAAACAGCCATATCTTCTTACTTCTACACAACTATGTGCAAAACTATAGCTGCACATTATTTGTAGCAATATTCATTTGCCATTGCCTTACATTTGCATCAATGCAAGCTCTTAATAGTTATAAACACTCTTAAAACCATAACTATAAAATGGCAACAGTTTTTTTCTGTCTTATTTTTCTCAACAAATGTGTCAGAAAATGTCCCCTGTAATTTTTCATCTTTTTTTCGAGAGAAATAAAACTAAACAATTTTGGCAAATATTTGTCATTTTTATGTCATAAAGTCTTTCAACATTGTTTAATTAGCTTTAAGAAGAAAAAACTAAATTACAGTTCCTACAGGATTCTCTAAACAATTGTAAGTGAACAGGCACATTTTTTTTTTAGATAACCAAAAATAATGTTAGCCTATTTTACATACACTCAAACATTTTTTGGTCGTACAGCATTTAGTCTCCATGTTACGGCCTGTTATATTAGACCATGTCCAGGTGGGGTTTACTTTTTGTTTTTTGTTTGTTTTGTGTTTTTACTGACGATGGTCCTTAAAGCAGTTCAATACAGCAAAGGAACAGCAAGAGAACTCTCCAGAATCATCTTAATGCTTTAATTTACAACACTTTCACATAAGTTACACAGAAAATACTGATAAACCACCTATAGATAAATAACATGTTAGGCACTGAGTTTCTCACTAGTAGAAGAAGCACTAATGTAACATAAAAAGTGGTGTCTCATTTGTCCAGCTTAGTAATAAAACCGGATACTGGTTTGGAGTCACTGGGTCACATGACCTAGAAGTAATTATAAAAGATTTTTTGTATATTAATATTCATTAAAAATACAAACCCAAAACCAGTGAAGTTGGCACGTTGTGTAAATCATAACTAAAAACAGAATACAATGATTTGCAAATCCCTTTCAACCTATATTGAATTGAATACACTGCAAAGACAAGATATTTAATGTTCGAACTGAGAAACTTTATTTTCTTTTGCAAATAATCATCAAATTAGAATTTAATGGCAGCAACACATTGCAAAAAAGTTGGCACGGGGCATTTTTACCACTGTGTTACATCGCCTTTCCTTTTAAGAACACTCAGTAAACGTTTGGAAACTGAGGAGACCAATTTTTGAAGCTTTTGGGGTGGAATTATTTCCCATTCTTGCTTGATGTACAGCTTAAGTTGTTCAACAGTTGTTGTATTTTACGCTTCAAAATGCACCACGCATTTTTAATGGGGGACAGGTCTGGACTACAGGCAGGCCAGTCTAGTACCTGCACTCTTTTACTTCGAAGCCACGCTGTTGTAACACGTGCAGAATGTGGCTTGGCATTGTCTTGCTGAAATAAGCAGGGGCGTCCATGAAAAAGACGTTGCTTGGATGGCAACATAAGTTGCTCCAAAACCTGTATGTACCTTTCAGCATTAATGGTGCCTTCACAGATGTGTAAGTTACCCATGCCTTGGGCACTAATACACCCCCATACCATCACAGATGCTGGCTTTTGAACTTTGCGCCTATAACAGTCTGGATGGTTCTTTTCCTCTTTGGTCTGGAGGACACGACGACCACAGTTTCCAAAAACAATTTGAAATGTGGACTCGTCAGACCACGGAACACTTTTCCACTTTGCATCAGTCCATCTTAGATGAGCTCGGGCCCAGCGAAGCCGGCGGCGTTTCTGGGTGTTGTTGATAAATGGCTTTGGCTTTGCATAGTAGAGTTTTAACTTGCACTTACAGATATAGTGACAAACTGTAGTTACTGACATTGGTTTTCTAAAGTGTTACTGAGCCCATGTGGTGATATCCTTTACACAGTGATGCCGGTTTTTGATGCAGTACCGCCTAAGGGAGCAAAGGTCACGGGCAGTCGATGTTGGTTTTTCAGCCTTGCCGCTTATGTGCAGTAATTTCTCCAGATTCTCTGAACCTTTTGATGAAATTACGGACCGTAGATGATGAAATCCCTAAATTTCTTGCAATAGCTCGTTGAGAAATGTTGTTCTTAAACTGTTGGACAATTTCCAGGCATTTGTTCACAAAGTGGTGACTCTCGCCCCACCCTTGTTTGTGAATGACTGAGCATTTCAGGGAAGCTGCTTTTACACCCAATCATGGCACCCACCTGTTCCCAATTAGCCTGTTCACCTGTGGGATGTTCCAAATAAGTGTTTGATGAGCATTCCTCAACTTTCTCAGTCTTTTTTGCCACTTGTGCCAGCTTTTTTGAAACATGTTGCAGGCATCAAATTCCACATGAGCTAATATTTGCAAGAATAGCAAAGTTTACCAGTTCAAACATTAAATATCTTGTCTTTGCAGTGTATTCAATTGAATATAAGTTGAAAGGGATCTGCAAATCATTGTATTCTGTTTTTATTTACAATTTACACAACGTGCCGACTTCACTGGTTTGGGTTTGTAGATAAAGCACTAAAATACTAAAAATAAAAAAAAAGGGCTATGTCTTATTTTTCCAGTTTAGTAATACAACTGGAGACTGGTTTGGAGTCAATGGGTCACATGACCTGGTAGTCATTATAAAAGATTTTTTGTATATCAACATTGATTAAAAAAAAATAGGTGAAGCGCTGCAGTGCCATCAAAAGTGGTGTGTCTCTTATGTAGGGTTTATTTATTTAGTTGGATACTGATTTGGAGTCACTGGGTCGCAGACCTAGAAGTAACTAAACAAAGATATTTTTTGCATATTATTATTCATAAGTCACTGGGTCACATGACATGGAGTCAATGAGAAAAAATGTATTTATTTTGTAATCATATACTGTATTATATGAGGTAACTTTATGACGATCCCTTGATCAGTTTTCAGTGATTTAACGTGAGTCTCTGGGGGGTGATCTAACCCAAGGGTGTCCAAACTTTTTGCCATGAGGGCCAGATTTGGTCAGGTGAAAATGTGTGGGGGCCGACCATTCAGCCTGACATTTTTGACCCAATAACATTAAACACAAATGAACTTTGTAATACATTTTTTATTGCAAATGGCAGACGTGGCATTGGAATACATACATTTTTTTTTCATTTTCAAGTTAACCAAAATCACTTGTTTGTATTCGAAGACCAGATAAAATTAGGAAAAAGTCTGCCTGGAAAAACACTTTTGGGAAAATTAGACATATCTAATATCTTTGAAACAGTACATATTAGTCACTATTAAATGCTCACTGTAAACTTCTAAATTCAAAACAGTGGCTAGTGTATATTCAAAACTGTGGTTTTGATCATAACAAAAAATTAATTAATTGATATTTAAGTTTGTCCCCAGTTAGCTTGTCGTAGTTAGCATGTTTTGTCTGGTAGCGCTGCTTGACACTGAGTTCCTTGAAAACAGCTACAGTCTCGTGGTAAATTAGGCAGACACAGGAGAAAAAATACTCCAATTTTCACTTGTTCTGGAGTCGGCGGCACTCGCTGTCAACTTTTCTTTTTTTCTTTTTTCACCATGTTTGAAATGGGATGGGCTGAAATGATGACAAAAGGTCAAGTGTCAAGTGCCACAAGGATTTGGTCACAGCGCTATTGCCATCTTCTGAAATGTGAAATGTAAAATAGGTTTTTTGTACACAAGTATTTTATACAGCAGTCAACAGTGCAAGCAGGCCGCATATAAGGCCAGTGAAAATTTGAACATGGGATGCAATTGGACGGACTTTTGACATGCCTGATCTAACCGATCTTCAGCTGCTAACTCTGGACAATCCTCAGTGAAGTTGCTGCTGAAACTGGAGGAACAGGAGTAAATATCCATCAAATATCCAACCTGAATTTATCGGATGAATGACTGAACAATCCACACACACACACCTGATGACTTTCTACTCAAAAAGACAGGGAAGTTTGGCAAAACATCCCTGTTTATCGTTGTTTGTCTCCTTCGGTTTACTCTCTCCATTTCTCCCATACTGCTGTCTTTGTTGGGGTGGAAGTTGTCATTCCGTCTCTCTGAGCGAGGCTGACCAATCAGGAGGCTTCTTACAGTTTTCAGAGGAGGCCCTGCCCATTAGAGTCATGTAGAAATGCAGGCAAAACTTTGAGAAATGCAAACAAAATTTTGAGAAGCACAAACAAATCTGTGGTTCATAAGAATAATGTTTTGATTTGTAAATAAAACCCTATGGATTTATCAAGATACAATTTTAATCACACAAATATTTATTTTGTTCACCTGAATCCCCTGTTTGTATCTTTTGAATCATAATTTTGTTTGCAAAGTTTTATTTTGTTCTCAAATCTACTATTTCTGATTGCATAATAAAGAAACATAATGAACTCCATACTGCTACACTAAGTATTTGTTGCATCTGCAATATTCACATCCTAATATCACACCAGTTACTATTTTCCTAATTATGCTTTAAACCTTTGCCTTAATTTTATAAATCAATTACTAAATTAATCAACCAGTCTGATGGTTGGCAGCAACCGCAGTGACAATGAATAAGCTTGAAGCTTTTGTGCATAGCTGTGGGCTGGGTAATGCAAATTTAAGTGTAGGAATATAAAAGTGGATGCACTTTGAAATGTGTGTTTTACTCAGTGCTCCTGGGTTGGCTTGTAAGGTGGATGAGCACTATGCTGATGTTGGCGCTAACACAGAGGATGTGTTGCTGAATTCTGAGGTGTGATAAGTAGGAACATTAGAGTAGCTAATGCTAATAATTTATCTAACATGCTGCTGTTATTTTAATCAGTACTGGGAGTTATTTTTACACATTGCTGCTTTATAGTAATAAGATTACTTGTTGTGATAGGCAACACACAGTCAAATACTAGCTCTGCAATATATAAAGATTGAATAACTTTATGAGCTGTATTTAGTTTTAAAGTCATCTGTTATTAAAAGAGGGTCCAGTTGAGTTTTGCCTGGTTTCTCCTCACAGCCTCTGTCTCTTATTCACCTCTGGGTCAGTAGTTGCACACCAGTAGAGGGAAGAGAATGGTGCAGGACTGAGTCCAGAAACATGGAAGCCAGTTAGCATTTTGGCACTCTCGGTTCCCACAGCCCAAATTCTATTTTAGAATAGCTTTTTGGATAAATACCTGAATAAATCTGTGCTGATGACTACAAGATTTAATGTTTCATTTTGCTAAATTATTTAACCTGCTTTGTGTTTTCAGAGGAATGGCTGCTAACAAACTGCAAACAAGGACTTGTGGGACCCACAATACAATTATTACGACATCTCTTGAAAACAACACATACATAATTAGCCATAGATGATAAAAATGTCATAAATCAATCATGAATTGAATGTATATTCATCAAGCATGATGCATTCAGGCATATGCAGAGCTGTTTATGCAGTCAAAAATCAGAAACAGCAGTATAGGAATCTTTAAAAAAAAAAAAAAGGACACTATGCTTTAGTGTTAAATCTCTGATAAGTATTACTTCACGTAGTGGGTGGTGGGCGAAACCAAGGATATACACTTTTAATGTAGGTCTGCTGGATGTTACTCTGTGTGTCAGTTTAGTGTATCTCCCAAATGAAGTCCAGTCAACCAAAGTTGCGATTTCACCTCCTTCTTAAACCAGCATATTTTTCAGCATATTTCAGTTCAAGTTTAGGGGCCCTAACCTCGCAGCGCAAAGCAGGGTCGCGCAGGGTGCATGGAGCCTGGCGTACCCTGTGCAGTGTTTATTTCGTCTGGCGCATGACTGTGTTTATTTTGTCCAGCGCATCACCGTGCACAGCCAATTTTGTAATTAGGTACACCGACTGTGCTGAGATGGGTGTGATGGTGCACCAGGGGGAGGCGCGGACAGATTCAGGTTGGCACAGTGAGAATTTCGTGCCAAAAAACTGCGCAGAAGGTGCGCTGAAAGCTCGCCTGCTCCAACCTAGTCTGTTCTCGATGCAGGCAAAGTGCACCCTCCGCAGCTGTAATTTGCACGTGTCACTAAACCCTCAAAGGCAGGTATCCACAGTGTCAGGCTCATCAATGCAATAAACAATCACAGCATTTATGTAACCTTCTGAACCAGTGTATCTATATTAATTGTCCTGTCATATCTGATGTCAGATTAAAGTTGTTTGTTTTAATGGAAACCTAACCTGTCGACATCTCACAAGCCAACAATAAGCAGCCTCATCATCCGATACGGAGAACATATCTGGCTTCTCACATTTCATGAAATTCAAAGAAAAGAGGGAGAAAAAGAAGGAGGAAAAGGAGAGAAAATAGATGTATACCACTTGGTGTCTTAAGGATTAACCTGCAATTGCCCATATTTCTCTGTTTTAGCCTTTATTCTTTATGTGATCTAAAAAGGTGGAGTACATTATTGCAAGTAGGATGAGGAGGAGATGCCAGGAGAGGATATTACTAAAGGTTCTGTTAATTTGGTCGTGACAGACCAGGAATTCAGGTGGATCACAGGGTTGATGATTGGATTAGCCTGCTGCTGTGTTTAAATGTAGATACTACTTAATTTTGTACTCCAAACTTTGCACTATTCATTACACAGTAACAGATTACATCCATCCCGCACAGTGGTTCACATGGTGACATGCATCCGAGACCACGATGCCCCTGATGACTTCTTGCTGTCCAAGCTACTGTAATAGCGACAGCAGCTCTGACTGTCTCCGCTACCGGGTCTTTCCCGCACACTGTGGTGTGGTGGCAGGGATCACTAAGACCAATCAGTCGCTGCGCCTCTCCTGCAGAGCATTTAAAGGCAAGGAGAGGCTCTTAATTTAGAGAAATATGTTTTAATGTCCTTCAAATGGGGGGCGGCACGGTGGCACAGCAGGGAGTGCATGTGCCTCAAAGCAAGGTCACCGGTTCGATCCCCGGGTTGGGCAGGGCTTTTCAGTGTGAAGTTTGCATGTTCTTCCCGTGCATGCATGGGTTCTTTCCGGGCACTCCGGCGTCCTCCCACAGACCAAAAACATACTCATTAGGTTACTGGTGACTCTTAATTGTCCTTAGGTATAAATGTGACTATGAATGGTTGTCTGTCGCTCTATGTGGCCCTGCGATTGACTGGCAACTCGTTCAGGGTGTACCCGCCTCTCACCCAATGACAGCTGAGATAGGCTCCAGCCCCCTCCCAACCCCGAAAGGGATAAAGGGGTATAGAAAATGAATGAATGAATTAACAATTGGCTGTGTTAAACCCACTCACTCCTTCTCTCCTCTCTCTCTGGCACTTGTGAGAAGGGGCAGGGACAGAGCATGGATGCGCCTTGGTGCACCGTGCTTGAAACTTCCAGAGTGTGCTGGATACACCTCGTTGGCGCAGGGCAGAGGCACCACGCCTGTGCCTGGTCTACTAAATTAGAGCCCTAGATAATAACACTTGAGTTATAGACTTCTCACCAGTCAATTAATCATCTGTTGAAAAGTGCCACATCGCCACAGATATGATTTACAGACACTATACAAAAGTGTAAGTCAATGTCATACGCTTGTTTGTCCGTCATAAACATGTTGGTTATCTGCTATGCAGACTTTGTCACTTTCTCTCTGCCTCTGCACTGCCCATATTCAGGGCCGTAGCCAGGATTTTGGAATAGGTGAGGTTCATGATGCCAAAATTTTTTTTGATGTTTTTTTTTATTTTTAATTTAATTTTTTTTTTTTTAGGCTACCAGGTCACACAAGACACAAGACTCTCCTCTCTGTGCTCCACCTTACTTTCCCTATTCTCTCTTCCATCCTCCTTGGTTTCATGTTCCTCTTTGTCAATTTCTTTCTTTTTCTTTGCCAGAAATGCATCCAGTGTATTCTGTTTTAATCTCTTGGACATGTTTGCCCTGCTCTCTGTGACTTGTTTTCTGTGGAATGGGTGTATTAAAATTAATATGAGCTGAAAACAAAGCACGTGTCAAGTGACTTGAGAGTCGTCGCATCATCGTGACGCGTGCTTGGCCAGCTGAAGAGCCAGGCGCTCAAAAAAAAAAAAACGCTGGGCGCGCTCTCCGCTGTGGAAAAAAGTAAATAAACTGGCTTTGATCAGATGATTTGACAGGCCGAACTAGTGCCGAATTATCTAAAGAAATATATATTGTGGTCACCCAGGTGTAGATGGGCGGGGATGTGGTCTACAAAGTGCCAATAACAAAAACACTCTAGTAATTTAATGGGATTTGGCCCGCTGCCAAGCGCGACACAGGGCGCATTTGCGGGTATGTGCTTCAGCTGATCAAACAGCTGTTCACCGCAACACGCACATAGGCGCAAGCAGAACACAAAGCCCATGGATGTTTACAACAATTTACAATTTACAAGCACGTTTCACAGAAAGTTTTCAAGTTTTTATGAGTTCATGTTTTATTCAGTTGGGCATATTTGGCGAAAAAAAAAAAAAAAAAAAAACGCAGTAAAAGTAGGTGAGGTCCGGACCTAGCTGACCTCATACCTGGCTACGGCCATGTCCATATTGCTTGTGCAAACTAAAAAATTGCATGTGCTATTAGTGGCTGTGTTGTGGGTGATCTACTATTCCTGCATGCATAATTAATAACAGGGAGAGCAGAGTGGCCCTAAATGAAAAATTAAGTTTGAAGCCATGGAGTTTGAGGAAAACACACCTGCTATAATTTCTTTGCCACATGTCATTTTGACAGACAAGATCGCAACTTTTCCCTCATGCCATATTTCTATCCGTCATTTTTAATTTTCCTTTTATGATTGCAATGAAACATAATGGCAGCAGTAACAGAGTTGCACAGCTTCATCATCAATAACCTCTAATGTGAAGAGCAGTCTTGCATTTATACACACAGACCATGCGGGTAACTGTTGCCTTTACTCACTGACTGCATCACACTCTACGTGCACTGACAGCTCCGAAGCTCTCTGTCAGTGCATGGAGAGTGTGATGCAGTCAGCTCCAAGTGACAAACAGAGCGATTATAGCTTTGAATTTTTTTGGGGTGTTTTTACGTAGATTAATTGACCTCTGTGATGTCGAGCTTCAAGCAGAGAGGGTTTACTATACGCTTGTGTCTACATGGCACACTGGATCATCCCCCTTTTTCCAGTCCTTCATAATGTCTGACAGACTCCAAGTCTTTATGTTTTTCATCGAAAAATTCTGTCTGTGATGGAAAATGTTTGGCTAATGACACCATGATCACAGCCTCCCGGTCATAGCACTATGCCCTTTTTTTTTGTACCTGCTTTTCAAACATACTCAATTCAGATGCAAAAACACTGCACGCAATCACTTGTGGCTTCGATAAGTTGCATTGCAGGTGCTAAATGATTACATTTGCATGTTTTTATACACACAAACCTTTAGTAGATCTGGCCCTACATCTCCAGCCTAAGGGGCGTTAATGTCTGCTATGAAGCCATATTATCATTGTTATCGTTTAGCAGGTCATATGGCCTACAATGTGATAAGCTAGCTGCTTCATAGCTGCTCCAGGCAAAAGCCATCCTGACTGAACCAAAACAACTTGTTGCCTCTGTCCTTTACTTGCATTTCTGTCAGCCCAGTTTTTCTTCTCTCAGTTACAAGTTAAAGGCAAAGAGATGGGTGGGTGTTGTAGGTTTCCATCTACAGCAGAATTAATCAAGGCTTATGGCAGCTGTTTCATCAGGTTCACACTGACCTGAAATTAAGAACACTTGCACTAGTAGAGCTGGGAATAAAGCAGCCTAATAAACACCCCTACTAACTATCATAGAAAATAAACATCTCTCTCACCAGACTATGCACTTTTATTAAAAATCTCTTTGCTTTGGTTATCTTATATCCATATTTTTTCTTTTTGTTTATATGATTTTGTGTTCTGAGGTTTAGTTTTAGAGGTTCACTTGATTTAGAAAGCATCTACAGAGCTTGATTTTGAAAATATAACCATTATTGTTAACATTATTTTCCCATACAGCTTGAATAGAGTCTATGTAGGAGAGTAGGAGAAGAAATCCTTAAGTGAAATCAAGAAAAATGGTTTCATCTTTTATAACCAAGGATAAAGTAAAATATACATATCAGCCTTCATAGTGAACTTTCTTTATGCATTTCTTTCTCTTTAAGATTTTCAACATTTGATCCTAAATGCTTGTAAATGCCAAAAAGAGTTGGGCTCTATGTACCTTTGCAACCCTTGGCTCTGTTGGGTCAAGCTACTTTCTCCACAGGACTGGACTCCTGTTGTTTGGCTTGAGGTGCCCTTTTGGGGACAGTTGTCGTTCATCCTCGAGGAATGATGTCTGAATTCTGGGACCTGCTGCCAATGGTGAGATGGAACATAGTTATCCATTTTATTAGACATTTGCATAACTCTAAGCAGCACCAAAAGAGGTAAGGCAAAAGTTACCCCAAGTTGCTCACACCCATGAATTACATCAGTGTCCATCTACAGTCTGTCAGGGGCTTTCTTTGTGATTCATTAACACCAATCTGCAACTAGAAAATTTGCATTTCCTTGCAGCAAATGCGTTGAAATGCTGAGTCTGAATGCTGGAAATGTGAAATGAAATATCAAAGATTGGTGCAAACAATGC
This sequence comes from Scarus forsteni, assembly GCA_036419115.1. Lineage (NCBI taxonomy): Eukaryota > Metazoa > Chordata > Actinopteri > Labriformes > Labridae > Scarus > Scarus forsteni. The sequence continues at coordinate 2,635,189 of JAZDUH010000137.1, read as the reverse complement.
TGAAAATGTGACATAAGAAGTTGGAAGTAGTCAAGCAAAGCTTACAACTGGGACATGTTAAATAAAATTGTTAAAAGCTGTGAAAGAAGGCTAAAAATGAATCAATGTGAAACAAAGTTGCATAAAGCTGCTGAAATTTTTGCACACCCTGAAAGAGTTACAATCAATAGAGTTAAATGTTTAAGACCTAAAATGACAAAGACTGTAATTAGTAGCAGAATAGTTAAATATGTTCTGAAATAAGCATTCTAAAGAAAAAAATTGATTATTGATACATTTCTGTTGATGTATGTGTGCATATGTGGGAATAAATAACTATGTTCATTAGTCTATACATGCATTTGTGCATGTATGTTTGTATGATGTTTTTTTATCTCTGTATATATATCAGAGTATGTGTATTTGTAAATGAAAAGGTATATTCCATTGTGGGCATATTTCTGTTGATTTGTTTATGTCTGTCTATAATCTCTAAAATAACTGAGAGATAAATGCATCTGTTAAAGCAAGAATTGAGTCTGTAGGTGTACGTATGCCAAATCTGTAGAGCTTGAAAGGTGACCCAGTTTTCAACAGAACAGCAAAAATCTCCCATTCATTTCAATGTGAAAAATTCAGCCAAAAGTATTGTTGTCTTCTAAAACTATTACAGTTAAAGCTATGGTCTACGATTTGGAAGCTTTGTACATATTAATAACACTGTTTATAAGGCTGTTATGGTCCTATGGTCCTATCTACACAGTATAAAGACCAAAAAGAACGAAAAAAATCCATTCAGTATATCCGCTGAAAAGCTGCATACTAGCTGACCAATCAAGCCTAGAAGGCAGTAAGGTTCAATTGGTCCGTGAGTTGGTCCGTGAGTCCATCCAATCCCCTGTCTCTCTCACTACGCAGCGTCATGCGTAGTGCGTCATGGTCCCGTCTCCTCCCCTCTACCTCCGGTGAGCAGCTAGTAGCGTTAGCTACTGAACTATCATGGAGCCGGAAAAGCCTAGCGCCAAAACCGGGAAGCCGCTTCCCTCTCCCGCGGGGCCCAACGGAGCTCTGCCCGCGGGTCGAGGCCTGTTAGCGGGCTAACGGCTAACGAATGGCCTCAGCAGGCCGTCAGACCTTCAGCATCGGCCGTCTCGCCCCTGGTTGATCAGGTAATGGCTTTGTTTACTACAGTGGGAGATGTCTGCTGAATAACTCTGGTTAGTCTGTGCCTGGCCTGGCTAATGACTTGTAGCGGAGCTGGTTAGCCTGTTAGCCGCTAATCGTTAGCACTGTAAGCTGAGCTGTGGAGGACAGGCTGAGAAAGATAAATCCTCCCCCACAATCGGCTCCACTCTGGCGGCGCCAGACCCGCTTTGCCGCCGGTCCAATTGAACTGGCTACCGCTGTGTGTTACAAGGGGGATGTCTGTCGTGTTTGATACTTTCAGTTGAGCTGAGCTGTTTTTGATTGAGTTTGCTGCTGATATATTATGCTAGTCGCTCATAGCTCAGTCCGAGGGGGCTTATATGAGGCGCCACGAGCTGGGGGCGGGATCTTGGAACACGGAGGGGAGAGGTGAGGGAACGGGGGGCAGGCTGCGGTTTCAAATCGTAGACCACAGCTTTAAGCATGTGAAAAAATGGAGAAGACTTTCATCCAACATGCTGAGCTGCTCAATTATTTTCTCTAAAAATATATGTTTTGAAGGCTGTGATAGACCATAAAGTGTGTTTGTCTTTACCAAGATTTGAACCTGGGCCACCAGATTGACAGACGGTAACTTTACCAATGAGCTTTTGACAGAGATATGCACATATGGCAGGACCAGAGTCTTTCATGTCACTTACGTGCATGAAGGGAGCTCAGAGTTGTTACCATCCCCGCATCCTGTTTCAACCAAACATGAATGTCTCGGTTTCACGGAGGCTTTGTACGTCAGCTGAAGGTCTGTCCCTCGGTATTCAGCCGAAGCCGCTACCGCTGAGCTCCACCTTTCACAGTCAATGTATCGAGGAGCTGAGTATTTAATCACACTGTTGTACATGTACAGAGCCGGCTGTTAACGCTGGGTACTTCCAGGTTCATGGGCTCTCGCTGTGCCAAAACTGTGATAGATATCAAAAAAGGGATTGCACTGTGAGCATCCCAAGAAGCAGTTTTATGTCTGTACTGTAGAAAATGTTGACACAGTGGCGAGTTAAAAACGGGCTTCAAAGTGAAGCGCTCTGCTGTCCAGTGGTGAATATATGCATTAGTGCAGATGGAGGATTTTGTCACATACCCGTGTCTCTGAAGCTCACTGAGACAAAACGATGTGAAAATAGACTTTGAAACAGATATCATGTGTAAAGCCCCAGTCACACACTCCCGTTTCTCATGCCGATTGTGCACGATTGTCATAATCCTGATAAAGCGTGCTTTGGTCGTGGTGCATGCGCTACTTGGTCTGGATCAGCGTTGTATAGTCGAGGATGAACGGCGGGGAACGTGGAAGGGTCCCGACATTTTTGAACTGTTCAAAACTGTCGTGGAGAATCGCCGCTCTCAGTGTGACGGGATGGAAGCCTAATGCAGACCTAATGTGAGCGGTATTAGCGTGGCATGTACGGAGCTCAGTCGAGCTGAACGTGATTGTCGTCGCTCAATCCTGAAAGCTTTATGAGGACGACTGACAAGGATGTATCCGTATGAGCCCCGGCTGTGTCCCGTTCAAGACGGCGCAAGCGGCGGGGCTCTATCGGGGCTTCGAGCGGGGCTGACGTCCTGTCAGCGGGATGGAATCCTCCTCATATCGCTGTATTAACCTAACTGGAGCGGGACAAACGCCCCCTGTAGCGCTGAAGCAGCGCCACTGACGATGTATTTACGGAGTGTCTCCAAGGGTGAGACAGTCATTTCATCCCGTATCATAGTGATCACACCAGCAGCCTCAATCGTGCACAGTCGCAATGAGAAACGGGAATGTGTGACTTAGGCATAAGAGGAGAAGGTTATCGACATGTTGATCTATAAATCATGTCAGTGGAGGACAGTTTGATGAAGTTGTAACAGGATAATTCTGCTGAATTCTTGTCTGTCAGCAGCAGGCGCTATGCTCTGAGGGGTCACGTAACACGCTCTAAGAACACAGATTTCATCAAAACTTGATGTTGCTTAAAAAATTACATTGAAAAAACTGTAGAAGACAGCAAAAAATGAAGATATGTAAAAATAGTTGAAAAGTCAGTGCATCTTTTAAAGCACGATTGGAGACTATAGGTGGAAGTGTGCCCAATCTGTATAAGGTCAATTTTGCAGAAGTTTTCAGCAGAGCTGCAGAAATGTCCCATTCATTTCAATGGAAAAAAAAAATCTGCAGAAAACATTTTTTACTGTAAAAACTGTAAGTGTTAAACATGTGAAAAATACAAGCACAATTCTCTGGGATATGCTGCATTGCTCATTTTTTATGTGAAAATCTGAGAAAATTTGAAGGCTCTGAAAAGTGCCAAATTCTGTATGTTAGAATAAGAAGACGAAGAAGAAGAAGAAAGTCAGATAACAATATATAATAATAATGAAATGCTGACTCAGCATTTCAACATTCAACATTGCTCAACATCAGCTTAGAGTAGCATTTATTTGTGAATGAGCCTTAAAGATCTGTTTTACTATAACCTGGAAATTGTAATATGTTGTGAGTAATTAATGAGTTTAAATTTGTTTAGATACAGGAAATCTTTTAATTACCAGATGTCTCATTGATAAACACCATTCAGGCACAATCAATGGAAGTGGAACGGGCAACTTGCCATGCAAAGTATAAAGCTGTTTAAATGTTAACATCCATTTTGAGCATTTGGATACCAAACTGGCTGTCTGTGCACTAGGCGTTTCATAAAATTTGAATTTTATCTTAAAATTGCTATGAAAATATCAAAAGAAAATATTACTGAAATATTTATTGCATATTGTTTTGAATCAATGAAAATATAAGTGTCTATAAATATATATTAAATTGTCATATTTATTGAGGTGAATTTTCGCTCTTCAGACTCTGAAGCAGCAACACAATGTGGCAGGTCTGTCTCCCACACAGTCACAACAACTGTTGTTTCTGCCTTCTCCATCCATGATTAACCAGCGTGGATATGTCTCCAAAAGATGTCTTCTTTTCTGTTTTCAAAAATAAAAAGCAAAATGTTCCAGAAAAGTTAGAAATAGAAGCCTATCCAACTGAAGACCCATCACATCATTCAGAGCGGCATAAGAAAGTTTCGCCACAATTGCCAAGTGAGGACCCTTCTGTTGTCAAATCTGCCCAGCTTTACTTTTCTTTTTCCACATGCCAGAGTCCCACTACTCCTTTCTCCCATGGTCTGTTCTTTCTCTCTTGGGTGCTCCAGTAGATCTTCGTGAGCTTCGAGGTATTTTCTGATTTAAAATACCAATTAAATCACTAAGTCTGCCAGCAGTTGTGCTAACAGCCATTGTGCTGGCTGACTTCTTTTACATTAAATGTTTTCTCATTAGATGAACTTACTTTATACTCAAAACTCTCCAGTGACTTTCTCCTTATTTCTTCTCTGTGGTATGGTCTCTGAACACCATGTGGCAGTGCTCAGCTGCTGATGAGCAGTAATGTTTACTTCCTTCTCTGTCTGTCAAGTCAACTTCTTCACCATTCATCCTGATGCTGATTGGCTGTCACACCATGGTTTCAGATGGTAATAGATGACGGATATTTTCAAGTTGATGTAGAGGCAAGGTTGCATCATTCATAAGCAATGTGCAAACAACACATTTCACTGCAAATAATACAAATGTCATGTCATCCCATTCACTTTAAATGATTTTCATCATGTGACAAACTTAAATTTAACATTGGTGTTAACAAAGCTTCAGATTTCTGAATGTTTTTCCCACAAAATTCTGTTACTCACATACTCGCAAACATTTCCTCAACCATTACATTTTTTCGGTCTCCCAGTTATCTCCGGTATGGGAGAACCTGACATATAAGTTCAAGAGTTTTTGCATCCAATTAAAAAGCCGCAACGTGGCAGTCAGGACTACAGGACTGGAATTATATGCTGTTACTTTTTATCTTGAAAAAATATTCATTTGGTACTTATTTGATATAGAATACCTCCAAAAAGTATCTAGGCATGAGGACTGTCTTTACAAACATTTGTGAAAGAATGGGTCACTCTCAGGAGGTCAGTGAGTTCCATTGTTTCCCGTGATAGAAGGCCACCTGTGCAATGAGTCCAGTCGGGAAATTTCCTCTAAATATTCCGCAATTGACTGTTAGTGGTGTTATATCAAAGGGGAATTAATTGGGAACAACAACAACTTAGCTATGAAGGGGTAGAACACGTAAAATCACAGAGCAGGTCAGTGGATACTGAGGGCCATGGTGCACTGGGGTCACCAAAGCTCTGCAGCGACAGACTTCCAAACTTCATCTGGCTTTCAGATTAAGAACAGTATGTAGAGAGCTTCATAAATTTATCTTAGTGGTGAAGCAGCTGCATCCATGCCTCAAATCACTAAGTGTGATGCAAAGTGTCGATGCAGTGGAGTAAAGCACGCTGCCACTGGACTCTAGAGCACAGGGGACGTGCTCCCTTGAGTGACCAATCACACTTCTCTGTCTTAACATCAGGTGGACCAGTCTGAGTTTGGCAGTTGTGCCAGGTGTGTAGTTTGGAGTCATTTTTCAGTAGTTGGTCCCTTAATTCCAGTAAAAATAACTCTCAATGCCTCAGCACTCAAAGACATTTTGGACAATTTCCTGCTCCCAAATTTATTTTCATCTTTTTTGAAACACATTTGTGGTTTGTCACTACAATGTCTCACTCACCCCTCCTCTTTTGTTATTCCAAAACTTGGAATTTCTTCAGTGACATGGTGACAGTCAACATCATTGTGAGAGGCCAAAAAGACTAGAAAGGCTGATGGAAAATTACAGTTGGCCTGATCCAAACTATTCCCTATCTCTATCTGTTTTGGCTTCTCTATCTGACCTTGAGCTGCTGTATCTACTCTCCTGGAATGTTTTGTAAACAGAGGCTCGAAATGACCTGATACTCATTTTAATGAAACAAAAGTACAAAGATTACATCTGATTCTGTGTAGGAGGAGAATTTGGTGAATTTTGGGGAAAGATCTTGGGGGTGGTGTGGAAGTTCACATTAAGTCTGGTGCAGACCAAGGACCAGAACTGTGGTCCAACAAAAAACAGGGTGTTTCAGTTTGCTTCCAAGAGAATCAGAGCTTGGTCTGCAGTGGGTATGAAAGTTAACTAAAACAAAATAAAGATCAACCAAGCAACCTTCTTGCTGTGAGGAACATGTTCTACAGGCTGCGCTACCATGGCACCGTATATATATATATATATATATATATGTACACTATAATGCCAAAAGTATTCGCTCACCCATCCGAATAATTAGAATTTGGTGTTTTGATCACTTCCATGGCCACAAGTGTATAAAATCAAGCACCTAGGCATACAGACTGCTTTACAAACATTTGTGAAAGAATGGGTCGCTCTCAGGAGCTCAGTGAATTCCAGCGTGGAACTGTGATAGGATGCCACCTGTGCAACAAATCCAGTCGTGTAATTTTCTCGCTCCTAAATATTCCATAGTCAACTGTCAGCTGTATTTTAAGAAAGTGGAAGTGTTTGGGAATGACAACAACTTAGCCATGAAGTGGTAGGCTACGTAAACTGACAGACGGGGTCAGCAGATCAGTCATCGTTCAGTCTGATAGATGAGTCTAGGTTTGGCGGTTGCCAAGAGAATATTGGTCGGACTGCATTGTTTCAAGTGTAAAGTTTGGTGGATGATGTGGCGGTGTTTTTCAGGAGCTGGGCTTGGCCCCTTAGTACCAGTCAAAGGAACTCTGAATACTTTAGCATACCAAGACATTTTGGACAATTCCATACTCCCAACTTTGTTGGAACAGTTTGGAGCTGGCCCCTTCCTCTTCCAACATGACTGTGCACCAGTGCACAAAGCAAGATCCATAAAGACATGGATGACAGAGTCTTGTGTGGATGAACTTGGCCAGCCTGCTCAGAGTCCCAACCTCAACCCGATAGATCACCTTTGGCATGAATTAGAGCGCAGACTGAGAGCCAGGCCTTCTCGTCCAACATCAGTGTGTGACCTCACAAATGTGCTTCTGTAAGAATGATCAAAAATTCCCATAAACACGCTCCTAAACCTTGTGGACAGCTTTCCCAGAAGAGTTTAAGCTGTTTTAGCTGCGGGTGAACCAACATCATATTGAACCCTATGGATTAAGAATGGGATGTCACTTAATGTCATATGCGATTCAAGGCAGGAGAGCAAATACTTTTGGCAATATGGTGTATAATGGTGTGCTTTACACACATCCAGATGTGTATCTACCCATGTTGAACCAAAGGACTAAAAATAACAATTTCTGATAGTAAAACACACATGGACACCTAGATCGTATATCTGTCTTCATTAAATTTGTTTCTGTGCTGTATAAATTTATTCTAGGTTAGCCCTTTGAGAAGGGGTGTCTTGTTTTCAAGAGGGTCCTCATGTCTATATGGTTGTATAGGTATTTTTAATAAAGGGAAAAATCAAACACCACAGATAGAAACATTGTACAAATATTTACATCCAGTGATGGGGGTATGGGCATTAAAAGTAACGGTGTTACTAACGCTGTTACTTTTTCCCAGTAATGGGAAATCTATTTAATTACTATTTCAAACATTATAACGCAATAACCGTAACCTACAGTGAAATGTGGCCAGTTCGCTGAACAGATTTCCTGCAGCTGTTATCTGACCTGCCTTTTTCAGCCAAACGCCAGCCAGGAGCTGTGCAGCTGACACACAGATGAGAGAACTCGCTGCCATAGTTGCCAGGTCCGTTTATTATAAGCGACTTTCGGCTTCTTCTTTTTCTAACTTGCATATGTATATTGGGAGTTGTGGGTTGCAGTATTTTGGGCTTGTTCGGATAGTGCTGTTGCTCATTTGGACTAGTTGTGCCCCCAAACCCCGGAGGAATCTGGTGCATCATCCACCATCATTATAGAGGCTAACAAAGCTTTGGAGGATTAAGATAAAACTTAGATAAAACCTGACATGTCTTTTTGGTTACAAAAGTCAAGGGTAGACAGACTGTTTAGCAATAACAGAGTTACCAATAACAGTAGCCCCTCCTTTCACGTCTGTATAAAGAAAGGGATGTTCCACTTCCAAACGGAAGGATGCTGAATAAGGAAATTCAGGGACAAAAGATAGGAAATATGACTTTGAAATTGAAATGTAATGTGGATAAAAAAAAAAAAAGGGTTCATGTAGGTTTCTCTCTTTAAATATGCTATGAGGAGTTTCTAAGTAATTACAAAAAAGGCTCACTTTTAGATATATGCCTGATGGAAATACACACTTTAAGATGAGTTTTATAGCATCGAAATAGGTTATCTATAAATGCTATTCCTTAGCTTTGTGGTCGGGTCGGACAGGGCTGGACTGGCCTGGATACTCAACTTCAGGAACAAGACAACTTAAACTAGAGCAAATTTATATTATTCGGACAAGTCTTAGAGCACCGGGCTGTAAGTAGCAATATATAGCTGCCTACAAAACTAGGATACTATGTTTTCCAAAAACTGCTTGTTGTCACACATCAAAAACTACCGCTATGTAACTAGAAAGAGATACATTACCTTGTCGCTTTGCATCCTGTAAGTTGTTGAAAAAGAAGTTGTAAAGCAATGCAGAGTTCTGAGGAAGGTCTGAGCTGCATTCATTAGCATCACAACAAACGCACACTTTCCAAACAAACCCTAATAAACAGGACTCTAAATTGAAAAATAATTTATCAAAGGTATACTACAAGACTTTATTGGTCAGTAGGTGTCGTACTAGAGTGCCTGAGCAAAATCTAAACAGAGAAGCTGCTCAGTGTATAAAGAGAGGCTGTTAGCCACCCCCCACCCCCCCCCCAAACCTCCAGCAGATCATCATTGTGAAGAAGAAACAGATATGACTGCCCAAAGGATGAAGCTGTTCATGAACATGTCTAACAGAGAGGTAAGTTTACAGAGCACATCCTTACAAATCCTCTGACTGTTTTGTCTCTGATATAAGTTTACCTTTTTGTTACGAGCGGCATTTGTCGTCTTAGTTGATGATTTGGAACTCTGCTCAAACAGCTACAGCTAGCTAGCCAACACTTCAGTAAGTTATACCCCGGGTGGTGTGATACAGAGCAGAGAACAGACAGAGCTGCAGTCTTTACCGTGATCCGCCTGAATGAATGCAGAAGCTGAAGGCTGTAGAGGGACAATACACACATATGGATGAGCTAACTAGCTGCTAATAGCTAATAGCTGCTATCAGTGTTGTTTTTGATGTGATATGACTGTAAAGATTAGTCTCAGTAATGTTTGTTTGGAGTAAATATGTTTGTTTGTCACTCGCTGAATCAGGAGATCTATGTCCACTTCCTTTTTGGCTCTAATGCTAAAGTCAGCTGTCAAAGTAAATAACGACAGCATGTCTGAGGTCTATAGTGGTGTAAAGTTAGTGATCTTGACAGTCTTGAAACCATCCGCCCACTCTCTTCTCTTTTCTAGCTCATGACAGGCCCTCACAGAGCGGCTCTGACCAGCTGATGAGGCCGGGAAGGGGCGACCAGACCCAGGGACAGAGCAGCTGAGGAGGAGACCCTCAGTGCAGACAGGTAATCACTGTGTTATGAGGACAACACACATGCTGTGGAAATATGACAAAACTGTAGTTATAGATGTAAATTATAAGTATATCATAGTTATAGGCAGGAATAGAATGAATAGAATGACTACTAAAAGTACTCAAATGTTTTCATATCCACGATAGCAATCAATCAGTCAATCAAACTTTTTATATAAAGCACTTTTCATACATAAACTTTATCACAAAGTGCTGTACATTAAAATAAAGGGGTGCAGAATAAAATAGAAAACCCCACCCACCCTGCCAGTCCACATTTAACACAGACAGCCACTCACGCAAACACATGTACCCAAGCACACCCACACACACACACCCACACACACACAAACACACACACACACACACACACACACACACACACACACACACACACACACACAAGGACTCTAAGCCAGTACTCTTCAGAAATCCACAGAGGATTGAGGAAACGCTATCTTTAACCGAAAAATGAGGAAACACAGGAACCAAAACTAAACTGACTAAATAGATGAATAAAACCATGATAAGATATAACAAAGGTAATAAAATGCTAAAAGTTGATTAAGATAGTACTCCTTTAAAACTAAACAATAAATAATAAAAAGTGGAGAAACATTAAATACAAACCAAAATGGAGCAAACCCCCATATGATGCAGAATAAAAGAGTTTAAAAAAATTCAGCTAAAAGCCAGATCAAAAAGGTAGGTCTTGAGTTTGCTTTTAAAAATATGAACAGTAGGTGCTGCCCTCAGGTCTTCAGGTATACTGTTCCACAGACGTGGGCCATAATAGTGAAAAGGAGCTTCACTGTTTGTTTTAGATCTTACTTTGGGGACTATTAAAAGACCACTAACTGAAGACCTGAGGGCTCTACTGGGCTCATATGGTAAAAGCAAATTGCATAAATAAGAGGGACCAAGACCATTAAGAGATTTAAAAACCAACTAAAGAACTTTAAAATCTGTTTTAAAAGATACAGGAAGCCTAGCAGAGACTTTAAAACCGGGTAATGTGGGCTTTTCTTCTGGTCTTTGTCAGTATGTGAACAGCTGAGTTTTGAAGGAGCTGTAGATGTGAAATGTTCTTTTTGGGAATACCAGGGAGGAGAGCATTGCAGTAATCAATTCTGCAGGTAATAAAAGCATGAATAAGAGTCTGTGCTCTGTCTTGAGAGAGAAACTGGTGCACTCTGGAGATGTTCTTTAAATGATAAAAAGCCTTTTTGGTGACTTATCGGATATGTGACTCAAAATTGAGGTTAAAATCAAATATTACACCCAAATTTTTACTTGTTTGCAGGGATTAAAAGACAGAGTTTTGAGTTTGCCTTCCAATATTACTCTCTGGATCTGCACCAATGACCTTTGTCCTGGTAGAGCTGCAAAAAGTTGTCCGGCATCCAGGACTGGACATCCAAAATACAGTTAAAAAGGGCATTGATGGGTCCGGTGTCATCAGGAGCCATGGCGATGTAAAGCTGAGTGTCATCAGCATAGCTGTGAAAGTTAATGCTGTGTCTCCCAATGATGTCACGCAAAGGTAACATGTAAAGGTTAAAAAGTGTTGGATCGAGCCCTGGGGAATACCACATTACATTTCATAAGTTTTTGATGAGCGTTTCCCCATGCTTGCATAAAATCTCCTGCCATATGTTTTGAACCAGTTAAAAGCAGTACCAAAGATGCCAATGAGGTTGTGGAGTCTGTTTAAAAGAACTGTATGATCAACTGTGTCAAAGGGTGCACTCAGGTCCAGCAGAACTGAAAACAGAGACTCATTTCTTATCCATGTTGGACCTGAGGTCACTTACAATTTTGAGCAGTGCTGTCTCAGTACTGTGATTTTTTCTAAAACCAGATTGAAATGTGTCACCAATATTTATAGAAGTCATAAAATCATTTAACTGATTAAAAACAATATTTTCTAAAATTTTACTTAAACTGGCAGGTTGGATACAGGTCTGTAGTTGTCAGGTACTGCTGTATCCAAGTTGTTTCTCTTCAGAAGGGGTCTGACACAGGCTGTCTTAAAGGCAGTGGGAAACACCCCTGTCTGAAGGGAATAATTTACAATATTCATAACATCATCTTGAAAAACACTAAAAGAGGTTTTAAAAAAGGATGTAGGGATAGGGTCTAAAACACATGTCGCTGGTCTGAACTGGAAAACAACCTTTTCAAGCTCTGCAGCTTGAACCAGGACAAACTTCTCCAGTGTTTTCTCATTTAAAACCACAGACTCAGAAGAGTTAAAATGACCAGGCTTACAGTTTAAAAAGTTTGACCTGATAAAATCCATTTTACTTCTGAAGTGGACTGCAAGGTCTTAACATGACAACTCAGAATGAACTCAATAGCAGATAGAAGAAGCAGTTTAATTATTTTTCATGAAATGAAATAATTTTTATGAATCCATGAATCTACTTATGTAAAAGCAAAAAGTATTCTACTCTGAGTAAAAATGTACTCAGAGTATTTGGTATTCTGAATGTATTTTCTGAGTGTAAATAGAATGTTAGCCAGACTGTGAAGAGTCAGTTATTTGTCACATACACATGTTTTTGTAGATAATAATGTTTCATAACAATAACCTCATGTAAGAAAAAGTGACGTTTTTCTGTTTCCTATGAAATTACAACAGAAAGATGTCACTGACTTTTTTTAAGCCAGTTTTTTTTCTATGCAAACTCTATTTCAAGCCTTAAAAAGTAAGTAAAATTTGCCCTTGACAATATGAAAATAAAAAGTGACTAAATTTTTGTTGTTGCCCAACTGTATTTACTTCACATGTTTACATCACTGCTGACTCTAAATAACACATTCACACAAAGGAGCTACTCAGTCACATGAACCCGAGATAATGAAGTCATTTACTATTTCATATCCATAAATATACTTCACCAAACCATCAGACAGCATGTGTTGTGTTCATGTTTTTCAGGGGCTGCTACATAGGATCACCGAAGACGCAAGAGCCATCAGCAGCTGCTTTGAACCCACAACCAGGCTGTGAGTTCAACAGAGGGCTGCTCAGTAAAATAATGTAAAAAGTAAATGATTACAAGACAAGTTTTTCACAGTTTATGTGACTACTGGCTAAAAGTACCTTTTATTTCATTACACAGAAAGTGTTTTATTAGAGAATGTATGTTTATTGTCTTTTCTTATGACAAATCAGTGCATGCACTGTGAATGAATCTGAGAAAGTTATCAGATTATCATCACGTGGGCTTTGAGTCTTTTTTTAAATTAAAGTTATTTGGGGATGAAATATACTGATTTTTTTATTTCTGACAAATGATTTCCATGTTTTGTTTAGCCACTTGCTCCTATTTCACTATGAAACTATTTTGCCTCTTCTGTCTCTTCACACTTTGTTTTTAGTACAAGGATGTTTTTGCTCACAAAGAGCAGAAACTTGTACAGTTTGTCTAGAAAAGTAAGTTACACTTGTATTAATGCACATAGACACTTTAATAACTACTTAAGACTTCAATTTCTTATTCTAGTACACATATTTGAAGTACAGAAAGTAAATTTTTAAGCTTGCTGGCATTTTGAAACTCTAGAAAGTAGATCTACAGATACATATTTATTGTGTGTCATAAAGCCATGACAGTTAAGCGCTTTGTGTGCAGGATATTAATAACAAATAATCAGCTAATATGAAAAGTCAGACATTTGGAAAAAGCTAACTGAAGTGGTTCTTTTTCAAAATGATGTTGAGCAAAACACTGAATTGATAATCTGGTGACAGTTTCTGGACTAGAGGCATAACAAATGGGAAATCCAGCCAGATAAGACTATCTACAGTGTAACCAAATTATATATAAACCACAGTATTTCAAAGTCATGTTTGGTTATCTCATAACATACATAATTCACAGAAATTTACTTTTCACTCCTTTTTCTTATTTTGATAATCAGCCCTGAGACAGCATGCAAATAAATGTGACTGAAAGATAGCAAAAGGTGATACTGAACAGTAATACAAAGAAACATTTTGTGTGAGTAATGTATGAAGTGATTAAACACGTGCTTTACAGATGGCTGAATGAACTCTGTCAATGTAACAAAGAGCACTCTGGTGTTTAGGTTTTTAGGAGGCACTGTCAACACAGCATGTAGCCGTCTGGCCTTCCTCTTCACAGCCGCTGAACTTCCAGGTAGAAACGGAGTAGGAGTGTCTAATAAAGAGGACAGAGGGCTAAGACATCAGCTCTTCCACTGCTGTTATTCTGACAGTGTTGGACCTGTGAACATGGACAGAAAATGTTTTCTTTTGGTGTAATACTACTTGTAACAGAAAGATTGCAAGACAATTCAACATTTAAAGAAAAAAAAAAACGTGCCAAGATTTAATTCTTAGCTATTTGTGCAGCAGGACTGAGTGTGGTGGGTGCCAGTGGTTGAAGCTTTCTCATTAAATTATTATTATTTTTTTTAATGTATCTTTTTGGCATTTTGTGCCTTTATTGATAGGAGAGAGACAGTGGATAGGCCCGTGAAAGGAGGCGAGAGAGCAGGGGAAGATACCCTGCAAACTGGTCACAGGCGGGACTCGAACCTGGACCGGCAGAAGCAAGTACATGGAGTGCTTGGTTGCTAGCCACTCCGCCAAACCAGCACCCCAAATTATTCTTATTTTAAAAAATCTGATGTTATTTAGATATTATAGTACATGGCTGATTTACTGATGTTTTAGTAAAAGTCATCACAGTTAGAGACATAGCACAGCTTCAGACCATGTACCAATATACCACAGAGAAAATCATTCTTACTTTGTGGCTGCAGTGGTAAAATTGCTGTATAAATCACACTGATCAAGAAAGAAATCTTTCTTTCTGAAGATCTCAATACTACGTTCATTTGCAAGTTCATTTAGATAACAGCTGCGCTTCTTCTGTGACTTGCTACCTTCATTTGGTGGACATCTAAACTTTAAACAGTGTCTCAGTGAGATAAATGACCTCAAATGATCTGGATCCCATCAGTACAGAACAGTCAACAGGGTGAACATGTGTTTAAGTTTATTTATGTTAGCATTAGCTGCGTTAGCCTGTGGCTGATTCGTATAGCCTCAGGCTAATGTTAAAACACATTAGCTTTCACGTCAGCCTAAAGGACTCAGAGAAATCACAAAGGTAAAATGTGAACAACATTAACTCCACAACACAAAGCCCAGTTTGTTATTCATCCTCCTGTCTGTGACATGTCACGAACAGAAACATACAAAGGTACTTACTTGTCCAGATGCAGGTCCAGCTCCGGACGTGTTTGAGCCTCCTCCTCATGCAAGGCTCTCTGTTGTGATAAACTCTGTTCAGTCTTTATTTTCTTTAAGTTTTTTCATGTCTGTTTGATATTTTCAGTTGTATTTATTTGTCCCCGATTGCCGACCAGTTTGAATGCAAGGAGGTATCACGTGCCATAGCCCCGCCCCTCCTCTGTGATTGGTCAATTGGAGCACAATTGAGGTATGAATACTGAACAGATATGTAAGTATATTGAGTGGTTATGAAGGATTAATTCAACAAATTAACACAGTGCTCCAGCTGCATGCCACTTACAGTCCTGAATGCATACAAAACCCTTAAATCATGACTACACACACGTTTACAACAACGAAGCCCTTTTCCCCTGATCACAGGCTAATGCAGAACATGCTAACTGCAGTCGGATAGCCACAACTTAGCCTACCTTCTTCTACCTTCTACCTAGCACAAATGGAGGTACCTGGGGTTGTGTGAAGCACTGATTATATGCAGCCCACTGTTAAGCTCATCTTCCTGAACACACATGGAATCATTCATGTAGTTTAACAGGTAACAGCAATCACCTTCCCCCGAACATTACAGGCCAATGCACAACATGCTAACCTCCTTATATCCAGCTAACTGTTCAGCTTCTCTTGACCAATGCAAGAATGCTCACACATTGAAGTTCATCCTTCAGACTTTCAACAAATTATGTAAACAATGTGCATTATGCATGTTGTGCAGTTACTTCTGGCTCACTTCCCCCTGCTGTTAAATGGTAAATGGACTTGAACTTATATAGCGCTTTTCTGGTCTTTTCACAACTTAAAGCTGCTTTTCAGTGCAGGTCACATTTACCCATTCACACCCATTCACTCTCATGTTCACTCACTGATGCTTCTGAGTTTCTATAGTAGTTATCCATCAGTATCTCTATCATCTGACTTTCAGTCTGGCTTTAGAAAGAGATACAGCACAGTTACAGCTGCACTTAGTGTTTTTCATTATTTTATTGATTTTATTGATAATAAACAGCATTGTGCAGCCCTCTTCATTGACCTATCCAAAGCATTTGACACTGTGGACTACTCACTCCTCATCAATTATCCAGTGAGGGGCTGTCAAAACATTCTGTTGGTAGGTTTGAACATTACCTGACAGGAAGACCTCAGTCTGAGCAGGTGGGGCCTCATTTCCAACTCACTCACTGTTACTAAAGATGTGCCACAAGGTTCAGTCCTGGGACCACATTTGCACATTCTTTACATCAATAACATAAATTGGAATATTTCAAAGGCAAAATTTCATTTTTATGCTGATGACAGTCATGTACGCTTCTGCTTCATCACCAGTCCAAGCACTTTATTATTAATTACAACTTGCTTTTAACACCCTGCAACATTTTTTTATGATTTAAAAATGGTTTTAAATGCAGAAAAAAAAAAAGTTATGCTTTTCTCATTTGAGATCCAAACTTTCTAGCCTGCCTTCAGTGGTCACTGCTCAGGGTGCTCAGATATAACTTGTTTCTTCCTACAAGTATCTTGGTGTTTTAATTATGTTGAAATGCTGAGTCAGCATTTCAACATATTGTTCTCCCTAAACTCCATTTTGTTCTTTTTCTTCTTCTTTTTCTTATTCCTAGACTTTGCCACCTTTCACAGGCTTTAAATTTGCACAGATTTTCACAGAAAAAATGACATATGCAGCATGTTCAGGAGAAGTGCGCTTGTATTTTTCACAGGTCTAACAGTTATACTTTTTACAGTAAAAAATAATTTCTGCATGTATTTTTACATTGAAATCAATGGGACATGTCCGCAGGTCTGCTGAAAACTTCAGCAACTTTGAAGCTCCACAGATTGAGCATACTTACACCTACAGACTTCATTCATGCTTTAAAAGCTGCACTGACTTCTCAGCTATTTTTACATATCCTCAGCTTTTTGCTGGCTTCAACAATTTTTTAAATATGATTTTTTGAGCAACACCGAGTTTTGTGGTTTGCTCTGGACTTAGAGCGTGTCACGTGACTCATTAGACCGTAGCCCTCCTTCACACACACAAAAACTTCAGCAGAATTATCTTGTCATAACTTCGTCAAACCGTCCTCCACAGACATGATTTATGCATCAAAACGTAGACAATCTTCTTCTCTTACACATGAAATCGGCTTCAAAGTCTAATCTGATATCAAATTGTCTCAGTGAGCTTCAGCTTTTGTGGTATGCCGCAAAAGCTTCCATCTGCGGTTATGCAATTTTTCAGCTCCGGGAAGAGGAGTGCTTCACTTTGAAGCCCGTTTTTAACTCGCCACTGTGTCATCATTTTCGACAGTACAGATGTGAAATTACAACCATAGCTTCAGCAAGTTCTTGGGATACTCACAGTGCAATCCCTTTTCTGATATCTACCACGGTTTTGGCACAGCGAGTGTTCGTTTACCCGGAAGTACCAAGCGTTATGAACCTGCTGTTTGACACTATGCATGCGCACAATACAACTAGGAGAAAAACTGTACTTTCGATAACTCTACATATTTGGCCTTATAGCCAAGTGGTCAGAACAGCAGACTATAGACCAAGAGCTTGCAGGTTCAAATCCAGGCAGACCCTGTATTATCTTATTCTCCATCAGATACAGATTCTTCATTGTAATAGCATATTTGTGCTTTTCTTTGCACTCTCAACCCCATTTCACATAAATTACACTGACTGGCCACTTTACTAGGTACATCTACAAATATCACCACATTGAAACATGTTACAAAACAGTCATTTTCTGCTTTCTTTCACAACTGCAAACAGTTTTTCGTGCACTTTTCACTATCTGCTACAGTTTCTGAGATGTGACTGTTGAAGCAGCATCTACTTTTGCACATTTCTTTGAAGTTAGCGCGTGGTCACATGACCTGCACACTTGACCTCCAGTAGCTATGATGTTCTGCAAACATTTTTATTGCACATTTCACACATTTTCAGCCATGATTTACTGCTTACAACTATTCATGTCACATTTTCAACTTTCTTTGCATTACTTTTAACAATTTCATTTCACAGTTTCAGCAGTCACGCTCAGCATTTCAACGCATTTCCTTCATGGAAATTCAAATTCTCTAGTTATCTTTCTTTCTCTGCCCATATTCAGCAGCTTGTTAAAAAAAACTGAAATTAGTTTTTTTTTTTTTTTTTAGAATAAAGTCTTATCCAGAAGTCCAGAAAAAGACTGGTTTCTGCTAAGTTTGTGTCTGTGTTGGACTATGGTGATGTTTTGTACATGCATGCTTCCTCTCAAAGCTTGCAGTCTCTGGATACTGTGTATCATGGAGCTCTGAGGTTCATCACTGGTTTAATCTCTTACTCATCATTGTTTGCTGTATGCTCGTGTTGGATGGTTATCCTTGTCTGCAAGCAGACTCAATCACTGGCATATTCTTATTTATAACTGTTTTCATGGCCTGCTCCCATCCAACCTTCTGACCGACATCAGTCAGAAGAGCACAGCATCTTATAATCTTCGGTCCCAGGATCTTTTCTTTTTGTGTTTTCCAAAAGTAAGAACTGAGCTGGGAAAAAGGTGTTCAGGTTTGCTGCTCAACATACTTGAAATGATCTACAAAAAGACCTGAAACTAAGATCTGGTGTCACTGGACACTTTTAAGACAATGTTGACGGACTTGGAGTTGGACACATTTGGCTGCAGATGTTTTGACAAATACACTTCATCTGTCTCGTGTGGACAATCCAAGCAAAATTGGCTGTCTGAACATGTGAAGTCTATTTCTTAATGTATTGAATTTTTGTTGTGGGCTTCATTGACAATTGATCATCCTTCTGGGGAAAACCTGGTCTGATAGGAAGAGATGGCATCCAACCTACTTTGGCTGTTGCATCTCTCTTTTCAAAAAAACATGGCAGAGTCATACTTCTGACCTTTCAGAGATGAGACCATGTTGCAGAGCTGCAGTCCTCCGGGCTCCTCCATGCTTGTTTTAGGACAACCATTTAGACATGAGGACCCTCCTGAAAATGAGACGTAGTATCTCAAGAGGCTAACCTAATAAATCAAACAATAGGTATATGGTTAATGGATCTGTCACTAACTTTAGTTCTTACTTTAGTCCACTTGTCTCCACTTACCTCCCTTCCTTCGCCCACGCACCCAACACAGCATCGCATGGATTTGCTGTTCATCATGAGACTGGGATCCACATTCAAGATTTCCTGCTGCTTAACAGAAGGTTTTTTCCTGCCGCCATGATAGAGAGATTCATAATTGGCTATATGGATTAATGCTGGGTGTTGGATGTATATATTTGTATATACATGTATATGTGTATTTTATATATGTATTTATCTATGCAAACTGTATATGTGTATCCATAAAATGAAGAGCTTTATGCTCTATTGTAAAGTGTCTTGAGACAACACTTGTAATGAATTGGGGCTATACAAATAAAGATTGATTGATTGACAGTTTTCCACCCATTACTGTTATGACAGTTGTGTTCATCACTATGATAACTGCAATGGCTGTTGTGATAGTAATGATAATTATTCAATAGAGACTGTGTCTGTCCGCCGACCCAAAGCTCACAAAGATGTAAACGTAAATCATAGAAATCTGATTAAAATCAAAACTTCAAATGTAGAAGCTTCAAAACATCAGATAATTAGGTGTGGTCTCTTAAATGTTAGATCACTGAGATCCAAACTTTTGCTGGTGAATGACCTTATATCAGAGAATCAGATTGATCTATTCTGTCTCACTGAAATGTGGCTGTGCATTTGAATCCACTCCTCCCAGTCATTCAAACTCAGATACCTCGAGACACAGGCCGTGGTGGTGGTGTAGCAACCATTTACCATTCTTGTCCCCAAATCAATCATAGACCAAAGGCTAATTATACTTCTTTTCCTTACTCTAAATGTTTCTCATACCAATTCAAAACCTGCCAGCCACTCCTATTTGTGATAATTTACCATCCTCCAGGCCCATATTCTGAATTCTTCAACTCAGAATTCTCTGAGTTCATACCAAGCTTGGTCCTTAGCTGTGATAAAATACTCATTGTAGGTGATTTTAATATCCATGTTGACAAAGACAGTGATAGCCTTAGCTCAGCTTTTATGTCCTTAATAGACTCAGTTGGTTTTATTCAGTCTGTTAGTGAAGCTACCCATGATTTCCATCACACTCTTGATGTGGTTCTAGCATATGGCCTTGATAATGATAATGAACTCATCATTTTTCCTGAAAATTCTTTTTTATCTGACCACTTTTTAGCAACTTTTAACAGCTTCTTAGAGGATTTTGTGTTTTGCAACAAAATTGTGAACAGTAGAAATCTGTCCAGTGTGGCCATGGCTAAATTCAAAGAGATCCCGCCGCCTTAATCTCAATAAATTGGCCAACTGATAACTGTGACATCAGCTTTAGCCCCTCTCAGCTCGATCAGCTTGTTGATGGCTCGGCCGGTCTACTAAGATCCACTTTGGACTCAACTGCCCCACTGAGACAAAAAAATATTAAACGTCAGAGGACAGCTCCTTGGTTTAGCTCTGAAACTCATGCACTCAAACAAACAACCCGTAAATTAGAGAGAATGTGGCACTCCAATTAAAAGGAGGAGTCACGTACACTTTGGCGGGAAAGTCATAATAACTACATGACAGCCTTAAGACATGCTCCAGCTGCCTACGACTCCTCACTTATTGAAGAAAATAAAAACAACTGTACTGCTCTGTAGCCAGGCTGACACAGAGTCAGAGCTCGATTGTGCCCTCCAACAGACCCCTGGAGAAACATCAGACATCTCATTCCAGAAGAGTGCAGTCCTAGGAACAGCTTAGATACTGAGCAGGACCCTCCAGATCCTGGGCCTCTGGTAGAGGACCTGAGCTGAAGAGGATTAACAGTGACCCATCCCACTGGGGAGAGGGGGGTGGGGGAGAAAAACGTTTTTATACATAACAGAATATCATCTGCAAACAAAGAAATGGAGTTGTCACTTTATTTAATTGGGATATTACAAATTTTGTTCAGCCTTATCATCTGCGCCAACAGTTCAAGTGATAATGCAAATAACACGGGTGAACCCACACCCTTGCCACAACATTCACTCAATTTTAAAGGGCTCTGAATGTAATCCATTTGTTGTAACCATGGCTGTGGGATTTACACAAATCATATATACAACTATGGGTCAGAGACAAAGTGTCTTCAATGCTTGCCAAAGATAATTCCACTCTGTGATCAAATGCCTTTTTCTGGGTCAACTGATCGAAAAGCTGTAGGCGTTAAAGAAGCGTTAAATTGTCATTTTCAAGATACTTGGGAATAAAACTTGACTGATTAAGGTGGACTTATTTCTCAATAAAGTCTTCCAAGCTGAGTGCTAGGACCTCTGCATAAAGATTCAGGTCAGTTCCAGGAAGACTAATTGGTCTGTAATTAGCGCAATCCAGGGGATCTTTGCCCTTTTTAGGTATTGGTAGAATAGTGCAGTATTGGTTTGCTGATGAAAATATCCTTTTCTGCCACAGTGTTTATGGTATTTAGCAATGTTGGACAAGTGAATCAAAGTATTTAAGTTGGACCTCTGACGGGATTCCATCAAGCCCTGGTGTTTTATATTTTTCATCCCTCTCAAGGCATATTTAAGTTACTGAAGTTGAATTCGTTGATCAAGTTCTTCTGCTTCTTCCATATCTATCTGTGGCAATTCCAAATTCCCAGAAATCTTTCACAAGGTGTCATGTTGAAGTTATTATTTGTTTTATTTTGTACACGCTGTATACCCAACAGTAGAACCTTGATAAAAAATTGAGTTCTATCAGGGCACAGATAGCCTAATGGTTAAGGTCTCGCCGCATGAGGTTCACCCCGAGCAGGTGGCCCGAATTTGCATTTCACCTGAGGCCTGTTTTCTGCATGTCAATCCCCCAGTCTTGCCCTGTTTCCTACTCTGTCCACTGTACTCTTTCCTGTTGTTAACGGCATGAAAGTCCCAAAAATAACTTTAAGAAAAGTTCCATCAACTTAGAAATTCAAAAACATTATTTGACATTTATTTCTTTAAGCAGCTAGAAAGAGATTTTATTTTTAAGTAAACATTACTTGAACTCTTCAAATATCTTTTGTCTTTTACTCGGATTATTTAATACATCAGCCCTCACTCTGCATGACATCACAGTGATGTGCAGACATGCTCTCAGGAAACCTGG
Source organism: Scarus forsteni (assembly GCA_036419115.1). Classification (NCBI taxonomy): domain Eukaryota; kingdom Metazoa; phylum Chordata; class Actinopteri; order Labriformes; family Labridae; genus Scarus; species Scarus forsteni. The sequence continues at coordinate 2,612,990 of JAZDUH010000137.1, read as the reverse complement.
CATAGAAACCTGCCCTTCTGCTCCTCGCATGGAGTTGTGAGTTTTGACTGCAGACAGCCTGAGGGAATTATGCAACTGTCATTGGTAGATTAATAAGGATATCTTTGGCAGTTTCATTTGTTTGTTTGTTGGACCTTACAAAGCCTTTGAACTGAGAGCTTGGTGCTCTGGCATGGAGTTTTCTCCATTATCTGTCTCCACTTTGGCTGTTCCGTAACCTTGATCCTGTCTTTGGGCACACTTATCTGGTGAGTTAAATCTTTTTTCTTTTATAACAGTTCAGTGCAATGTTGTGTATTTTCTTTGTGGAATCTAGTATGTCCAAAGTCATTTCATACATGCACAAAAAAACACTTTGACACCAGTTTGCTTGGTTTCCTGTCGTAGCATCCACCCCATTACTTTTCAAAACATATTAAAAAGTAGTTAAATTGACATTAACTTTTTATTATAATTTAAGAGTTGGGTCTTTATTTAATTTTATAGTTTTAGTTTGGTGCCTGACCATTTATAAATTTACAGACACTTAAGGGTTAAGCACCACCGTTGTCCTCAGCGAGCGTGTCAGGACAAGTACAACGTTACCATGGAGGTTTTTCAGGAGTTTGTCTCTTTCTTGTAGATGTGCAGCATTTCAGAAGGGGAGTAAAATCAAGCTGGACGTGTGGAAAAGATATGCATTTTTGCATGTTGCACTGCAGAGACAAAGTTATTGCAAATTTTACAGCCTCTAATTTTTCAATCTTTTGGTTTTATAGGCTGAAATGGAAGCAGTTGACTGAAATAAGCAATCATCAATCAGGTGTGTGTATTTATTTCATCTGTATAACCTGTTATAGGTATGTATGTGCACTGTGCCTGTTGTTTGAAATCTGATCCGCTGCATGACAGTGAACTTAGTCCACATCATGTATTTCGTCTTGAGGGAAACTGTAGGTCTGATTTGCTGATTCCTTACTGTTTAAATTTCAAATGGCTTGGAAATGCAAACTTTGTGCTGCTGTCTGTGATTTAAGGGCTCAGTTACTTGAACAGTGCCGTTTACAACACAGCAGCATTGCTTCAGCCTGCCCATTGCCTTGTCTTTATGATGACAGTACCTGCACTTTTCACTCACTAATTGCGCTGAAAATTCATTTTACAAGGTCACACACCAGGATGCTTGTGAGTAGTGTAAATTAGCTTGGTTGAGAGTCATTCATCTGTCCTTTATGTGGATTCAGACAGTTGTTTAAAGACAAAAATATGTTCAGTCATTTAAGAACACATTAAAAACAACATAAGATAGTAGACTGTCCATTCAAATATTGTCATTACCGCACCAATGTGTACTCCTCCTTTAATGCCGTCAAGAGTAGAGCTCATGCAGACTGTGAATTTTCAAATTTTAAGAATGAAATTGTCTTGACAGTAAATATGAGTCAGCCAGCGCAGAGTCAAGATGAATCTGATGGGGATGGTCCCTCACCAGTTTCTCTAGATAAGGAACTGGTGAATTGCAAGCTCAGTTAAGAGATAATTAAGCTGATTTGTTCTTGAAAATGTCCTGTATTCTCCATGTGCCAGAGACAGCCACAATGTCTCAATAATACAGGACATAATTGAAAACCTGGCTCAGATATTCACATTGTCCAAAACTCTGGTGAGAGAAGCAGTAGTCAAGGTTTTCCAAGAGCATGGTCAGTTTCTAAGTGATGATCTTCTTCATGAGCTGGCGAAGGCTATAATGAAAAGTAATGTTTTTGTCAGTGCCACTTCAGAAGGAGCAGAACTGTCCACTGCTAAGTAAAAGGAAACATTTGTGAGCAGTCACTATCCTTTACTTATGCCAGAGCAATATGCTTTGGATTCCAGTGTAACACTACAGTTTAAGTTCCAGTTCTACAGGCGATCCAAACAATGTTTAACAATACTGACCTTACTGACAAAATTCATGAGGCTAAACCATCACCACCTGGGGTCTGATTTATAAAGCTTGCGTACGCACAAAACGGGGCCTGAAACTGGCGTACGCCTTTTCCCACGCAAAGTTTGTGATCTATAAAAACAAACCTGACGGTAAAATGTACGCACCGGTAAGCAAACTCTGAACCAGGCGTACGTACATTTTGGAGGCGTGGGAAACTGGCGACACAGACGGTGAAGTGGTGAACTGAAGCCTCCAGATACATGTTGATGTCTCTCCAACATTTTATTTCACTAAATATCAAACTTTACTGACAGATCCACGTCATCATAACCATTCAAACTAACGGTTTTATTTGGGCTATAAATAACGCGTGTAATTGGCCGTTTCCTATAAGTCACTTTCATTATGAAAATATACAAAAAAAAAAAAAAAAACTAAAAATCCGCCACATACATATTTCTTCAGTTTCTTCATTATCCGGAGGGACCTCACAGGACCGGTCACTAATGCTTTCGTTGATGTAGAGTTAAAATTTAGACTAACACAGAAACCTCAGAGCCACCAGTTTTCATTAATATCAGTAAATTGTGGGCATTTATTAACAAGTGCGGTCTTTAGTTGTAATAAAGATGCCTGCGTAGAGACGCACAGAGCGCACAGAGACACGGCGGTGGCTTCATACAATTCTCCTCCTCCATCAGCACATCTTCATCAGCTGCACAAATTTATTCTGTAAATAATCTAAGTGTGGGGATTAAATCAGGGCATCTCTGACATGATCATTCGGATCCTCATAAATAGAACAGACGGAGTTTCCCAGGGAATAAATGTGGCCAAAAATTAACATTTTTTTGTTCGTCGATCAAAACTTTGATTAATGATAATACTGAGGTCGGGAGACTGCTGACTGACGGCCACTCTCAGAAAGTATGTAAAGAAGTCAGTGTGGGTCCCGTAAACATTGCACACTTGTGCGTAATGAAGAAGGTGGGTGTTTTGGCACAATGGATGCATGAAGCAGTGACGTGGTGTCATTCTCTGATTTTTGTGAAGTGTGTGATCCACTGCTGCAGCAAACTACCGACATGTCCATTTTATCCATCACTTCATTCACAAACTCCTCCGTTCATGGGTCGACTTTTAGATCCGACCACCTCTTTTTGATCTCCGACACTGTCCTCTCTGTTGCACTTGTTGCATTAACAGCAGCAGCGACCAACAGCCACTCACTGCCCTTTCTTTTGTTGGAGATTCCTGTGCTGTGAGACCCGAATAAAATACCTTTCCGGCCATCCACCTCATCAATGAGGACTTCAATTTCTCTCCGAGAAATTCCTTTTTTGGTTTTCCTTTCAGTCGCCGTTGTGACACGTAAAGCGTATGATCGAAAGGCTTATTTATATACCCAAATATTCCAGAGGTGCTTTGCATTGACCATTTATGGTTAATTATGGGCGTGCGAGGGGTGGGATTTGCAGCTTTACCACGTGCGCACTTCTCCTGGTGGATTCTGATTTATAAATGGAAAATTGCGTGCCGGTGTGTGTGCGAACAGTTTTATAAACCTGAATTTTTTTGTAGCGCACGCCATTTCCGGGTTTTTGGCGCACGTACACTTTTAGTAAGGATTCCACGCACTCTTTTATAAATGAGACCCCTGGTAGAAAATCAATTCTTTTCTGAAGCAGGGGAGATAAAGCTTTCCCTCATTTTGTATGTGAATAACATTGAAATTGCCAATCCTTTAGGCACAGGAAGAAAGATCCACAAGCTTAGTGCCTGATTTGCAGAGGTCTGGCTATCTAAGTTTCCTTACACCTTTGTTGGAAGACATGCAAACTCTTGAGGAGGATGGCATTTTCATAGATATTATTGGTCAGTGGGAACGTTCAACACAGGGGCACTGTGTTGTGCATTGCGGCCGATGATTTGGCTGCCCATTGTCTTGTCAGCTTTGTGCACTGTTTCTGAGCAAAGTATGGGCATTAATTTCCTGGCACAGCTCTCGCAGTGGTAATTTTATCCAGCGCACCTCCGCATGCAACCGATTTGGCAATTTGATAGACCGGCTGCACCGAAATGGGTGTGGTGACGCACCAGGGGAGGTGTTAACAGATTTAAGTTGGCGGAGTGACAATTTAATGCCAAACAAATGTGTGGAAGGTGCGCTGAAAGCTTGCCGGCTCCAACCTGGTTTATTTTTGGCGCAGGTGAAGCACACCCGGTGTAGTGGTAATTTGGTAACAGGCGCACAGTGTGCACACATCACCAAAACCTAAAAGGCAGTCATCTGGAGCGTCAGTGTATTCTTTGTCGCATGTTGAGTGCCACACAACCTAGCCTTACGCCATGGTTGCCACTTTGACCTCACGGAGGAGAGGTGCTGATATGCCTACCGTTTATACATCTACGTTTATGCTGTACTACAGACCAGCTCCAGTCCACTGAAGTTTTTGAAGGAGTTTAACAAAAAAACAAAGGCCTCCCATGATCTTCATATCCAGAATGTTGTGAAAGGAGAAAATTGTGTTACTTAGGTGCTATGCATTAGTGTGCTCTCAGCACAACATTGCAGCATTTCCATCCCATAACTGGTTTCCCACCTGACATACTTCAACACCTGTTTGGGGAAATGTCCCAGTAGAGCTGACCCTGTGCCTTCATTATTTCCAACTGGAATATCTTCACATAAAAATGTCCCAAATTCCATGAGTACAATGACATGCCTGACAATCCACAGCAAATCCCAAAGAATTTTGCTGCAAAACTAAGCATTAGTGATAATGGGCATGGAAACTCAACTTTGTTAAGGTTACTATCACTAATGGTTGGAAGTAAAGTCCCTGACAGAGATGGGACATGGGCCATATTAATGTACCTTAAAGAAATTGTGCAGCTGGTATTGTCTCTGTGTTTTACAAAGGAGTTTATCCAGTACATGCAGACTAAAATCAGTGAGCACAGACAAGGTCTTCAGGCAGTTATTCCAGACATAAATTGAGACCCAAACATTATCTTGAGAACCCTAACCCAGAAATGACAAGGTGCTTTGGGCCCCTTGTTCACTTTTGAGGTTTGAGGGAAAACACTGTTTTTTTCAGAGAGTAATACAGAACACACTCAACTTGAAGAATGTCTTGAAAATCCTGGCCACCAAGCATCAGCCAATGATGGCATATCACTTGAAGGGATAGTTCAGTATTTGTAAAGTGGGGTTGTATGAGCTCCATATGGTCACTAAGTACATTAGATACTGTGGAAAGTTCCCTCTTCTCCTTCAGTAAGCCACAGTCTGTAAGAGGTGGTGACGAAGAAATAGACGCTAACAGGATAGTACCTTACCAAATTCAAAGGCTATTTTCTCCGCCTACAAGAACTCAAATCAAAAAATAATACCACAGTTAAAGAGTATGCTACATATGACTATTTTTAAGTGCAGTAACTTTTTGGAAATATAACGTTTATCTGGACCTAACCAACTCTGGTCATGTTTCCCTCCATGCTGCCGTGAGCCGCTGAACCCCCCCCCACACACACACACACCACGGTGTAGTAAATAATAAGCAAGCTAGCAGCTTCAGACGCCGGTTGTAGCCTTTGTAAGTTTTATCAAGCATTGTAATTCTTTTGTTTTTACTCTGAGGAGTGTGAGAGCGTAGGGAATTAAAAATGAGTGACGATGACACCGAAAGGGATACAGAGGAACCATCCACGGACACTGGACATCAAGAAAGAGTCAGAAATACTCAGTGGTGTAAATGTCTGAGCTCTGACTCAATGCCCATGGACACAGAGTGTTACTGCTGCCACAAGTGGAACTTGGTAACAGACACACTTCAGGATCTGTCTGAGTTAGAGGACACTGCTGGCTCTCGAGCTGTCTGTATAACTCGTCATACAGATTTTCCTGCTCTTCTGAATCATGGAGTTTTGAGTTCAATAAACTGGAAAAAACATCCCAAACCTGAAGGACTTAATGACAGTTTCTCCTCAAAGTAAGTAATAATGTTATGTCAGAAACAAACAAGCTGAGTATGTGAGGCTGTTTTTACCTTAACATTGCAAAATATTTGTCTTTCCTCACACACGCACAAAAACTGTGTATTAGGTTGTATCTAATACAACCTAATCTTTGCTGGTAGAAACCGTAATAATATAAATATCATAACATCTCCTCAATGCAAGAACATATTTATATGTCATCATGACTTTATATAAATTGTGCAACGATACATAGATATGTACACACATTCTGTCCGGCAATTAGACATGTAAGCATTTGCTGTGTATCATACTGTTCAACACCATTCGTCTTATACACTTTTTTGGGTTCTGGCTTCTTTTTCAGGCAATTCAGGGTGATTGTGCTGGAGTGGGCCCTGAGAGGCCAAAAGCTTGGAAAAGGCAACAGGACAGTTTTACCCTCATGTGTTGTAAATAAAATAAGATCGGAATACCTATCACCAAATGGACAATACACTGGCTTCAAAGAATCAGAAGATGCAATAAATCTGGTTTGATTTTGACACAAAAGATATGAAAACACATCGCACAGATCATTTTGTGTTGTGAACAATACAATTTACAGCAAGAAGAAAGAATTAAAGACAAGAAATGCTTCGTAAAGCTTTTTATTTATCCAATTTTTGGGGTGTGAATTTTATCTTTGCAACACAGGAAGAGCCTAGAAGCGTCACTTGTGTTGTGCCACCAGAGACTCCTTCTCTGGCTTATTGGTGGGAGCAATATTGGCTGGGATGTGAGTTGGTGGATGAACTCTTAGCTGTGGGTCACTGGATCTCAGCTTTGTGTCTCAGACCTGCTGTGTCTATAAACTCACCATATTACGGGTGATAAATAAGCTCACAGCACTACGGCAAGTCTAGGGACTAAACCCAACAAATTTATTCAACATCACTGAATAGTAAGTTGTATAATAAAGATCATAATTACCATTTCATCATGGTCACAAGTACTACAACACTACCAGAAGTGATTTCCAATAGCCTTGGTCCATTGGTCCAACTCCATGTTCCCTTTTTTCTTTGCAGCAGCTTGTATTTTCTTTTTCAAACCCAGATAAATATACTTTGACAAAATGAAATTTATAAACAAACATGGTAGTAATCCACTGGCAGAAATTTCATAATAAACAATTTCAAAAATAAGTATTTTTATGTTTTGACAAAATATAAAATGACATAGTTTGAAGAGATATATGTGCAGTCATTGGTTTAAATTTTTGAAAACCTGGAACCTTAAATTCTCAGCATGACAGTAACAATCATGATCAGTACAAACCTTTCACTACATGCCATGGATCAAATCGATGTCTCAGATCAGGGTAGGACTCCCTCATGATCTTCCTGATTGAAGGTGCACGGTCTGTGACATCTATGGACACCTCAGAGGCAACTAAACAGTCCAACCCTCTGCAGAAGCCAACTGGCTCCATCATAGGTGAGCTTGTTGTCTCAGACACCTGCATGTAAAAAACGCACACAGAAACCAAAACATAATGTGAAAACATAATATGCGCTTGCAGACCATAAAATATTACATGTTGGGTTTTACACACATCAAACCACACCCTAATGTTTATATCAAAATGAAACAACTTACCTGGACCAGATCAGACATTACACTTTTTTTTTTGTGCCGTCATCCATAAAGCTGTAGGTAGTGTATTTTGCACTGAAGCCCTGTGAATCTGACCTGTAGCTAAAGATGAACCCATTACATACAGTGCACATCATAAATGAGTACACCCTTTTTGGAAAGTAAGATTTTAATCAACGTCTCAATAAACACAAGAAAAGTTCTTACAATTTTAACATAACTGAGTTTTATACAATGCTTGCTTTACTTTTTTTTTTTTTTTTTTTTAAATATATTTTTTGGGGCATTTCTTGCCTTTATTGATAGGAGAGAGACAGTGGATAGGCTTGTGAAAGGGGGTGAGAGAGTAGGGGAAGACACTCTGCAAACTGGTCGCAGGCGGGATTCGAACCTGGACCAGCAGAATCAAGTACATGGGGTGCCTGGTTGCTAACCACTCCGCCAAACCAGCACCCCTGCTTGCTTTACTTTTACCGTGAAACTTAGGTAGTTGATAGAACCTAGAATACAAAATTAACAATTTTATGAAAACTGGTTGGTGCAAAAGTGAATACACCCCTGACAAAAACTGCTATATCTAGTATTTTGTATGACTTCCATGACTTTTAAGGACATCAGCAAGTCTTCGAGGCATTGACTGGACAAGTTTCTGACAGATTACAACATCTATCTTTTTCTATTCTTTAAGAATGACCTCTTTGAAAGTCTTAATGTTGGATGGAGTGTGACGCTCCACTTGTCTCTTCAGAATCCCCCATAGATGCTCAATCAGGTTCAGATCAGGAGACATACTTGGCCACTGAATCACTCTGACCCTGTTCTTCTTAAGAAATGCTACTGTGGCCTTGGCTGTGTGCTTGGGGTCGTTGTCATGTTGGAAAACTGCACGACGACCAAGGGCATGGAGTGATGGTAGCATCTTATCTTTTAAAATACAACAGTACATCTCAGAATTCATGATCCCATCAATGAAATGAAGCTCCCCGATACCAGCAGCACTCATGCAGCCCCATATAAGGACACTGCCACCACCATGTTTTACTGTAGGCACCAAGCACTTTTCTGAGTACTCCTCACCTTTGTGACGCCAGACAGTATTGAAGCCATCGGTTCCAAATAGATTGATCTTGGTCTCATCACTCCAGAGAATAGAGTCCCAGTAGTGTTGTTCTTCATCACCATGGACCCTTGCAAATTCCAGTCTGGCTTTTTTGTGCTTTGGCTTAAGGAAAGGCTTCCTACGGGGACGACACCCATGCATGCCACTCCTCTGCAGTGTGCGCCGTATTGTGTGACGGGAAACAGTCACCCCAGTGTGGCTGTCTAATTCTTGAGCCAACTGCAGAGAACTTTTATGGTGATTTTCTTCTACCTTCCTTATCAGGTGATGCTCCTGTCGAGGCGTTAGCTTCCTTGGACGCCCTGGACGGCCAACAGAGATGATTGTATTTCCATCTCTTTTAAATTTCTGCACCACTTTTGCGACAGTGTTTTGACTGACAAGTAAAGCTTTACTGATCTTCTTGTGGCCTTCACCCTTTTTGTGTAAAGAAATGATTTTATTCCTGAGATCTTGACACATTTCTCGTCCATGTGGTGCCATTGCTGACAGCATGAAGTGTTGAGGGACTTCCTCATTATTTAACACCCTTTTTATAGTCAGCTATCTGCTGGAAACCTGTGTAATGAATAATTAGATTCACCTGTGGTTGCAATCTTGTCTGGGAGAATTTTGTCTGCTTTTTTCCAAATGCTTTCATTGGGGTGTACTCATTTCTGCCCTGTGATCTTTGCAGATTTGTTAAGACAATTTCTTTTTTGATCGTGCAATTTAACTAATCTTGCTGTAAATCAACTGCACACATTTGTGGGATTATTTTGCAGTGTAGATTGCTGTTTAAGGTGTTGAGTCTGAAAGAAAACTAAAGGTTTTTATGAAATATCAGTTGGGGTGTACTCAATTATGATGTGCACTTAATGCAACTAAAAAAATTAGAACAATAGTTTTGCTGTAACAAATTCTTATTACCCAGCTTGCATCCCCACAGACATCGAACTTTGCCCTAGCAGCTGACAGTTTTCTCATGTAGTCCAACATCTCTTCCTGCATTACTTTGTAGGCTTCATGAACCACAGGTATTAGGTATGCTGACTGTACAGTGTAAAAAGATGTATTTGAAGGTAACTACGATTTCAAAACTTCAGCCTACTCTGAAATCTCAGTCTCTGTTGTGCCAGTGAAAGGATGGCTGCTGAAGACAACAGGTTGTTTTCTGGTATTCCTCTCACATCCGGACAGGACTGCCACACTCCATTGTGCCCAGCCAGGCAGGTCCATTCAATTTTGATTTTTGACCCCCGTGTGATAATCTTTTTGTCATCAATGGAGACCCCACATTGATGACAACTTGTGAACAGCTGCATAAGGTTGGTCTCATTCACAATCCACCGCCTATCACAGGAATAACCAGCTTGTCCAACATCTGCATCCTCTGGCTCTGTCTCTGCTGAGGGTGTGGAGGGAGATGAGACATTAGGAGGAACATAAAGGCTGTTATCTTCTCCATCACTTGGTGCCCCCTCAGAACTGCTGGCTGTGTCAAGTGTAAAAGATGATATGCTTGTTTCAAGCTTTTTGAGTGCTTCAGTGATGGGCTGTAGAAGAATTGTGTGAATATTTACAGTTACAAACAAATATATGTAGCAAAACAGTAATTATTTAAATCACTAAATCAGAATAATAACTGTCCAAACATAATAAGAAAAAAGTACTACATAACTCCATGTAATTGAGAAGTTGATGAGTTAGAAAATCTTACTGTACCACAATGTATTGGCATATATACAAATACATTTTATTTTCATCTAGTTTGGGCTGAAACTGATGAATGAGGATCTTATCTGCTCACCTCAGATTCAGATCTCACTGGAGGGAAGGCAAAGAAGGCTCCAGAAGTTGATGGTCCGTCTTTGTGAGAACAACTTCAGTTGTGATGCTAATGTGAGTGCTTGACGTCCCTCACCTTCTTCGGAGTGGACTGTGGGACACCCGAAAATAATGGCTCTTCCTCCTGTGTTTTCTCTTCTTTGTAATTTGAACATACCTGAAACATTGAAATATTGTGAACAATATAGCACATGTAATTCATAGCTGAGCCTTTTTTGTTTTGCATTTTCACAGATAGACACAGATTTTCATCACATAAACACTGTTATAAACGGAACAACAAATACACAGTGTGGCTATGTGGGATTATATGTTGTGAATTTGTCCTGCAATATTACATTGAAGGTAACTAAAATATGAGAGCTCATAACATATGTGTAATTTGTTTCACTCTGTCACATATATTCACTCGGTCTTACCTGATGGATTGGTACAGCAGTGGTCTTCAGTCCACGCCTTCGGGATTTTAGTGAAAATCGTCTTCCGAAAAATGTAGGCTGCAAACACGGAGATGTTGGAGGGCTGCTGGGGACAAATTTATGTCCATGTTCAGGGCAACTAGCCAGAGTTGCCGCATGCCTTCGAAGAGGAATACGGTGAAAGTTATTGAGTGCTCCATGGTGCTCTTCTGCTTCTGCATCCAGGGAAGCAACACAAAAACCCATCTCTGAAATGTCTGTCAAATAACAATCTGATACCGATCAGTCTCCCACCGACGTCCAATGTTGATCAGTCTCTTACCGGCGCCTGAAGCCGCTAGCTTGCTGAACATATATATTCAGCAGCTCGCAGCAGTGCTGCGCAGAGGGATACATGACCAGAGTTGGTTAGATCCAGATGAACGTCATATTTCCGAAAATTTACTGCACTTAGAAATAGTCATATGGAGCGTACTCTTTAACTGTGGTATTATTTTTTGATTTGAGTTCTTGTAGGCGGAGAAAATAGCCTTTGAATTTGGTATGGTACTTTCCTGTTAGCGTCTATTTCTTCGTCACCACCTCTTACAGACTGTGGCTTACTGAAGGAGAAGAGAGAACCTTCTACTGTTTCTAATGTACTTAGTGACCATATGGAGCTCACGCAACCCCACTTCAAAAATACTGAACTATCCCTTTAAGTTCACCATCATATTTCAAACCTCACACAAAAGCCTCAAGTGTCACCTCTTTCCAATTGGCCGCACTGCCTGAAGTGACAAAGACTTCATGCAAACCAAAACAGACGGCCAAAACATACACAGTACAGTAAAGGTCTCCATACATGGCACAGACTATGCAAATGGAATGTTTATTTCTGCAGGCCAGGTTGGAGGACTTCAGAGATTCAGCAGAATCATGCAAACACTTGCTTGTATCTCATGATGTTTCCTTCCTCTGTAGGAGCTATGAGAGGTGAACATTTGAGTTCATTTGGGCTGAGATCTCTGACAACTTCTCTGTCTATGAGCGGTCACAACTAAATGACACAGTGAGCCTCTCAGCATACAACATTGATGAGCACTTAATACTGACAGAAATTGTTAATTTTAATCAGAGAATTACAAGATTAAATGTAATCTGAAATAACGACCCTTATTAGGATATGGAACACTAAAATAACACTGTGATAATCCCAGAATGTTAACATACTATCAGTTACATTGCCAATAATTATAATCATGGAAAGACTAAATGCTTGTGATGTTGTGCTTGTTAACATACAGTGTTTTAGTCAAAGCTCCACATACAGTATAGTTACTTCACTCTGTTGTGCACAAATACTGAATCAATGACAATGAATTGAATGCTCAAAATGATGACTTGAATTATCTTTCTCTTTTTATAAGGTAATGGCTGCTCAAAATTTCCTTCTTCATGTCCATACCACCATGGACATGGTCAGGAAGATGACTTTGTCCTCATGCTCAGAGTCTGTGGATGTGCTCAAAAGCAATGCTTAAAGAGAAGTTTACGATGGATTATGAATTTTGCTTATCATATGAGGACCCTGATTTTGATGGGCAGTTATGTTTACTTGTAGAGATTGAGGAGCTTCTGCAGAAGGCTGTACTTAAGCTTGTAAGATCAGAGAGTGATACCAGTTCAGTTGCATCAGATCACACAATAAAAGTGCCTCATGCGCACTCTTCATTCAGGGCTCAGAAATGGCCAGATGTTCATCCTATTCCAAATTTTCCTTGTTATCATTCTCATTTAAAGCATATCCCAATGATAAAGAAGTTTCAATGGTAGCAGAAGCACTTGTCACCAACCATCCCTGTTTAAAAGAGCCAGGATCTTAGACAGGGTTGTATGGTTAGAAAAGCAGCCTAAAGTTTAACATGGGAAACTTCTGAACTAAGTTGAGTCAAGCAAGTTTTCAAGAGATAGCGGTAAATTCAGGGACAAAACAGAAAAATACTGGCAATCACAGGTAAATCTTTAACACACAGAGTGACCAAATTTATTTTCTCTCTATTAACTTCGTCTTTTTCTTCCTCTTTTCTTTGAATTTCATGTGATGAGAGAAGCCAGATATATACTCTGTATCGGAGGATGAGGCTGCTTGTTGTTGGCTCGTGAGATGTGGATCACACTCCAGCTGCCGTCAGGCTAAGTTTCCATTATGACGAACAACTTTAATCCGACATCACATGTGATGGGACAATTAATATAGATACAAATGTATGTGCTGGTTCAGACAGTTACATAAAATAGTGATTGCTGTGATTGTTTGTGCATTGAAATGTGCCTGACACTGTGGAAACCTGCCTCTGAGGGTTTGGTAACATGTGCGCACTGTTAGCCTGTCACCAAATTACAGCTGCTGAGGGTGCGCTTTGCCTGTGCCAAGAATTATACCAGGTTATAGCAGGCAAGCTATCAGCGCACCTTCCGTGCAGCTTTTTGGCATGAAATTGTCACTGCGCCAACCTGAATCTGTTGTCACCTCCCCCTGGTGCCCTGTCACGCGCATCTCAACGCAGCCGGTCTATCAAATTGCCAAATTGGCTGCGCATGGCAGTGTGCCAGATGAAATTAACACTGCGCCACAAAATTAGGGCCCTCTGTCCTGAGATATGGCAGACCATGCCTGGTGTTGGAGCCATAACGCTAAATTCCTGAAGTAAACCTGCAAAGAGAGAAAATTATTCATTATCTTACAACAGTCTTTTCCACAAATGGTTGACAAATATTGTCATTACTTCATGGTTCCCACTTTTATGACAGGAAATCATCATGCCCATATTTTCTGTGGAGGTGAGTCTGGCTATTAACCTGCACTCTTCCACACTAATAAGTGCTAATGATGTTGGGGTGCTGGTTTGGCTGGATGGTAAACAACCAGGCACACACAAAGATGCCCAAAAAGTAATCTTAAAAAAAATGAAAATTATGCAAGCACAGAATGATTGAAATGTTCACAACTTAACCCTAATTAAACAAGAGCATTAATAGAAGTATCAGATGCATAGCTCATATAACCAGGTGCTCTAAGGTTGTACAATAATATTCTTCTGTCCAAGTTTATATCCGACTTTTTACGCGTAGCTTAAAGGAATAAAGGCACAATGCAAAATAAGGGGAGTAGCTTAAAGATATGCATTTCACAGGGACTGCCTTTGTCACTCACAATGCTCTGAAAAAATATCTAAATTGACCTTTTAACCAATGAAATAAGCCAACCCTAAAGAAACGGTTAACAAAAAATATTTTGTCAAGCCTTTTAATACAACTTTGTGAATTATTTTAATATTTCTTGTGAACTGACCTCCAAGCTAAAAAAGCACAATATTTTCTTTTGAAAACTCAAAGACTGTTTTACTTTAGTTAAATTAACATTGCCATTTGTAATTTCAAGTAAAAATGCCATAGTTTGCCTTTCTTTATAATTAAGTATTTACATCTAGGGGTGTAATTATCCATCGATCTGGATCAATACATCAATTGGTTAAGCAATGATCCAATCACATCAATGGAAACTCAAAACATCGATCAACATAGTCATCTTTAAGATACGCCTTTATTTTAAAATCCTGACCAGACATGGGTGTCACAGTTTCCATCCAACCGCGTGTTGTTGTATAGTTCCTGAGCTCTCAAGGCTCATGCGTTGAGGGTACGAGACGCACATTTGAACCTTTTCACTCTCTCACACGCCACACCTGTTATATCTTCTACTTTAAAATGTATCGTGTAGCGCCCACCGAGTAACACCGCTAAATGTGAACATGTAGCAAGACGCTGTTAGCATCACAGAGCTAAACAGGAGCTTGACATATCAGCCAATCATAAAATAGCTCTGCTGTATCCGGGTAATATACTGTTGATTTGACAGCAGAGGATGCATGCTGCACGCACAACAAGAGTGCATTATCACGCGAGTGCACTGAGTTATCTCATCATTTGATTTTGTAGCGCACTGATTAAAGAAATTATGTATAGTATGGACGTAAAACAGCCAGAGCTTAGTGTCATTCCTCCACACCTACCATTAAACAGTGAAACAAGTCTGATCACACTAACATACAAACTGTGGTTACCAGACATCACAGTAAAACAAAATCATCAATGGTGAGTTATTAAAGTACAGTAAATAGTTCCGATTTTAAACGTGAGAAATATTTTGATTTAATTAAAATCAAAACTACACATAGAGCATGGTCAAATGTTGGATGCCAATAATAATAAAATTAAAATAATTCATTCATTTTTATTAATGTTGCATCATTGCTTTATACAATATACAAACATTACAATGTAACAATAAGACCCATAAGGTAATTGTGAGGGCAAAATGAGCACCTTACCTGAATTAAACAACTTTTGATAAAATAAAAAATGATTGGATCATACAGATGGTTATAATCCTCGACAAACTATCATACCCAAAGGTCAGCACATCGTTTAACATTTCAGTAATAAAACTATCAAAATTCCTTTGTATTTCTGTCTTTCTTCAGGTGAAATGTTGCTGATTCTGTTCAGTGAATACTTAATATTGTCTTAAATAGATTGAAGGCCCCTGAATCGTATCAAATTGAAATCTAATTGTGGCAGATTTTGCGATATTGCCAAATATTGTAGTGTTGTCCAAACAATCGATATCGTATCATATTGTCATGAAACTGGTGATTTACACCCCTACTAACATCCTGTATGTTCAATTAACAAAAATGCTTTACAGTGAATGTATATAACAATTTTGTTAATTTCCTTAGATGCCACAGCCAGATGAACCAGAGATCGACGACCTACCAGTTGGACTTCTCTTGGTTGGAGCTGGTTCAACACACACTGTTGTCTTCAACAAGGTTGCTTTCGTGCTTGAGGGTAACATTGTTGCTGATTCTCCCACACTGGCTGAAGGGTATGTCATGCTTTATGGCCTGATTTATGCACTGCGCCTGAGTTACCCAAAAGACTGTGACTTTTTCCAAAAAGACTTGATGGGCCCGAACGATGGATGGTTAAGGCCGAGGGTCTTAGGGTTCAAAAATGACCTCTTGTCAGTTGAGTAACTAGGATTCCACTTTGAACCATCTAAGGTCAACAATCATGGATGTGCCTCTCTGAAAGACTGTTAAATAAACACTATATTGCCAAAAGTATTTGCTCACCTGCCTTGACTCACATACGAACTTGACATCCCATTCCTAATCCACAGGGTTTAATTTGCAGCTATAACAGCTTCAACTCTTCTGGGAAGGCTGTCCACAAGGTTCAGGAGTTTTTACACATTGGTGAGGTCACACACTGATTTTGGACAAGAAGGCCTGGCTCTCAGTCTCTGCTCTAGTTCATCCCAAAGGTGCCCTATCAGGTTGAGGTCAGAACTCTGTGGTGTGGATAACTCAAGTTCATCCACACCAGACTCTGTTATCCATGTCTTTATGGACCTGGTTTGTGCACTGGCGCACAGTCATGTTGGAAGAGGAAGGGGCCAGCTCCAAACTGTTCCCACAAAGTTGGGCATAGAATTGTCCAAAATGTCTTGGTTTGCGGAAGCATTCAGAGTTCCTTTGACAGAAACTAAGGGGCCCAGCCCAGCTCCTGAAAAACACCCCCACACCATAATCCCCCCTTCACCAAACTTTACACTTGGCACAATGCAGTCTGACAAGTATCGTTTTCCGCCAACCCCAGACTCGTTCATCAGATTGCCAGATGGAGAAGTGCAATACGTCACTCCAGAGAACGTGTCTCCACTGCTCTAGAGTCCAGTGGCGGTCTACTTTACACCACTGAATCCAATGCTTTGCATTTCACTTGGTGATGGATGGCTTGGATGCAGCTGCTCAGCCATGGAAACCCATCCATGAAGCTCTCTGCGCACTGTATATATATATATATATACATAGTTTATGCATAAGATTTACATATGTTGTTTTTGCAAAACAGTTTTCCAGAAGCATTGTCGGGTAATGTTTCAGCTAGTTAATAAAGTTATCGGCTCTTAGGATTTTTTTTTTGGTCACTCGTAGTTTGTGAATGTTTTGAGTTAAAGCAACTTTAAAATTTTTAAGTCAGTTTCAAAGAAATTTTTAAGGACTCGAACATGCTGTTGTGAGTTTGAATGACTGTTTTTTTATTATAGATAAGTTTGCATGGCTGAATTTAATCAAGAAGACTTACGTTAACATTACATAAAAATGACTGGAAGACAATAAAATAACTGTGGTAAAAATGTAGTTTGTAAAACTTAATTTTCATTAGCATTGTTAACTGAAAGAACAAGAGTTATCACTATAACTCTTGTTCTTTCATAGCTAAGTAACTCTTGAATAAAAAGGAAGTTTCTTTCTACTTAAAAGATTGAGTTAGTATTGCAAAAACATAGATGTTATCAATTTCAAATATTTTTGTAGTTCTATTAGCTTATCAGGTTTTACAGTGCAGGTTTTTATAAAATGATTGGAAAGTCATATTAATCTCCTTGGAGTTAGTTGAAATATCCTTTGATTAGGAATGGGAATTGAAAACCAGTTCCAGTTGAGAAACGTTAACAGCTCCATCAAAGAATCCATATTGAGTCTTTCTGCTATACAGTTTCCTTATCAATTCATTCCACTCACAGTGTTCAGAACCATCAAAATTGTGGCTTGATTTTTTACAAAAGGTGTCTACTGCACAACTTTGAGTGAGTGGAAACACCAGCAACTTGCAGAAGCAGTTATCTATGCTATGTGTGTTTCACATTGTTGACACTGAAAATCTACAGGCCAACGTTTGCCCACACGGAAATCTGCAGGAATCAATAAGGGAATTGGATCGATTAGCAGGATCGTTAATAGCACTGCTATCAATAAAATATAATGAATTCCCACGCCTACCTTTGATGTACGAATACTACTGATGGAGGCCCGGTGTTCACTTTGCGTTTTAGAGCAAGCAGCTTACTTGGTTTACAGCCATTGATAGTTTTGTCTTACCCTGTGCATTATGAATACAGCTCTCCTTCTTTGAAGATCATCCAGCTCGGCTCTGCATGACCTTGAATTGCTTTGTGTGCTCTCAGAGAAAGAGGTCTTGAGATTGTTTTAGAAAAAAAAACACCTTTTTTTTCAAGGATAATAATTGTTGCCTCTCTTTGTTTATTTGATTGGGAAGCAAAGGAGAATGTGAAATGGCTGAAGAACCCTTTAACTGCTTGCCACACAAAAAGACGGATTTAATACAGAGTCAGAATTAAATGCTATAAATTCCGATAATTAAGCTCTAAATTCTGAATCATATTCTACATTTTGAAGAAAAGATGTGTTTAATTGCCATCTGTTAGATCGCTCTCCTAGTGGATTGTTCTCAAAAGCAGTTATGAGCAGATTATGAGAGAGAAGGCTGGCTCCATTTTTATTGATTTAAACAGATTTTTAAATTCACTAGAGCACAGAAGATAGCCAATATGGAGCTAGTGTGATGGTGTGTTGAACAGAAGATGTATTCCCTGCTGGATGGATCATGAAGCCACCATATATCATTAGGATTGAGTGATTCAATCATAGTTTGGAGCATGTCTGATTCCTGTTTGTGAACTTTTGTGTAATCCACCCTTAATTTGTCCTGATTCAAGTTTAGCACTGCATTCATATCTCCTCCTATAGCTAAAGAATACTGTTAATAATTATAGTGTTAATAATTCACTTGTTAGTAGAGGGAAGACATTTTGATCAATTACAGAAGGTGCACATAAACAAAATCCACTTTTCCTATCTCTTATAGTTATAAACATTACAGTTATCACTGCTATGACGGTGTTGGCTGAAGTGGACTTTATCATCTCCACAACTGGGTAGCGTGTGTAATCATCTATCAAGTTATCAATTGATCAAGCTGGAGGGGAGGTGGGTCTGGTCCATCACCGACATGCATGAACTTTGTTTTGGTCCAGCTCACATGGAGGCCAAGCTTCTCTGCCGCTTCGCTGTATATGCCCAGAGCATCTTTCAACTGCCTGAAGGAGGTGCTGAGCAGGATGGTGTCATCAGCGTACTCCAGGTCAGTCAGGTGGTAGCTGCCGAAAGAAACTCCGGGGACCCGCTCACAGACCCTGTGCATCAGGTGGTCGATGATGCAGTTGAAAAGATCGGGAGCAGCCACGCAACCCTGACGAACGCCACTGGAGATGGGAAACCAGTCGGAGTCTCTGCCATTAACGCGGACACAGCTCTCTGCGTTACTGTAAAGAAGCTTGAACAGGGCGACGATCTTAGGTGGTGCTCCAAGGGCCTGTAGGATAGTCCACAGGGAGGAGTGGCAGACAGTGTCAAAGGCAGCCTTCAGATCTATAAATCCTAAGTATAGATGGCGATCTTTACGGAATTCGTAGGTCTTCTCTATGAGCAGACGAACGGTGGAGATGTGGTCTGTTGTGGAGCGGTTGGGCATGAAGCCAGCCTGCTGGGGACGGCGGCTGCTTCTGATCGCTGGCAGAGCACGAGTGAGCAAGATCTTGGTGAAGAGCTTGCCCGGGATGGATAACAGTGTGATGCCTCGATGGTTCCCGCAAACGAGCCTGTCACCCTTACGTTTCCAGAAGGGCAGGATGACCCCTCTGGTCCAGTTGGTCGGAAGCCGCTCTGTCTCCCACACCTTGTTAAAGATGTGGGTCGGCCACTCGACGGTGCTATCAGCACCCGTCTTAAGCATCTCGGCGGTGATGGCACAGATGCCGGGGGCCCTCCTGTTGTTGAGCTGTTGCAGAGCGGCTCTGACTTCCCCAGGTGTGATTGGGTCGGTGCGGCAGGTGTTGGGCACAGCAGCAGTTGTAGCTGCCGGGATGGTAGGATCAGGCAGGGTGGTGTGGTGCTGCAGAAGGAGGCTGAAGTGCTCTTTCCAGCGCTTGAGGCAGTTAGATTCTGTTGTTATGAGGTTGCCGTTGGAGTCTTTCACCAAAGCTGACTTGATGCGTGGCCCGTTGCGGGCTTGGCGCAGCAGACTAAAGACGCGGCTCATGTTGTTGTTTAGGGCCGCGGACTCAAGGTGTGTAGCTTCTGCCTGCCAGAAGTTCTCCCTATCCTCAGCTATGGCCACATTGCGCTGGCGGTTCAGTCGCCGATACTCCCTCAGGTCGCCTCGGAGCCAGGCCTCACGTCGCCGCTCAATGATATCGAGTGTTCTCTCCGATATCCAGGGCTTTTTTGGGGATGATCGTGAGCGTCCAAGGACATTGTGAGCTGACTGGATGACACTTTCTTTGAAGGTCTGCCAGTCAGTCACTTTGTCGACAGCCAGTGCATCGAAGGTGCGGCGGATGGAGTGACTGAAGTCGGTGGCAATGTTTGGTGATGTTATAACAGCAGAGCTCTCGGGACAGCAAGGTGGCCGCTCCCGGGCGAAGGAGTGTCTGGACATTCCAGGTGGCAACACGAGTCCTTTTCCGAAGGTTGATCCGTACTCTTTGGTCAGGG
The DNA here is from genome assembly GCA_036419115.1 of Scarus forsteni. Classification (NCBI taxonomy): domain Eukaryota; kingdom Metazoa; phylum Chordata; class Actinopteri; order Labriformes; family Labridae; genus Scarus; species Scarus forsteni. The sequence continues at coordinate 2,592,626 of JAZDUH010000137.1, read as the reverse complement.
GCAGGCTGGGGTTCGTTGTCATGTTGAGCAGTCCGGCTTCTTTTTCTGATTGGTTTCGTAACAAGAGGGGTTTCTCCTGGGTGAGTTGTTAGCCCTCCGCAGGATAGTCGGTTGGTGGGGCTGCCACCTCACAGCGTACCGACACGCATGTTTGCTATTTATCCATAGCTGGAGCCCTTACAGGTGCTAACACTCCGGGCCAGAGTGTCCCTGGGAGCAGCAATGACAAAGGGGTAGCTCCATTGTGATGTAATTCCCCACAACTCCCCGAAAAGTCTCCTATTCAGGGCCTCATTGCCGGATGCAGTTTAAGGTCATACCCAGGACAAGGAAACTCGGGTAGGACTGACATTTTCAGTTCAGTCTGTGCTACTGGTTTGTTGGCTTGACAGGCGAGGCAACTGTGTACTGCAGCTTCTACTTTGCGATCAATGTCTGGAAACCAAACCTTGTCCTGAAGAAGCTTTTGTTTTGACAATGCCTTGATGTCCCTCATGAGCTAGCTGTAGTGTCCTATCCTGTAGGGAAGTTGGGATTAAAATCCTGGTTCCCCTCAGTATGACATCTGAGTCATGTGATACTGTTAGTTCTGTGCTTACTTGTCTGAACTTCTTCAATATGTCTGCGTGTGGAGACTGGTCAGCTTTGTGCCATGTGTTGTGTCTGACATGTGTACTGACCTCTTGCAGGATGGCGTCTTCAAGTGTCTCTGCCTTGACTTCAGCTAGTGTCATGGCTTTAGGTGTTGCATGACTTGCCATGAAGTTCACATACTCCTCTCCACTCCACCTTTGCTGCACGTGTGCTGTCTGCAGTTTGTGATGGCAGGGGATGACGAGACATATAGTCAGCAGGGTTATCAGCTCCCTCTTTGTAGTCCACTTTGTAGTTGTATGGCTGAAGCCTGAGTCCCCATCTCTCGATTCTAGCAGGGGGCTTTGACCTGGGGTTGATCCATATGATTTCCAGTGCTTTATGATCAGTGACGAGTGTGAATGGCTGACCGTAGATGTAGAGGTGGAAGTGCTTGCAACTCCAAACAATAGCAAGGGCTTCCTTCTCTGTCTGGGAGTACCTCTTTTCCACATCACTGAGAGAACGGCTTGCATATGCTATTACATGCTTCACCCCTTCTTCATCAATTTGGCACAGAATAGCCCCTAGCCCAACTGGACTAGCATCAACAACAAGTTCAGTTTGTCTGTCCGGGTAGAAATATGACATTGTAGTGTCGCTGGTTAGATGGTCTATGAGTGTTTGCAAAGCACTTGCCGTTATGGACCCTATATCCATGGCGTGTCTTTTTTTGTGAGCTTACGCAGCGGTTCAGAAATGGAGGAGAAGTCTTTGATGAACCTGGAGCAGTAGTTGGCCATGCCAAGCAGACTTTTGATTTCACCTGGATTTTGTGGATCTGCAGCGTGCTGAACTGCAGCAACTTTCTTTGGATCCGCTGAAAAGCCATGTGCAGAGGAGATGAATCCAAAGAACTCGAGCCTGGACTTGTTAAACTCACATTTTTCTCGATTAAGTGTGAGGCCGCTTTCTTTGAGTCTCTGGAACATTGCCCTGAGGTGGTTGTAATGTTCAGTACGGGTGGAATCATACACAATGATGTCATCACTGAGATTTTTTACACCAGGGAGGCCTTGCAGTGTTTGGCATATGACATTCTGAAACACCTCAGCAGCTGAAGATGCACCAAAGCTTAACCTTTTCTAGCGTCTCAATCCAAGGTGAGTGGAGAATGTGGTTATGTACCTGCTGTCTGGATGAAGCTCCAGCTTATGGTATCCAGCTCTCAGGTCCTGTTTGGAAAACACAGTGGCTCCATTTAGTTCGTGTATCACGTCGGCTATGGTTGGAGTGATGTGACGTTCTCTTTCGATGGTCGTGTTGGCTTGCCTCATGTCAACACAAAGTCTCACTTTATCAGGGTCTTTGGGCTTTGGAGGTGTGACAATGGGTGAGACCCAAGGAGTTGGGCCACTGACTTCCTCAATGATGTCCTCCGCTTGTAGCTTTCGAAGCTCATCTTCGACCTTCTGGCGGATGTGGAATGGCACACGTTGATGCGGTTGGCATATGGGTCTGGCATCAGGGTTTATATGGAGCTTAACCTGAAAGTCTTTTAATTTACCAATCCCTTTGAATAGCTCTGGATGACTTGCAACCAGCTCGTCTGCTACTGTGCGACACTGCGGTGTGGTTGACACTGAGGTGACTATTCTAATGAGGTCAAGAGCTTTGGATGTTACATAGCTGAGAATGTTAAATCCATCTCCTTCAATCACAAAGAATGTGCATGTTGATGTTTTGTGTCCCTTTTCCACGTTGCACTTGAAAACACCACTAACTAGCAATGCAATCTTGAATTTAAAGGGGAAGATCTTGGTTTTAGTGGGACTGAGTTGTGGGCGTGGCTCTAGTTTCATGAAATCTGCTTTGCAGGTACAGTTGGCTGTAGCCCCTGAGTCTATCAAAACCATTATACTGTTGTTATCAAGCTTTATGTGGGTTTGTGGCAAATCTGAGAATTCTTTTGCATCGACTACAAAAACATAAGCATTATCACTACTGGAAGAGTTATGCTCTGTTTTCTCTGCTGAAACAGTCTCAGTTATATTATTATATTCTTTGGTTGCCAATTCACTTTGCTTTGTGGTTTTCCCACATATGTGTCCTTGAATTTTGAACGGCATTGCTTTGCAAAATGATTCTGCTTGCCACAAGCTCTGCATTGTTTACCTTTAGCAGAGCATTCATTATCACGGGGATAGTTACCTCCACAGTTCCTGCACCGATTGTTTGGGCATCGTTTTTCTGACCTCTTACTGTGATCTGGATGCTTATTCACGTACCTTTGACCCAGTGTGTTGACTGTTGCAGTTGTGCCCCTCTCAATGCCAGTTGTCTGCATTTCAGACAGTTCAAGTGTTCGTCCATGATCAAGGAGTTGGCTAAGTGTTAATTCAGGCTCTCTCAGTGCCTTCCTCTGCAGCCTTGATGATGCACAGCTTTGTATGATTTGTGTTTTTATTTCTTCATCTGCATTCGTAAACTCACAGTTCTTGGCCAGCATCCTCAACCTGGTGTGATTCTCTACCGTTCCTTGGACTGCTTTTCTGAATATGTACACTTGGTACTGGACATTTTTCTTTGGGGAGAAATAGCCAGATAACTTGTCTTTTGTGTGGGCATATTTGTCGTCAGCTCCAGCCAAAGTGTCGTAGATGTCATGCACGCGTTCTCCTGCTATGTGTAATAGCAGTGCTTTGAGCCTAGCCTCTCCGGTTATGTTCGTTGCAGTGGTGTAATTCTCAAACCTTTGCACGTACTTAGTCCTGCTAGATCCGACAGAGCCAGGGTCCGTTTCAGAGTCAAAAGGTGGAAGTGCTGCCGTGTTTCCAGCCATACTTGCTCCGGTTGGATGATCTTCACGTGCCTGTTAGCGTTTGGCGTAGCTTAGCTGTGTTGTCGCCGTCCTCTTTCCTCCTTATTTCTCCTCGGAAAACAAAGAAGAAAAACAGCGGTGCTCCTGTCGCTCTGAGAGTGAAGTTTACTACTCTCAAACTGGATTAATTACTTTTACACCTCATCGCCAATGTCATGTTTATGTGTTGCGTTTTAAAGCTGGTGTCTACGATTTGAAACCGCAGCCTGCCCCTCCTTCCCTCACCTCTCCCCTCCGTGATCCAAGATCCCGCCCCCAGCTCGTGTCGCCTCATATAGACCCCGTCGGAGCCTACGTCATCAACAAGCTGCGTGCGCATCATGGCAACGGAAGTACCGCTTCATATCATTTACCCAGCATTGTTCGCGCCACTCGGAGTAGCAAAACCAAAGGCTAACGCAAAACTGTCGGCATCATAATGTCAGGTTGTTGTGTTTTTGGTTGTACGAACCGAAATACTCAAGAGGGACTTAAATTTTATCGCATACCAAGGGGTTCTCGGCCGTTTCAGAGCAACCGAAGGCGGCTGTGGCTCCAGGCTATCAAGCGAGAGGATTGGACGGATGATACCATCAACAATGCACGCGTGTGCGGTGCCCACTTTATATCAGGCAAGTTTTGTTTTCTTAAACATTTGTAAAGTGTAGACGCACAATTTGATGTAGTCAAATGTAGAAATACCTGTGGCTAAAAATCAAAACACGTGTGCAGGAGAAGCGTCGTTGGACTTTCAGAGTCCAGATTTCGTGCCTTCTGTTTTTGTGTACACAAAAACAAAGCAAGAGACCAGAAGCAAAGATGGAAAGGTATGACTAACAAGCCCTGACTCCTAATCACTGCGCTATGTAAAAAGAAAAGGCACATAGGGTGTACATGTTTATCCACAAGTAAGCTAATCTCTCAACATTTTCATTTTTGTATTAGCAGGGGCGGATCTAGTCATATGGGGGCCCAAGGCAAACCCAGTCATTGGGGCCCTTCATATTTCTGTACTGTGCTGATACATTTTTTTTTTTTTAAATATTTTTTCCAACTTATGGGATGGGTGCAGAGAAAAAATAAATAAGGAAATTACAACAGTATGTTAGAGACAAAGCTCCCATTCCTTACTCAGATAACTCATTCAGTCTTACTCATTCACACCACAAAAGACAAAATAGACGGACAGACAATTGTCAGAATGATTGTCAAGAAGAGGGGAAAAACGGGGGGGTGGGGGGGGAGGAGAGAAAGGGAGGGTAGTAAATAAAAATAAAAAATAACTCAAATGTAATTAGATTAAATAATAATATAAAAAGCAAACAAGGTCAATAACGCAGTATGGCATTGGTTTTCAGAAAGCTGAATATTTTTTACATTTTAATCTTTTACCAGGTTGCATAACGAAACAAAATGAATTTCCATAAATTTTTGTAATTTAGTTCAATTTTGACAGGCGAGTGTGTTAATTAGTCCTGCTTTTGAAATCTGTTACAGTTATCTGACAGCTTAAGTTACAAGTTAGGCCTACATACCCACGTTTATATGTCCTCCACATCCGGGGAATAAAATTTATGACCAAAAAAAGATTTTGAATCAAAATGTTTATGATTATGGTGCCCCTGAAGGGACATCGTCAAAAATAAATAAGAAGTTTATCGTGCACACGCAAAATTATCCAGTGCATGGGCCGTAAGCTTTTTATACTAAGTGTCATATAGTTTGAAAAGTTATGAGTTAAAGTATTTTACAGGATATCATGATTGAACATAAAGCCAATGACATCAAATGTATGAGGTCTACTGACAAAATGATTATAAAAAACGGATATTGATCTTCTGTACTTCATACTACAGCGTGTGAATTAACACTAAAATAATAACTGAATCAAAGAAATCTTTAATAGTACATTTTTGTGAGATGTTCGGGGGCCCCTGGACATCTTGGGGCCCCAGGCAATTGCCTGTGTTTGCCTAATGGTAGCTACGCCCCTGTGTATTAGGTACCATAGAAAAAGGAGGAGAGATGACAGAGTACCAGTTCAGCCTGGTCCTTGTGACACTCTAGAACAAGGAGAATCGAGCATGGAACACTGTCAAGGTAAAAAAAAATAATATCCACATCACTAAGTGAGTATATGAAATTATTTGGAATTAAAGTAATGTTAAGCAAAAATTGTCTTTTGTTAGTGGTTTGGTTCTCACTGCTACTCCAACTTGGTTTCCTGCGCTGTGGTCCAGTGTTCTATACAATTTTCAGTATTATGCCAGATGAAGTATATTATGTCAGCTACTGAATCTTTAATTGGATTTCCTCTTACATACTTGTCACAATCTGCCATATTCAAGACAGCATGTTTTTTTGGCGATCCTGACCGCAAGTGGCAATAGAGATGACAAATTGTCACTTAATAGACCACACACAGATCAAGATCAGTACTGAGTACAAATAAGCAGTATGACCCTGTTTATGGAGAATAAGCTTTTTATGTTTTACAGCAGATGCTTAATTTTTCATTTTTGCTGATACGATAATTATTCCCTTGGTGTTTTTGTGTTTAAGGACAAGAAGATATCCCAGTTCCAAGGAATGAATATGACGATCTCAACCTGAGGCACCGTCAACTTCGGGATGAATATGCCAACCTAAAGCAGGAGTTTGCCAAACTGCAGGCTGAGAATCACAAGTTAAAAGAGGAACTGGAAAAATCAACTTTTTCCTACGCAACTGTAAAATCCAACATTGGAAAACTGATTTTTTTCACTGGGCTAACATCTGTTATCTTTGAATGGCTTCTTACAAAAATATCATGCAGTGTAGAAAGAATAAGCCAAAAACTTAGTCAAGAGGATCATTTGTTGATTGTTCTTATGAAATTAAGGTTAGGCCTAAGTAACATTGACTTGGCATATAGATTCAATGTATCTAAAACCACCATATCGAATATTTGTAGGAGCTGGTTACCGGCCATGGCCATGATCCTCAAGCCGCTCATTATGTGGCCAAGCAAAGCCATACTTAAAAATATGCCCAAAATCTTCAAACGCAATTTTAAAAGATGCCGATGTATCATCGATTGTACAGAAATTTTTATAGCCAGACCAAGTAATTTGACAGCCAGGGCCCAGACATGGTCAAATTATAAACACAACAACACAATAAAATACTTAATTGGCATCACTCCTGCAGGGGCAATTTCTTTTCTCTCTTCTGGTTGGGGTGGACGGGTATCAGACAAGCAGATTACTATCGAGTCTGGTTTCTTAAAACTGTTGGATCCAAAAGATGAGGTATTAGCAGATAGGGGATTTCTTATAAAGGACGAACTTGCAGCTTATGGTGCAACTCTTCGTATTCCTCACTTCACAAAGGGAAAGAAGCAACTCTCTGCAAATGAAGTGGACACATCTCGACAGCTTTCTCGTGTTAGGATCCATGTTGAGCGCGTTATTGGCCGGTGGAAGAGTTTTAAGATTTTGCAAACTGTGATACCACTGTCCCAAGTTAACATGTTAGATGATATTGTTGTTGTATGTGGTGCGCTGACAAACCTCTGTAAAACTGTTGTTCCAAAATAAGTAACTACTGAAGAACTCTGTTTAAAACAATATTGATATAGATGTAGCTGCAGTCCTAAAGATTATATTTATTTATTATGGATTCACATATACATGATACAATCAGTTACGGGTCTGGTGTTAGACCATGAGTTATAGTTTCAGCATAACCCTAAAATGCATTGTCTTGCTTAAATTGTGTCATTGTCCTGTATATAGGTTTTTGTTTATAAATATAAAATGAATTTATCTTTTTATACTTATCTTTTTAACTTCTATATATCTTTTCTAAAGATTTTCTCAAAAGTATGTGTATTTGGTCAATGTGACTTGGATATGTACAGCATGAAATGAAAAGTTAACATGTCTTGAAATGAGTAAGTACATCGATGATTAGACAGCACTCAACAACAATAAACAACATGAAATGTAAGGAAATGTGTTTATTTTCCTCTCAGTGTAAATAGAGGTAGACAGAGTGTGACATCACTTAGAATGCATGAACAGCACAATATAAAAGAATACCTTAACATTGCAAGCAGAGCCTACAATCGGGATAACAGTAGTAGTTTGGTAAACCTTTTTATAAACATTAAACTACTCGAACTGATTTCATAAACAATATTGACATTTTGAGGATAACATGTATATTAAGTAGGGATGGGAATTGATAAGATTTTATCAATACCAGGGCTGTTAACGATCCTGCTAATCGATCCAATTCTTTAACAATTCCCTTCTCGATTCCTGCAGATTTTGCATGTGGGCAAATGTAAGTCTGATTTTCAGTGGTAACAATGTCAACCACATCACAGCATAAATAACTGCTTCTGCATGTTGCAGATGTTTCCACTCAATTAAGGCTGTGTAGTATTGCAATGAAAATTAACTTACAATTCTGATGAGGGCTGAACAATTTGACAAAGTAATCTAATTGTGATTTTTTTCCCCCAATATTGCGATTTACTCGGGGGTTGTTTTAATGTTCCTCATCTTATGTATTCTTAAACAAATGAGCAGTAGATCTTTTTATATTAAAACTAATATGACATTGAATTAATCTGAGGATAAAAGATTTGAGAAAAAGTGGAGAAGTGAAGAACAGAAGCAAAATGGGTATGAAATTGGAAAAAAAAAACTGGGTGAAAATGGTATGAAAGTGGAAAAAAGATTAATAAATAGGTGCAAAATAGGTATGAAATAAAAAAAAGGGAATAATTGGCAAAATAATCCAAAAGTGGCTTAGGAAAATTGATTATGGCAGCATAATTTGGATGAAATTTGAAATTAAATTTCAAAAAACATGTAAAAATTCCAAAAATGGTCCTGACAGTGGCCAAAAAAAGATGAATTGGGGCAAAATAGGCATAAAGTTGTAAAAAAAAGGTAAAAATGGTCCAAAAGTGGGAAAAAAGTGTATAAATTGTTGGGACTCATATAGAGGTAAAAAAAAAAAAAAAATAGGCATGAAATTGCAAAAAAACTACATCACAATGCCAAAATTTTTAACACATTTTGGGCTGAAAATATTGAACCTTCTGCTATTTGAAAACTGCAACAAGCCATATTGTGATTTAATCTAATTTGCAATTAATTGTTCACCACTAATTCTGATGCTTCTGAACTCTGTCAGTGGAAGGAACTGATAAGGGAATTGATTAGCAAAAAAATTAATGATATGAATTCTTTGATGGAGCTTTAAACGATTCTCAACTGGAATTGGTTTTCGATTCCCATCCCAAATATTAAGGTGTTAAAAACCTTAGTGGGCTTAGTAACCAATAAACCATTTAATAGTCAGGTAAATCCACGACACAGCTTATGGTATTTGTCTATCAGACTTCTAACACTTCCCACAGGACCATGTTGCCGACTTTCTTTTGATTTTTGCACAGCTGTAATGGAAGTAGTTGTGGCATTTGACACAGCTGATCATTTTGCCAAAATCTGGCCTTTCACATGCCTTACAGGCTTTGTCAGACTCCAAAGCAGGGTCATATCTTCTTGTCAGGAGTTCAGGCAACACACTGGAGATGAAAAAGTCTTGTACCTTAAGCAGGGTTTCCTGCAGAAACTCTTGGTTTCTGGGGATGCGTTGCACAATAAATTCCTCCTCGGACCACACCACAAAGTCACAGTACATAACATTACACACAAACATGTGAAGCTGTGTCTGATAGTAGTATGGGTGTGATTGTTTTAAAGTGTCAGATTGGTCCAAACAAAACTGTTTGTCTTGTGTACATCCATGAAAGTTGTGGCGATATTTGTATGGACACTTTATTTCCACCACACCTTTGCCACAGCAGGTGCAGCTTGATATGCCATCTGGTGATGAGCCAAGGTGTGGCTCAGAATGTAACACTGCTAAGCCACAGGGCGTTACACAGAAGTCTGAATGACTTTTGGCCATAAAAACTGTGTAAGCTTGGCGTGCAGTTTCCTCCATGTTTTGTCCCCACACAACAGATGGAACAGTTAATGTGTTTGTGCTGTATTGCATTATATTCCCCAGATATGTTTTACTGATGTTGTCAGTTGTGGCTGCATGATAAAATCGGGTGCTTGTGATCCGACCAGCCCTGTGGATGTGCCACTCTCTTGACTTTGACTGTTGCCGGGTAACAGTTTCAAGTCTTTCACACTGATGAAGCTGAAGTTTAGTTTTTAGTCTGTGAAATGTTTCCTTGCTTCTATCCTGTAATTCCTGAGGTGAAAGGTCTCTGTATGCTGGATTAAATAAAGCAGTCAGGGGCTCAGGTAAGTCTGGATGCTCTTCTTCATCATTGTCAGATGATGCAGTGTCTGTATCACTGTTCTCCAGACTTGTCAGTATGGCAGCATCTGGTGCCACAACCTGCAGTTCCAGGATGTCCTCATCTGTGAGCACTGATAGTAAAGAAACAAAAAGATAGTTACTCAGTTGCAATATGTCCACATTTTAACAACTGAGGAGAACATTTAAAAGTAGGGTTCCATACTGCCCCTAAATGGGATATATTTTGTCCCTAAATCTTGAGACCGTATGAGAACACTGATGAAACGCTGAACTGTGCTCCTGGCTAGTCTAGAGCCCTAAAAGTTGCACTGTAATAAATATGAATCATCTCTAGCCTCTGAACTAATACATGCCTCTGGGTGTCTTGGTGTTCTTCTGAGCTGTCTCTGAAGCTGCTGGAAACTTCCTGGCTAGAGTCTTTGGCTTGTGGAAGCTTATATCCCTCAGTGGAGCTGGCTTGACTTCTTTTCTACTCTGTTTCCACATGCACACACCTGAAGTAACTGCCTCTTTCTCCGTCCTTCCCATTCTAACACAGAGCTCTATTTTGAATAGTATCGCAGCTGCATGGCTACAGCAGGATCCAAGACTGTAATGTAAAAAGACATTTTTTAAAAAAACAGTCTTCTCTGGTACATATGATTTAATGTTAAAACCACGGCTTGAGAAGCTAAGGGCAAAAATTGGGAAGATGCGCAAAATATACTTACCCAGCCATACAAGTGCAGTTTGCTGTGTGTATATAGTTGTCCACTTTGTTGATGATCACCCACGCCTCATACATGGTAGTCTTCTGCCCTTGCCTTTGGCTGGGCAGGATTTCAGACATCAAAACACAAAACTCTTCGTCAATGTCCTTGTATTTCACCTCCTGTACATGTCCACAAATCGCGTAATCATAGGCGTCCAAAGACTTGTATGCTCGCAGCTTCTCTCTTGTGTACACGCTCGGTTTTTCAATTAAATATAAGTAAATATCAGGCCACTGAATATTGGGCCACTTAGTAACATCATAGTCCCATTCGGTAAGTGTACAGGGATCTGGGAGCCTCTTGCCATTTGTTAAAGTGAGCTTTTTAAAGTATTCTTCGCGATCTTTTATCAATAATGCACCCGCATAGGTTGACAAGCCGCTGCTACCCGCCATACTTCCGTTGCCAGGATGCGCGCGCAGCCCGCTTTGTTTACCAACAGTAAATGGGTCTATAGCCCCCTCGGACAGAGCTACGAGCGACTAGCACAATATATCAGCAGCAAACTCAATCAAAAACAGCTCAGCTCAACTGAAAGTATCAAACACGACAGACATCCCCCTTGTAACACACAGCAGTAGCCATTTCAACTGGACCGGCGGCAATGCGGGTCTGGCGCCGCCAGAGCGGAGCCGAGTGTGGGGGAGGATTAATCTTTCTCAGCCTGTCCTCCCCAGCTCAGCTTACAGTGCTAACGATTAGCGGCTAACAGGCTAACCCGCTCCCCTACAAGTTATTAGCCCGTGCAGGCACAAACTAACCAGAGTTATTCAGCAGACATCTCCCACTGTAGTAAACAAAGCCATTACCTGATCAACCAGGGCGAAAGCGGCGATGCTGAAGGTCTGGCGGCGGCTGAGGCTATTCGTTAGCCGTTAGCCGCTAACAGGCCTCAACCAGCGGGCAGAGCTCCGTTGGGCCCCGCGGGAGAGGGAGGCGGATTCCCAGGTTCGGCGCTAGGCTTTTCCGGCTCCATGATAGTTCAGTAGCTAACGCTGCTAGCTGCTCACCGGAGGTATAGGGGAGGAGGCGGGACCATGGGCAAGATGCTGCGTACTGCGTAGTGAGGGAGACGAGGATTGGATGGACTCATGGACTAACTCACGGACCAATTAATAGTCGCAGGTTCTTAGGTTTGATTGGTCAGCTAGTATGCAGCTTTTCAGCGGATATACTGAATGGATTTTTTTCGTTCTTTTTGGTCTTTATACTGTGTAGATAGGACCATAGGACCATAACAGCCTTATAAACGGTGTTATTAATATGTACAAAGCTTCCAAATCGTAGACCATAACTTTAAGGCAAGAGGCTCACAACGATGTGCTGCTCAGTACCGGCGTTTATTGTCAACTGCCAACTCTATATCGTGCAGTCTAATTGCCTTCAGGCGCTACACTGAATATCCACCAGATGGCACTGTTCTGCCATAAATGCACTATAATTCTGCAAACACCACAATACCCTGTCTGATTGAACTGAATTTGTTTTTTCAATTTTTAGTGAGCATTTTTGGGACAGTAAAATCACAGACCCCTTTGTTTTCATGATCTCGACAGAATACACAGCATATTTATATTTATTTTTCTTAATGATTGACATCTACTCAACGTACATCCAACTCTTGTATGAGAGCCACATCAATATTCTACCTTCTTAAGTAATCAAGAAATGTAGCTTATTTGAGTGGTCCATTAAGGCCCCTGATATTTACAGAGAAAAATTGAGATATTAGCCATTATCAAACAGTTGTATTGTGGTCCAACAGAATTTCTTGACATTGTTATTACAAGTGACACATTACCAGACTAAAAAATGTGAGCAAAGTGTGATTGAGAAAGATAGAAAAAAGAACCCCCTCCCTCTCTAGATTGAGACCGTACAACCAATCCCCTGTCATTAAGATACTGGCAGCATCAGACTCAGCTCATGTAGACTCCAACAATTCTGCCCCTGCATCTATTAAACCACAGGATGCTCCAGCCCACACAGCAACCAGCAAGGAAATTGAGCTCTGATCAAACAAACACAGTGGGTCCATTGCTTTAACTGCAGGCTATGTAGGTTGTGCAATATCAAGATGATTGTGAGAATAAGTGCTCATAGTCAGTAATTATCAGGGAATTATTGAAGATTATTAGAGTCAGCTATGTCCAAATTAATGGACAGGATCCCCATAAACAGCCACTGTGGGGATCAGGGTGCCCCAATTATATATGAACCAGGTTAATAAAAAGTGTCTCAGCTAACATCAACGGTAATATAAGGTACTTGCCTGACGATCTTTAAAAGAGAACAAATTGAGTTTCTGATTGGACTTGATTGGCGTTACATTTCTGATGAACAGTTGGTTCAGTGGATGTCCTTTGTTACTCTGTTTACGGTGGCTCTGGCTCCATTTCTGATCCAGCTCAGGGTCTGGCAGCAGGATCAAGTACCATTGTCTGGAGGTTGCCCCACTTCATGTTTTCCAGCTCATTGCAAACCTCTTCTGCTTCCTTGGCCGTGGTCAGTATATGGATTCCCAGTTGTGATTCACTTTTAGGGAGGCAGGTAAACTTTGTCTTATTTTAAACGTGTCTTATGGCTCAAGAATGTAAACACAAACAGAATCTTGTATAATAATGAAATTTGTAAGTTGTGAGAATTTTTCTATGAAACACTTAAGAGGTAAATATTGTGTTGTTTACACTTTTGAGACAAACAAATATTATTTTAACCAGTAAATTGTCACATATAACTTGATAGCATTATCAGTTCTTCTTTTTGTAATTTCTCAAAGGCTTTCACACAATGTAACAATAATAATTAATGAGCAGTACAATTAACCTCTGCAATTTCTATAATATAATATAGAAATTGAAGTGTATAATATTTAAATTAGTTGTCATATCTGTAGTATGTTTCTTTGAACTTCAGACTTTGTGTATTTCTATTTTTACTGTTCATTGGTGTGCATTGTTCATGCTTTGCCATGATTTTGAAAAACATTTTATAGGCCCCTTTATTTCATATTTTCATCAAAATAATGTATCCATTTTGTCGGTTAAATAAAAATTAATTTCTAGTGGGGTAAAAACAAACTTAGCCACCCGTTAAAAGCCCCAATTCCCTCTAAAATTGTTCTTTTCTTAAAAATATGCCAGAATTAAAAAAACTATTATAAACTAATATTTTTAGAACTAAAGTCTGCAAAAGGATAATGTTGTACTGAACAAAGAATTTATATCCTCTTGGCAAACTCAGTTTGTGGGTCCTAATCTATAGTTTAGTGCCGTGTGACATAAAAAGGAAAACTTTACCCCTGAATTATGTTATGTGAACTCGGTAAGACACATCCTAATCTAATGTTCCGTGTCCTCACTCCTCCTTTTCCATACCCACTGTATACACTGTGTATATATCTATCTATCTATCTATCTATCTATCTATCTATCTATCTATCTATCTATCTATCTATCTATCTATATATATATATATATTTATATATATATATATATATATTATATATGTATATGTATATACATATATACACATATATATGTATATATATATATGTTTGTGTATATATATATGTATATATATATGTGTGTGTGTGTATATAGATGTATATCTATCTATCTATCTATCTATCTATCTATCTATCTATCTATCTATCTATCTATCTATCTATCTATATCTATATATATATATATATATATATATATATACATATATACATATACATATATATATACACATATATATAGATAGCTACGTTATCTCTAAGCCACACAGTGCTCCACATGTCCATGCAAAAGGACTAGAGTCTTTCATGTTACTGATATGCATGACACCGCTGAAGTGAAGGGAATCATTAGGTCAAACAAGCTATTGTGCTAAAGCCATGATAGCTGTATAAAAAAAAATAAAGATTCCACCTTGAGTATTCCAAAAATCTGCTGAAAAGATTGATGTAAGTTTAATGTCAGTACTGTAGAAAATGTAGACACAACAGCAATTTAAAAACAGGCTTCCAATGAAGCACCTGTCTGAGCCAGGATTTTTGGAGGGAGGGAAAAAGTAGGGGTGAGGGCTGCACTGGGTCAAGACGTATGAAAAAGAAGTAGGTTTGGGTGCTCTTCAAGGATCCAATAACAGCAGTACGTTTGAAAACATCAGAAAATCCGGGGCACTTCGATAAAGTTAAAATCCTTAATTGCGTCTGGGACATTCAACGCGTTTCAGCTCATCAGTCTTCATCAGGAAATCAATCAATCAATCAGTCAATCAGTCAATTTTTATTTGTATAGTGCCAATTCATAACAAGTGTTATCTCAAGACACTTTACAATAGAGCATAAAGTTCTTCATTGATGGATACACATATATGCATAGATACATGTATACATATAAAAATGCACATATACATATATATATACAAATATATACATCCAACACCCAACATAATTCCATATAGCCAATCATGATGAACAACACGATACAGGTGTTTAAAATACCCAGGAGGTGTCATGTGATTGTGTTGTATGACACCGTCACATGACATCAGATTAATAAGAAAAGACAAATGAGGCCTGGCTGCACAGAAATTAACAGACTGCACCAAACAATAATAGACAAAAAAGAATATAAAAAGGGATAAAAGTCTATTTCCTCATGTAGACCTGGGAAGGAAGTGACTTTGAGAGTCATTCTCAAAGTCACTTCTTGAGGCCGGAGCCTATCCCAGCTGTCATTGGGCGAGAGGTGGGATACACCCTGAACCATCACCAGTCGGTTGCAGGGCCACATAGTGACAGACAACCTTTCATGCTCACACGTATACCTGAGGGCAATTTAGAGTCACCGATTAACCTAACTGACGTAGCATCGCATGTCCATAAATACCTCAAGTTGGTAACCGCTGCCTTCGGCCGTCGCTCGGTGACGCCACGTCCGCTCGAGTTTCAGCGCGATCATATCATATATCATATAATGGGATGCGGACATTATTCCAGCTGTATCCTTTTCACTCACTTAACCACAAAACACTGCAGCTGATGCCCTGCAGCAGCAGCATCTGTGATTTTACGCGGTCCGTCTAGGTGGAACTAATGTCCTCACTGACATTAGTTCCGCCTCGATGGAACTCATCCGCCCTGTAGTCCGGATGAATAACTGTCTGTCTCGGGTACCATCACACTTACACACACTTCTGATTGGCTGTTGCCGCACAGCCACACACAACATCGCCTGAATAGATCAGCTTTTTTTAACTTTGACATCGCGCAACGAGTGAAGTGGTCGTCTTGTACGCGGCTGTCACATCGTGGGAGGGTTAGCCCCGCCCCTTCGCGGCTGTACATTGACTATGAATGGAGAGTGATCGCAGAGGTAGTACAAGTAGCGTCCGGTGTGAACGCACCTTTAGTCTGTGTGAGGAAGCTGGTGTGCCCAGAGGGAACCCACGTATGCACGGGAAGAACATGCAAACTTCACACAGAAAGGCCCCTGTCTGACCTGGGAATCGAATAGGGTACCTTCTTGCTGTGAGGCACATGCACTACCTGCTACGGCACGGTGCTGCCCAGAAGAGAGACCTGGAGAATGTGGGCGTCAATCCCGCTACCTCTCACACGCTAAGCAAGCACTCTACCATTTGAGCTAATTCCCCTTGACTTTGAGAATATAAATCCAAAATGTTTCACGTTGTAAGCAACATTTAAGTCTGTCACCTCCCCTCAAAGATCTAAGGATTACTTAAATTGCCATGATTTGAGAGAATTTGGATTGGTATGTCCTGCAGAACTATAGTGTTGTGCTATTGGGTAGTTTGGATGAAGAGTTTTTATGGCATACTTGTGTCCTGCCAGTCTTTTAGATATTTTTCTTTTGTTCGGTCAATATAAAAACAACCACATTCACATTCAAGTCTTTACACTACAAAAGTTGAATTGCAGTTTGTTGGCAGAAGTAAGTTCTTTTATTAAAAATGTCCATACATTTTTTTGTCTCTTTTGATGTTGCTGCAATGAGTACAGTTACCACATCCGAAGGTGCCTTTGGGTTTTGTAGGCCATGAAGTGGTGGTAGATGGCAGATGGCTCCTAACCATGTTGTCGTTGAGTGCAGGGGCCCTTCGTAGACAGAAAGCCGGAGGTTCCGAGAAAACAGGAGCAAGTGAGGTGTCACTCAGTAAGATGTCCAAGTTTTTGTTGATGATTTTTTAAATTTCATAAGACAAAATTACTATATTGTGTTGAAAAGAAGATTCTGGAAGATTGTTGTCCCTGCTCTGCTCTAGATCTTTTTTGCAATAGATGTTCTCTGTTCAGAGTTTTACCTTGGAGGGAGGGACGGTCAGCAGTGTTACTGCTAAACCTTGAGGCAGTGACGTGCCCACACAACAGGACTACAATCCTTAATGTCACTCATATGCATTGTAGAGAGAACTGAAGTGGAGCTGGGTCTTTAGCTTGAACAAGCTGTCTCTCTAGCTATCAAAAACATATCGCACCTTGAGCATCCCAATAATCTATTGAAACAATTGATGGGAGTTTTATGTCTGTACTGTAGAAAATGTTGACAGAGGAATTTAAAAAACGAGCTTCAAAGCGAATCGATCAGCTCCTGGGGCAGAGATTTTTTGCGACATACCCGTTGCTCTGAAGCTCCCTGAGACATATTGATGTCAATGTAGTTTGAAACAAATTTCAGGTGAAAGATGAGAAGTGTCCTGATGTGTTAATGTATAAATCATGTCTGTGGAGCAGAGTTTGAGGATGTTATAGCAGGCATATTCTGCAGATTTTTTGTCTGTCAGCAGCTGTAGCAGTGCTCTAACTGGTCATGTGACTTGCTCTAAAAACAGAGACTTCCTCAAAACTTGGTAATGCTTAAATAAGGATATCTCAGAAACTGTACAAGATTACAAACAGCATGTAAAAATACAGGTAGTTGTAAGATTGGTGAATATGCTAAAGCAACAATTGAGTCTCAATATGTAGAGAAAGTTGAAGCAGTTTCTGCAGAAATGTTTTAATTTCAATGTAAAAAAAATCTGCAGAAAATATGTTTTAATGTTAAAACCTTAACAGTTAAGTATGTGATAAATACAAGCACACTTGCCATGAACATGCTGTATTGCTGAATTTTTGTCTGTGAAATTTGTGCAAATTGGAAGGCTGTGAAAGCTGCCAAAATATGTATGGAAGAATAAGCAGAAGAAGAAGAATAAAGTAAAAGAACAACCAGTTGAAATGCTGACTCAGCATTACTCGAGGCATATGACACTGGTCAGTGTAACTGACTTAGCATTTCAACCTAATAATGAAGTTGTTACGAAAGTTTCAATATACTGAACATGTTATCAATGTTTTATTGCCTTACTGATACCTGATTGCCTTTTTAACGTTCTGTTATTAATATTATCTGATATAGTTGTGAGAGGTAGGGTGTTCTCTTCTGTGCTCTTTTATTCAGATATGTGAGAATGTGTCTAAAGGAAAACAACCATGCCAAGCTTGACTCCCTAATGATAGCATTCTTGTATCAGCAGTTAAAATTAGAGGCAGACACTCAGTCCAGGTTGTGGGTAAGGAAAACAACTGCAAGATTTATCACACTCCAACTGGCAACTTCTGTTGTGAGGCAAACTAGAAAACCAGAACTGTCCCACCCATGTGCTGCTGTGTATAAAAGGGTATGTTGTACCATGCAGACTTTATGGAGAGGAAGCTGCACATATTGTCTATAAGCTGCTCATTATTTGCAAGTAATATCTTTAAAGACAGCTGTACTCTCTTGTCATACTTCCACACTGGCTCCACCAGTCAGAGGTGAGTATAAAGGGAATCAGTTTCCGACATTCTTGATAAGGGAATCATTTTTCTAAGATCCTTGGTCCTTTGAGCCGGATTATTTGCGTTAGAGACTGATGACAGATGATCGGGGAAAACCATGCAGGGTTGGTTCTGACACCCATCACAAGGACCCAAAATAAAAGACCTCCATCCTTTCATTGGATGAAATCAGAGGTCAGCGGACCTAGCTTGTCAACAGAACTGAGTGCAGTGACAGGATCCAAATAACAGAGGTTTGAGTGTGTGACTGTGTTACAGCCTAGACAACCTTAAAATTAGTCTGGGACTAAAAGGCCAGAACCAGTAAGGGTTTTGAAATATAAATCTGTGAATGACATGTTAAAATCGGGATTCATAGTGAGTAGGTTCTAAAATATAACTTCTTTAATGACACATTAAAATCAAGAACCAAAGTGAGTAGGCTCTAAAATATAAGTCTGCAAATTACACGTGAAAATTGGGAACCATAGTGAGTAGGTTGTATAAGATAACTCCATGCAGTGGGAACATGCTACATTAGTGCTTAAATTAGACTTGGACTAATATTACCGAACCCTAGTGAGTAGGTTCTAAAAGATATGCTTTGTGAATGACAGATTAAAATAATTTTGAACCTTAGTGAGTAGGTTTAAAAAGATAAAGTCTGTGAATGACATGTTAAAATTGTTTTGAAACAGAAATCTGAATTATTATACACCTAAAGGTGCTGACAAAAGTCTGCTGTCAGTTAAGGAACATCAATTCTGAACATTACACTTTCTAAGGAACATGGGAAATGATTGTTGTAAATGTTGTTGGGGTGAAGAAGATATAGATTGAGAAAGATATGGAAAATACATGTATAATCAAATCTGTGAAAATGTAAAACACCTTACATGTTGGCAAGAGGAATTTGGATTTGATGGAAAATTAGCGGATCCGGAAGTAGTGTTCTTGTGCATAAAATAAAAACCAAGCTGGGCCCAGCTGAAAACAATGCAAAATCTTAGGATTATCCCAAGCAGAAAGATTACTTGGTGCCGCTCAAAGACGTCAAACGAGACAAAAGCATGCTCAAGAAAAACAAAAATTTCAAGAACAAATTATCTTACAAGAGAAAGACAAAAAGGAGGAACAAAAGATGAGAGAAAGAAAATGACAAGTTAGATTATGATTGTGAGACCTCAGGAAGTTGTACAAGCAGGCTGAGAGAATGAGGGAGAAGAAAAGAAAGGCCCAGCAAGGAAAAAGTTTGAAGAGTGTATGTAAGTTTCTGGCCAAAGTGAGAAGTTGGAAAGTGTCTATAAACTGTTAATAGGTTGTTGGGTTACATTTTTGTGTGAGAAATATTCTTCGAGACATAGTCGTGTCATAAAGAAAACTAACTCTTTGGTCTCAGCGACTCCACATCGCTGTTTTGACATTGTGTGAATGATTTGATTCTTCTGAATGTGTAAGCTGAAAGGGAATTCCATGAATGAGCTGGCCTTTTTTAAATGAGTCAACTGAATGAGAATTATATAAATGAATTGATCCTTCTAAACACATATGCAAAGTGTGTTGTGAGAACAAGCCAAATGTTTTTGAGTGTAAATGTTAAAATGAATGATGTATAAATGAGATTGGGACACATATGATAAATATGTGGGAGGAAGAAGTTTGGATTTCAGTAGATATAAAAATTCTATTGTCACAAGACATTGTTTTTAAGACTAGAGTCATAGGATTATGATTGTGAAGGTTTATCATACTGAGCAAAAATCTCTAAAATGAGACTACAAACTATTGAGAGAATTTAGGTGCAGAGCATCAAGTTCAAGCCATTGAGTATTTCCAGTGTCTTTGCATACAATCTTCTCCATCTGCCTTACTTTTTTCATTTGCAGGAATGTTATATTTACCAAAGGAATAAACCCTTAAAACCCACGTTATATTAGGTTCCTGTTTCTGAACTTACACATGTGATTACAAATCATTGAGGGATTTCTTGGCAAACAAAAGAAACAGAAGCATGTAAAATAACAAAAGATCAGATAATTACCGTCTTCACCGAATTTCCATTTTCTGTAGTGCACATGTAGTAATTATAGGCCCATTTTCTAAATGCATATGAAAGGACCTCTTTCACAATACATGTAATTTTGCCCACAGTCCAATTTTTTGTTTATTGTGTGGTATTTGTAGTACACCCAGAGACTCCCAAGAATATACCTTTAGAAAATCCAAAAGTCATCCAGGGCCTGTACTATGACCTATTTTATGATCATTGCCATAGGTGTGAGCCAGGGTGCACACTTTACCCCAAAACTTACTCAAACACAAATAATAAATCACTGAAGTCTGGTGCATCTTTTGAAATCAAATGTAAAGCTAAGTATTATAATTGAAAGAAATTATTGAATTTTAACTGGAAAAAAAAAGGGGGTTTTTTTAATGATTTTTTTCAACAAATTCAATTCTTTAGAGATGTGTCTGACCAACTTACAGTTGCTGTACAACTAAAATACTTACAAATTATTTGGCCACATATATATTCGCAAAGTGGGAAAAAAATCATCAAATTCTGAGACCGGTAAAGTTGTTCAATTAACACGTTGAGTTACTGTGGAAGAATCAGGATACTGTTCCATGTCTTGTATTATATCAAGGGTAATGTTTTATTTCATGCAATTTGCAGCAAATGGATGTTAACTTCAATTTAGTTTTGTGCATTCAATTGAATTATTATTTTTTTAATATATTCTATATATGAAGTATATATATTATATATATTCTACATGAAGTATCTAACATGAGACATCACCCAAACTGAAGTTTGAAACCTTGTCAGATTCTGACTGCCATGCATGGACTGGCTGGACATTGGTGCAATTTAAGAACATGTATGACATGTGTGAATCTGATCTTGTTTCAGGTTCAAGTGATAGTTCCAGAGCAACAGATTTGCTTCTTTACTTTTGGGCAAAACTGAAAACAAACCTTTCATGGAATCAAATGACCATGCTTACTAATCTTTCCCAAGCTACACTGTCAAGATATTTTCATACAATTGCAGATATTTTGAACACAGTAGTTGTTCCCAAATATCTTGGCACAAATCATATTTCACGCCACGATGCCATAACTCACAACACTGTCTTTACTAAAGCTTTTTATGGTGACCAGGTCACTCTTATCTTAGATGGTACATATATCTACCTCAACAAATGCAGTGATCATCAGTTTCAAAGGGCATCTTACGGAGGACAGAAAAAACGAAATTACCTAAAATTCATGTCAGTTGTACTGCCTGATGGATATGTTTTAGACACTATTGGCCCCTACCATGGTAGCGTAAATGATGCAACAATAACTCGGCTCATCATGGAAAAAATTGAAATATTGAAATCTTGGTTAGAAGCAAATGACAATATGATTGTAGATCGCGGTTTCAGGGATGCCTTAGATCTTCTTGCTAAGTTGGGGTATGATGCTAGAATGCCGTCATTTTTACCAACTGGTAAATCCCAATTGGATTCCTCAACAGCCAATAGTGATCGTTGCTGTACCAAAACAAGATGGATAGTAGAGTCCTACCACGGGCGTTTAAAGAAGTGGATGTTGTTTAAGGAACAACTTACCTCAAATTATTTCGTTGAGGTCATTGGCAAATTAGTGCGCATAGTAACTGCATGTCTCAATGCCTTCAGAGGACCAATATATGTTTCAGATCCAGATCGAGAGGAACGAGATACTAAGATGGCTCAGCGTATGCTTTCACTTTTAAAAAAAGACAATGTTTTGGCAAAACCAGTTGCAGAAGACCCAAATATGTCACGTAGAGCTCATAGTGAATGGCAGAAGCTTGAAGCATCTGATATATCGTTCCCTCATGTGGATCTGGAATACCTTGAGACCATAACATGCGGTACATGGCAAATCAAACAGTCCCCTGGCTACATTGCTGAGCATCAAAAAAATGATGGTGACTATGAGATTTGGGTTTACCAGCATGATGCTGATCTCATTAGGGGACAGATTCATTCTCGTCACAGATCTCAAATAAAATACAATGTTTGGATTCAATTTGACAAGAATGCATCAGATGATCCTGTGAAGGCATATTATTGTCTCTGTCCTGCTGGAAAGAGAACCTCTGGCATGTGTGCACATGTTGCATCTGTAATCTATTATTTGGGATATTATAAACATTTTCAAAATCAGAAACCCCTCCAACCATACACAAGTAAATTCAAAGACTCCATTCTATGAAATAACCAGCCAATCATACATCTTATGGATTTCTCAGATCCCCTTTCCCTCACTATAGTTCCAGTCTACAAATTAAAATTGTCCAAGCCGTTGCTATGCAAAAAGACACGAAGGCCATAAAACAGATTACATGTATATATAAGTACTAGAAACAGAAATTGACAGAAGTAATGTTTATGTATTGCTGTCATTGTAGATATATACAATCTGATTACAACAATCCAAAACTGTATCGGTTTTTACTTGTATCAATGGCTCATTATTATCTCATCACAAAGGCATAATATACAGGCCCTTTGTGGCTGTTCAATATTAAAATGAATAACATTTCATGTGAAATGTTTGTTTTGAATCTAGCATTCAAATTCTAAAAGAAATCATACTTAAAGGATGAATTCTGAACAAATCTGTAAAGGTTCCCTGATATACAAGATATGGAACAGCATCCTGATTCTTCCATAGTAACTCAACCTGTTAATTGAACAACTTTACCGGTCTCAGAATTTGATGATTTTTTTCCCACTTTGAGAATATATATGTGGCCAAATAATTTGTAAGTATTTTAGTTGTACAGCAACTGTAAGTTGGTCAGACACATCTCTAAAGAATTGAATTTGTTGAAAAAATCATAAAAAAAACCTTTTTTTTTTCCCAGTTAAAATTCAATAACTTCTTTCAGTTGTAATACTTAGCTTTACATTTGATTTCAAAAGATGCACCAGACTTCAGTGAAGGTGATTTGACCCAATTTGATGATTTATTATTTGTGTTTGAGTTAGTTTTGGGGTAAAGTGTGCACCCTGGCTCACACCTATGGCAATGATCATAAAATAGGTCATAGTACAGGCCCTGGATGACTTTTGGATTTTCTAAAGGTATATTCTTGGGAATCTCTGGGTGTACTACAAATACCACACAATAAACAAAAAATTGGGCTGTGGGCAAAATTACATGTATTGTGAAAGAGGTCCTTTTCCTTTGAAACATGAATATGCTTTAACAATAGCCAGAATAGTATGCATAATATAAAGAATCAAATGTTAGAATCTATTTTTGTAAATTAAGCCACAACCTTACAAACTCATACAAGATAGTCTGTCGGAGAGGTATGATTTAGAAAAAGTAGTTAAGGTCTCAAAGCCCATGATTGAATAAGTAACATGAAGTACTTTTCAAAATTAAATCAGTAAATATTTGAAGCTGGTTTGTTATCAGATAATACTGACTTTTCTGGCTGTAATATCATAATAAAAGATAAACAACTAACAACAACATTATATGGTTCTTGAACTGAAACTGAGAGGAAAAGGGTTTCTTTCTTTGAACAATTATAAATTGAGCATAGAGATTATACGTACCATAACTGTGATGCACAAGACTGTCCACGTACAGGAAAGAGGAGAGGACTGGTGATCTGGTGCACGTTAAGGTCTTCTGAAGAGAGTGGCACAAACTACATCGAGCAAGGCTGTATAAGATCTTGTGTACCACTGCAACAGCAGCCCAAGATGAAGGAGTGGGATATGGTTCACCTGTTCCCCCAGAGAAGAAGGGCGGTATAGATATAAATGCAAAAATGAACAAAGGGACAGAGGGTCTGAAGGTGCTGAACATTCTGAAGTGAATGCCCACTGGAGAAACAGAGGTCGACACCCACAGGGGGAAAACCAAACATCCAGAGACCAGAGCCTTGACAGACTTTCACACACCATTGAGGAGACAGAGCTTATAAATCAGTTGAGTATGATGCAACTACACACCATCTCATGACAGTCTTGACCTTATGTGAGCACTCTCACCTGACCCTAAACACACAGATATTTTTTAACAAATAATGCATGCCAGCAAGTACATACTCAGTGGGAGTGTGGTTAAGGGGGGAGTGTCATATTATTGCTTAGACCAAATTTAAATAAATAGCTGTTTGGGCTGGAATGCTAGATTTAACGTAAATCTCCTTTTGACATGTTGCATCATTCCCATTTTGAGGAGACTGTGTGTGTGGCCATTGAACTGAAAGAGAACAATTTTACTTGTCTCAAATGAACTCAAATGTAGAGCATGATGACTCAGTGACAAGTGGCAAAAGTCTGTTTTGATGATCAGGGAGCAGAAAAGGGGGGGCAGACACGTGCCCCGAGACTACCTAAAGGAGAATGGAACAGTGGACTTACAATCTGAGATATATTTCATCACACTGGAGTTCTGATTCCTTTGCACACCTACATTTCAAAGTTTTTTTAAAAAATCTTTTTATTTCTTTATAGGTAATGACAGTTCATTTCATGAATATTTCATTTTGTTTTAGGGTGGGGTAAATACAAAGAATCAGGTGTCTCAGTTCAAGTAATAAATTATATGAGTTTGAATTGCAGTCTGATATGGTAACTGCACATCCCTTATTTACTGTGTTGGGAGTAGTGCATTACAAAAGTAATGTGATTACTGAAATGTATTCCTTTTTTACTGTAACATAGTAATGAAAGACATGACAAAAAAAGTAATATTTTACTAGGTACAAATGTCAGTAATGCAAGTTGTAATGCATTTTTAATTTAACCTGGGATGAAGAGGTTTTTTTTTCTTTGCTTGTTTAAATTCAAATATGCCAAATTCTCCATGAGATAAGCAGAGGAGAAAAGTCCTTCATTAGGCCTTAAATTACAATATCTTTAACACATTTAACCAGAATTTTACCTTGTGTCTGTTTTTGCCATGTTTTGTTTTGTGCCATGAGCCATCAGTGTGGCTATTATATTCTGATGTTTTTAGCATGAAGCTGAACTCCGTCAGATAGCCACCACATCACCTTCCACTGGATGTGTAGCTTTCAAAAGAGCTTTTTGAGCATAATGAGCTACATTTAGAATGACAAATCCATATTTCCTGTTATTTTGACAAGAGTAACTTCAATTAATCAATCAAAAAACTTAAATGTCATGTGATGCCTTACATTTCAAATACATTAATATTATAATGTAACTAATTACTTTGAAATGAAAGTAACAAGTAATAATAAATAATGCATTACATTTTTGAAGTACTTTGCCCAACACTGCAGATTTATCAATCACATGCGATTTCTTGTTGTTTGGTTGTTAAATTGTTAGAAAATGATGTATTTATTTTTGACAGCTGGAATGTCACCAGTCAATTGGGTCTCATTTGATCTGTCACAGTGGAAGATCATGTAGGTTTGTAATGGGCTTTTCCAGTACAACAGGTTTTTCAACCCTTTCCAGATCAGCCTCGATCAAATGTATTCCTTAATTTATTGGCATTGTCTCATCCCTTGTACATTGCTTTCAACAAAGGCACCAAATAAGTCCCAAAGGCTTAAATTTATCAGCCAAGGAAAACTGCCAATAAAATAACATACATGAATGTATAATTCCAGTTTTTTACATGGCCATCTGCAGTAACTTCAGCTGTAACCATACATAAACTTTTTTTGTTGGCTCAAAATTTGAACCCCTTAAATGCCAGTTTTGTGAAAAAAGTTGACTCATAAATAATTACAAAAAAATTTTTATTTCATACCATTGCATAAACATTGTCATGTGTTTTGGGTGATTATCAGGGCCTGTGAGTTCAAGATTTGTAGAAAAATCATTTTGATGCATGTTTATTTTCTGCACAGTTTCCCACAGTTTCTTTCAGCTGGGGTTTAGTCGACGGTAGAAGAGTTCTCCAACAGTCTTTGCAGTACCAGTCTTACATGTTGGACATGTTTGTCAAGAGTGGGAAAAAAATCAAAATGCCAACCAATAAACAAACAAATCTATTCAACATGTCAGGCAGGACATCATTTATGAGTGCCTGAAAGACTGCAGGGGCATCAGTTAACACAAAGGGCATAACTAGTTACTCAAAGTGTCTCAGCGGTGTGTTGAACGCAGTCTTCTGTTCATCCTTCTCTTTGATCCTCACTGAGTGGTAGGCATTGCAAAGGTCTAACTTTTTTTTTTTATAATGTATTTTTTGGGCATTTTGTGCCTTTATTGATAGGAGAGAGATAGTGGATAGGCCCGTGAAGGGGGTGAGAGAGTAGGGGAAGACACTCTGCAAACTGGTCACAGGCGGGACCTGAACCTGGACCGGCAGAAGCAAGCACACGGGGTGCCTGGCTGCTAACCACTCCGCCAAACCAGCACCCCGCAAAGGTCTAACTTAGTGAACATGGTGGCTTGGTAGAGTGGACCAAAAGCAGAGTCAATGAGTGGAAGGGGGTATTTGTGTTTCACAGTAATGTCATTCAGACCCCTGTAATCAACACAGGGTCGCAGAGTCTTGTCTTTTTTGTCAACAAAGAAGAACCCAGCCCCCACAGGTGAGGAAGAGGGACGAATGAGTCCAGCAGCTAATGACTCAGATATAGGTCTCCATAGCTTCCTTTTCAGGTCAGGGGAGATTTAAGGAAGTTTACTGGTTGGTAGAGAGGCACCAGGAAGCAAATAAATACTGCAACCATAGGGCCTGTGAGGTGGAAGAGACAAGGGCTGGTCTTTACTAAAAACTTCCTGGATGTGGTGGTACTCGAGGAAACAGAGGTGAGGTCAACTGGTTTAGGAGGAGCTGGTGTGGCATTGACTGTGGCAGGGGTGGCTGAATGTAAACAATGAGAGTAGCAGAACAAACTCCAATTACTGATGGGGGAAAGTGACCAGTCCAAATGTAGGTTGTGCAGATTTAACCAGGGGAGACCAAACACTAATGGTGATGCAGTTGAGGAAATAATGTACATTGATATGGTCTCATGATGGCTACCAGAGAAGTGGAGGGACACCGGGGAAGTGCGATGAGTGACATGAGCAAGAAGCTTCCCATCGAGAGCAAAAATGTCCTTAGGCTCAGGTAGGAGTTCAGAGGGCATTTTGGACTGAGAACCAAAGTCAGAGTCAATAAAATTGTCATCGGAGCCAGAGTCAATCAACACTTAAATAGAGAGCGAGACATGTGACCAGGAAACAGTAACTCTGAGTTGAATCCTGTTGGAGGGAGAAGAAACAGAGGAAGTATGGCTCATCAGCGCCCCCCGCTGTGGCTGATGAGCCAGGTCTTTTGATGCCAGAGCCAAGCAGGACAGCTGGAGAGGACATGGTCAGCTGGACCACAGTATATGCAGATCCTTTGGAGGAAGTAACGTTTAGCTGGGATGAGTCTCCACACATCCTCCCCAGCTGCATAGGTTCCTCAATGCTTGGAGACAAGGCAGCTACGGAAGAGACACTGGGTGATGGTTGATCTGCAGACAGCAGGTGTGGAGCCAAAGGTGCATGATGTTTGGGGGGCCTGACAGAGAAACCCTGTCTACCTGCTCTCTCCCTACGTTTCTCTCTAAGGCAATTATCCAGACGGATGGTCTGGGAAATCAACTCATCAAGGGATGAAGTTTCATCACGCAAAGCTAGCTCATCCTTTAGCTCCTCATTCAAACCACGAAGATAAACCCCCTGCAGAGCCTTCTCATCCCACCCGCTCTCGGCTGCAAAAATGTGGAAATCAATGGAATAAGCTGAAATAGAACCAGAGCCTTGGCATAAAGAAAGAAGGTGCCTACTAGCTTGCTTTCCGTTCAGTGGGTGATCAAAAACTTTAAGCATTTCAGCTATGAATAAAGGGAAAGACTGACAAATGGGTGAATTACCATTGGAGACAGCAGATGGCTGATGCTTTGTCACATAGTAAACTCATGATGAAGACAATTTTGGATTTATCAGAATTGTAAGTTGTTGGCTGCTGGTCAAATACAGGAGCTTGATTCTGGACTGGAGGTGCCAACAAGATAAGTTGGGTGGAGACTTGGTCCATACAGCCGCCAAACTATGTTATGCTGGTAGCTAGAGTGCTTAGAGTGTCCATAGTCTGTTGAAGGGCTTGTGCATGTTGCCCAACTCTAGCTCCTTAAGAGAAAATGGCCCGTTTGATCTCTTCTGCCTCTGTGAGATCTATTTTAAGGCAAGATAATTCTCATAGGCTTTACTCAAAAATTAGATCTCCAAGCAGAGGAGGCTACAGGCAGGTTTCAAATATTTATTGGAAATAAAGAAAAACTTGGCAGGCTCTGAATGCAAGGTTCAAGCTAGGCAATGAAAAATCTTCTTAACTGGAGCAGCAGATGATAATCTTGAAGACCTGAGCACAGAAGAAATCAGGTCAGAAAACCCCCAAAACAGGTTCAAAAAAGGGTCTTTCCCAAACAGTGGGATGCAGAGAAAGTGACTCTACTTTACAACAAGGAATTATCTGGTAGTGTGGTCAACTCCA
Source organism: Scarus forsteni (assembly GCA_036419115.1). Classification (NCBI taxonomy): domain Eukaryota; kingdom Metazoa; phylum Chordata; class Actinopteri; order Labriformes; family Labridae; genus Scarus; species Scarus forsteni. Next base: position 2,563,771 of record JAZDUH010000137.1, on the reverse strand, counting down.
GACCAGGCTTATAAAGGGAACTTGATTGGCAGAGTGACCAAATGATAAAATGGTAAATGGACTTGAGCTTATATAGCGCTTTTCTAGTCTTTGACTACTCAAAGCTGCTTTACACTGCAGGTCACACCTACCCATTCACACCCATTCTCTCTCACATTCACTAAAAGATGGTTCTGAGTTTCTATGTTAGTTATCCATCAGTATCTCCAACACATTTATGCCCTTTCATGCCCATTTACACAACACTGACGCAGCAGTGGGAACAACTTGGGGTTAAGTGTCTTGCCCAAGGACACATCGCCATGTGTTGCCTGGAGCTGGGCTTGAACCTGCAACCTCCCGATCACTGACCAAGCTCACTATCCAACTGCGCCACCGACGCCCCACAGGTGTGTCTCATCATCTGCTGCAGCCTCACCCTGCTTCACAGATCTGCAGGAAAAAAAAAAAAAAAAAAAAAAAAAAAAACAGGAAGGGAGGGGGAGAGAGCACCAACCAACCAAACTAAACAGAATCATGACAGACTCAGCATTTAAACTTAATATCAGTTATATCAAACAGTCTGACTAATAACATTAGGAGCTGTATAACTCATCATAGGCATGCCAACATTGAGTGGCATGGCACTGGTTGGAAAGACTGAATTGATGTTGATAAAAAAGCAAAATGACAGAATTAGACATCAGCCGCTCAAATGAAATGACAAAAACTTCTGTATTCACCTGTCCACCAGCAGCATGACCCAATTGGCATCCAACTTAAGCCTGTTGTTTCCTGAAGTTCTTGCCAACACGAAAAGCTGGTTCAATCTTTACTCTGGTCCGGCTCCTTGCATATTTCTCCTCCTTTTTCTTTTGCGATCATCATCGGTCACTGTCCTAATTCATATCAGCCCATGATATGAAACCAGGCACAGGCATAAGTAAAGTGCCATTCATCTCGGCTATTCATTTTCCTTGGGCTGAACCCAAGAGTTGCATAGTGCCAGTAAAGATCCCTGGGTGGTACAGGGAGCGGGATGGACACCATTCACTGTTTAAAATCCCCCACTACTTCCCAGACTTTAAAGCAGGTTTTTAAAGATATAGACATTTCTGATTTGTGGTTATTTATTAAGATCGTACCATGGTGCTAATTGTTTCCTTGTGTAAATTTTTAATGACTGCAAAAGAAGAGGCAGAATGCTCTCTGGTATCAAGATTGTTAAGATTTCCAACAAGAATACAACCGAAAAAAGGATGGATTAAAGGAAGGTTTTGAAGTTTTTTTTTGTGCCATTTTAAGCAAATTAGAAAATAAATAAATAAATAAAAATTTACCTCCATCAAGGAAATTGTGCTTTATCCTGTGCTTGTCATTTTGTGAAATCCACAATTTTTAAAACTGATTTGACAGTGCAACAATGGGCAATTTTCTGCATTTTTGACAACAGTTTGCCTGACAATGTTGGAAATGCCTTTACAGAGGTTTGTGTTCTCAGCACAATACAAGTTAATAAGACATTTGGCCTGTGTCTGCTGGACTTCATTTGGTAAGACTGGAGAGTTTGAATTGAGGTCATCTTACAAAAGCAAAAATCTTAAAATAAAATACAAATCTCAAGTGCCTTGCCTTGATGATATAACACAAAATGTTTATCCTGCAGCAAGCAAACAAGCCTTTTAAAAACACTCTCTTGACATGTTTTATGACTTCATGTATTAATAAATTAAGCCCATAATGAGAGAACAGAGATAGTTCAGGGGGTTTACTTTTACTGCGCTTTTGAGAATTGAACAGGTTGTAAGATATCATTTTTAAATTAAAGATACAAAAAGTTATGGAACCAGTGTTTTTCTCTCGTAGATGCATCTCAATAGACCTCCAGAAAGCTTTAATTTAGCTCCTAAAACCTGGAAAATAATAATAATAATAATGATAATAATAATAATAATAATGATAATAATAATAATAATAATAATAACATATTTCATTTCGTTGCCTTTCAAGACACATAGGGGCTAGTCCATCAGTCCTTGTCAAAGCCTGCCTCCCTGTCTCAGTCTGCTCACCTACACACACACCTCCACTCCAACCAGCTCTATGAGACCTTTCAATATGGCTTCAGAATCCACTACAGTACTGAAACAGCTCTCATAAAAGTCACAAATGACCTCCTGCTTGCATTTGACTCTGGTTCCCTCACCATACTCATCCTTCTTGACCTCCTTGCAGCTTTTGACACCATCAACCATTCCATCTTCCTTCACTGTCTTCAGTCTACTGGTCTCTCTGGTTCAGCCTTCTCCTGGTTCAACTCTTTCCATCAGATCTCACTAACATCTCCACCAACAACTGCTCATCCTACACCATCACTACTGCTCATGGAGTACCCCAAGGTTCAGTGCTTGGTCCCCTTCTGTTCATTCTATACATGCTTCCCCTTGGACACATCATGCACAAACATGGACTTCACTTCCACAGCTATGTCAATGACACCCAACTCTACCTCTCCACCAAATCCATCTCCCCCACAACCATATCAACTATCACCAGCTGCCTCTCGGAAATAAAACTCTGGCTGACCTCAAACTTTCTAAAACTCAGCTGCAATAAATCTGAAATCATGATCATCAGCCCCAAATCCCTCCTCTCCTCCACTCAGGACTTCTCCCTCACCATTGACAACCACACAGCCACCCCTCTCCGCTAATCAGAAACATTGGACTTATCTTTGACCCCACTCTCTCATTGAACCCCGCATCCGTCATGTCACTAAAATAGCCTTTTTTCATTTACGCAATATCGCCCATCTCCGTCCCACACTTTCCACCACTGCCACAGAAACACTCATCCATGCCTTCATCTCATCCAGACTCGATGACTGCAGTAGCCTCCTCTATGATCTCCCTTTCTCAGATTTACAAAAACTGCAATTTATCCAGAATTCCCCCACCCGCCTCCTCACTCACACCCGCTCCAGAGACCACATCAGCCCTGTCCTCCATCAGCTCCACTGGCTCCCCATGAAACAGTGTATCCACTTCAAAGTCTTGCTCATCACATACAAAGTCCTCCATAACCTTGTCCCTCCATACCTCACAGTCCTCCTTCAGCCGGCTCCAACCTCCTCAAGCCTATCACCGAATCCAAGCAGATCTTGGGGATCGAGCTTTCGCCAGTAAGGACTGACAGTATTTTTCCCTGAAAAAGCCTCAGAGAAGAGAGCACAAGGTCAGGTTTTTGAGGAAATGTTTAGATAAATCTGTGAAAAACAGAAAGACTGCTCTGATACCAAAAAGTCAGTGAAACATCAATTTAAAAAGTCAGAGGTAGTCCTTGATGAATAACCCTTTAAGTAGTTGGTCTTAAGCCTAAAAATAACCTTGGAAAAGTTATTCAGTGTTGTGAAGCTGTTGTAGTGAAATAACTACTCTATTATCCTGTTCCTTGATGTATTCAAATGCATGTAGCTGTCAATAAATACATTAGACACTAAGCTTCATTTTAATTAGATTATTAATTTCTTATTATATATATATGGGTGTAAAATTCCCAGCATACAGGGATATACTGAATAAAGACATGCTTTTTCATTGCATTTAGTGGCCTTCCTTTAACTTGTTCTGGGCTTTAAATACATTTATTTATTTATTTTTTTATCTCTTTTATCTTTTTCTCTTCCGCTCAAGAAATGAAGCAAAGTTGACAAGTGCTGTACCATCAAGCTCATATATTACATGCAAGAGGAGTTTTTTAAAGGCCTGTTTATACTCAGTTTATTTAGTTCCACGGTAATTAAGTTGTTGTGTTTTATCCCCTGTTATATTTCACGTGTTGTTGTAGTGAGGCAGTTTTTCTCTCTGCATAGCTCAAGTTATGGTGAACTCTCATGAATTATCATCAGATCATATTTTACTGAAATTGAAATTTTAAAAAAGGGTTAATGTTTGAGATCAAAGCAGCCTGGAATATGGCATTGGCCATGGCTGCCATAAGCACAAATGCAATGCTCGGTCTCTAATGTGCATGGATGGTGGGCTTTATTTACCAGACATCAGTAGTTAATTTGATATAAGTAATGAATAATACTTATTAAATGCCATGAACAAAGAATTACAGTTAAACTACAAAATAAATGTAAAATTCAGAGCAATCAATTAGAGCTTTCAAATTTTCTTTTCCACAAGAGTCTTGCAATGAACACATTTTTTTACAAATATGAATCTGACTGAAATCTGTAGCGGGGGCAGAGCTCTGTGATCCCTTCCCACCATGCTGAAATTTGTTGTACATTTGAATTTTCTGGTTTGAAACGGTACTGTACCTGATTATTACTATATGAAATTGCTGCATCATTAAGTACTTTAGGAGGACTAGCAAAGGCTCATATTGCTAAACTAGACAGATCCTACTGATTACAAATAGAAAAACAAAAGACAATTAATCAGTAGCTGACTTACATTGTCATTATTTATAAGGGAAAAATGCATGTGGTGAATTAAAGAGCATTGAGTTTTACAACTTTTTTCCTCTTTCTCCTTTTTCCTCTTCCTTCACTTAGTATTGTTATTGTGATATGTAGTCTAATGGGTTTCCTCCAAAAATCCTAATGCTCTCCATTTCCCATCTTTAACGAGTACCAGAAATAATCTGTACACTAAAAGCCATTAAACCCTGAGTTTCACCAGATTTCACAGCAGGAAGTTTGTATGTTTCACTGGTGAGCAGGAAATGCACATGCAAAAGCAACACACTTCAGTGCCCCCTACACACAAACTGATGGAATGAGTGACAATGCAACATTGCAGGAGATTTCGAGGAAGTTTCATCATGTTGCTAGAAAATCACAAAGTGCCAAGTGTTGTATTGGGAAACGTATTTCTAGGTTTCACTCCTTTTGCCTCTTGTTTTCAAAGTCAAGGTCGTCTCTGGATGCACTGAGAGAGCTGGAAAACTCAGCTTTTATGTGTTTTTTAACCTTGTTATTTATTTTATCTGGGTTGTTGCACGCAGTCTACTTTGTTCCTCCATGAGTGCTTAACAGCACCAAAATAACAAAACTAAGATTCGGGCAAAAATTCTGCAAAACAGAATTGATCAAAGATGGAAACACTAAATAACTTATAAGTCCATCTCAAGGACAGTCATTGATATAGAGCAAGCACCTCTCCCATAATGTTTTAAATCTAGTTGATTGTTCAAAGTTTCATGGCTAACCAAGAATGTCCTGAATAAAAAACCTGGAATTGTTATTTTAGTCTGTTATTCAGTCCCATCTGTAGCTTGGGGTTGACTTTTAATTTCTCACATAGACTTGTAATGAAAGAAAATATCTTTGGAAATGAATTATAAAGGTAGATAAAGATGCTTCTTTTGATCAGTAAGTGATCAGTAATGGCCATTTTTAATTATAACAACACAACATGGATGGGTAAACAGAATTGGTGCTTGAATTTACCAAACACCCAAACTGTCATCATATTGGTAACAGGATCTTTTAAGAGAAACCATTGACGTTTTTCCATTTATGGAATCTGCTCAACTTGTTTTCACCATGTTCAGTTTGGATACGACCCACTTTCCACAGTATAGACCACTAATCATCATCTGGCAGCACAGGGGTCGTATCAGGCCCTCCACAACTTCCCATCTGGCCCCAAGAATATCATCAAATGCAGAAAATGTGAGAAGAAAAAGTCTGTTCTAGTTATAAGACCTTAAAACCCACCTTTTTAATCAAGCTTTTAATTGATTTAATCGACTTATTCATTCCTTTATTATTTACTGTTTTATTGTATTAGTGTATATCTTATTCATTCTTTTAGTCAAACTTCTTATCATATTTAAATCTTAATTTCTTACGTTATTTTAAGTATCCATTTTCATGTTATTTTATCTCTCTTCTAACATTTTTATTGTTGTTTTAGTATGATGGTTTTTAGCTCCAGTGTTTCCTCATGGGGGCTCTCCACATGGGGAGCTGCTCCTGGTCCACTTCTGGGGCTGCTGCCGGGGGATGGCTCCGCCTGCATGGCCGTAGGTCCCTGCACTGTGTTGTGGGCCCTCGTGTCTGTACGGGGCGGGGAAGTCCCTGGCTGCGCTCCTTGTGGGCCAGGAGCAGCTCCCAGGGTTGATGGCCCCCAAAGGTAGCTTATTCCTTACCTCAGTCCTTGGTGCTCAGCCATGTCTCTCTTTCTCTCTTCTCTTCACAGCTAGTATGAATGTGTGTGTGCGCAGGTGTGTGCATGTGTACATTGATGTCTGCGAGTGTGTGTCTGGATATGTCTCTGTAGTTTGGGGGTGGGGGGGTTGTTTCTGTTTTTATGCTGTTTTTTAGCCTCTGTGAGGCACTTTGTGTTGCTTCAAAGTATGAAAAGTGCCTTATAAATAAAGTTTGATTTGCTTTGATTTGGTTTGATTTGATAAGGGTGTCCCTTTGTTGTAAAAAAAAAAACACATTTCAATTACCTTCACCAAGGAGGTTAGGTTTTTGCCAGGGTCTGTTTGTGTGTTTGTTTATTTGTTTGTGTGTTTGTTTGTTTGTCTGTCTTTTGAGCAAGATAACTCAAAAACTACTGGATAGATTTACATGAAAAAATGACCAAAGGTGTGGTTTGGTTAAAAAAAGAACCCATTGCAATTTGGTGGTGGTTTGCATATTTGTCTGTATGCAAAAAAATCCTGATCTTGTGAAAAATCCCATAAACTAACATTGGAACATATTTCAAAAAATCATATCTCTGATATCACTCTATGGATTTGCTTCAAAATGTACATGCTAATATTAACATAACTCTATCATTACAGTCAGTTTCATTTGGATCTGATCCAGATTGATGCCACACACAAAAAATAAGTTTATAATGGCAAATCCCATAATGGGAACTGATTTTTTTTTGTTTTTTGCAAACTGATGTCAATGCTTTTCAAGCCTGTTTCACTTCATTACCCAGCTACCCTAGCAGAGGACTTCTCCAAATTTGACAGATATGAGTGGAGGCTCTGTTGTCATCATCAGCTTGGTGATCAAGGATTTGATCTTGGCTGTGGTCTGCGCTTTATGGGTGCTTTTCTAGTTATTCATCCAACCCACAGAACAACTGTTATTGAAACCTTTTAATCAAGAAAAACTTCATGTTTGATATGTTGTCAGCCATTTTAGCCAACATTTTACTAGGAGAGCAAGTATATTTAAGTCTAACTCAATGATGTCAGCTCCAGAAAATGTGACCATGTAATTGCAGCTGGCCCAGGTAGCAGTAGGCATTGGGTAATACGGAATCATCTTGCTTTAATGACAGAATTTTGGATAGAAATGAATAAGACCAAAAGATTTTCATATATTAATCATTATGCCAATGGATGTTGTTGATGTATAGCCTTTAGCCAACACCACGGTATGGTAGGTGGGATCTTCATAGTGTAGCTGTGCAAAACTACTTTAGCAACGACAGAGAAAACGGAGGCAAGGACTGTCATCACTATGTGGCTTTTTGTCAGTTGTGTTTAAATTTGCACTTCTTTCTCAATCTGATCAAAATTATTCTCATGGGAATTTGCAAATTCAATTTACATGGAAACTACCTCTGGAGGCTATCTCTAAGATCTAAACTCAGAGACAGCATAAGAAGCTGTTCTTTTCTCTTTTCAGTTTTTGAGAAAAATATCAATGTCCTTTTAATACCCATGAACTCACCACTGACGCAGCAGTGGAAATTACATGTCTTGCCCATTTTCACAGCAAAATGTGGCAGCTGGGGCTGAGCTCCAACCCTGACCCCTCTGATTGATGGTAGAAAAAACTACCAGACTAATCCACACCGCCCCATTATGCAATTTGGCGGTGTTCCACATTTTCAATAATTTGACAAAGATGGTCAGAAATGCCTTGGCAAAAGTTTGAGCTCTCTGAGCACTTCTAGTTGTAAATATTTTTGACTCATGATACATATTACTAGATATCACCAATGGTAATGAGAGAGCTCTGGCTGTATGCAACTATTTGATGTGTGTGGAGACTATTCAGAGGTCAGGACTAATAAAATATCCATCAATAATCAATAATTAACATCAGATTTACACAGGCAGATGACAAATTATCTCACACAGTCAGCGCAACACACACTGTTAATATTTTCATTCATGCCTGCCACAACATTCAGATGCTAGATTTTGGCTAGTTTCTAGATGCTAGATGCTGAAAACAGAAGATGCCACAGATGGGAACTAAAATGACAGATAGTTTATTAAAAACAATGAATTAATAAAATATCGACACATCAAGACTTCAGAGCAGACAGTCATCAGAGAGCATGGTCACCAAATGGACAGGCACACTGACTGTGCCCCAGTTTCAGGGAAAGACACTCACTGGCTTCTAGTTTTTGATGGTAAGCTCCATTTTTCCTGCATTACCTGTGGGTTTGTTTGTAGCCCTCCCCCCTTGGCAGACATATTTTCTCTGATAAAACTAGTCTGCGGGACAATCATTGGGAGCCATCAAATTCATCACAATGCTTAATTTAGTCGTCTTTACTGCAGGAAACTTGTTGCATTGTTTGAGGATTTTTTATACCTGTAACACGTACACCCTAACTCTAAGCAGACTCACTCCTCAACTAGCTGAGACTGCTTATAATTGTAGAGAAAAAAAATCTAACAAGTTGATGATTGTTATCAATTGATAGCAGAAAAGTATTTGGGGCATTTCTGAAGATGAATAATGTTATTTAATATCTTAGACTGGCTAAAAACATGTATCTGTTCATAGTTTGGAATTTGAAGCATCT
>JAZDUH010000137.1:2522500-2550000 GCA_036419115.1 Scarus forsteni | reverse complement strand
TCAATTCTGACCTATAGCACAGCATTTCCTTTTAAGCAAACTACAGTAACAACAGATTTTAAACAATAGGCTACCTGTACTTGCCAGTGGATTTCATGCCACTCAATAAGTTACAGTAGCTGAACATTTGGAAAAAAATTTACCAAGCAGATCTTTACAGATCAATTCTAGAACATGACATTAAACAAATGAAGACATTTATAAAAGAACAAACTTTGATTTCTTGCTTTTGTCCACTAAGAGGTCAACAAAAATACTGCAATTACAGTCTGCATGGATGATCCATGAAACAGAAACAAACACTGGCTTGCTTCACGTACAAGCTACTAATGGGAGAGATTGCATTTTTTTGAATGGACAATGGCGGAGAAGGATGGTTTATTTGAGGTCAGGGCTATGCGCAAACAGTGATGCAGTCTCTCGTTTGTCAATGAGGAGTGAGCGTTTGTTTTAATGGCATTCGTGTGAGAGAAGCTCGATTCGCAGGTATATGTAGATCAAAACATCGTCAACACATAGATGGTCAGTATCTTTGCATTTGGAAATATTTCCACATCAGTAAATACCATCCAAAACTTTGTAAAGCCCTCTCTCTCTCTCATGTGCATGCTTCATGTGAGAAGATGCCTGCATGTCAATGATCTCCAGTTGCAAGGCACCTTCATCAACGTCAAGTGTTGCAAGAAATTCTTGCACTTCTGGGGAAATATTGGTGTTGGCAAAAGGGTCCCTTATGAAATGCAGCAACTCTTTGGGCATGTCAGAATCATTGAGTCTGGCTGCAAAGTTGTCTCTCAACTTGTTTAAAAAGTCAAACATTGCTTGAGTTACTGTTGTCTGTGTTGACAACTTTATAAAGTCACGGAGTGTGGGAAAATGGGACATCCTGTCTGTGAGGTCGGATGAAAACAGTTCTAGTTTCTTTTGCAATGCAGTTAGTTTTTCAACAAGATTAACCACAGTTTTATCTTTCCCTTGAAGTCCCAGATTAAGTGCATTCAAATGATGAAAGATATCACTCAAAAAGCTCATATTTGCCACAAATCCATCATCCAGCATTTGAGAATGAAGCGTATGCTTTCTTCTGCCTTCTGTCGTGGAGAAAACTGACAATTCCCTCCCTGAGCTCACAGACCCTCCTGAGAGCATTGCCCTTGCTTAGCCATTTCACATCAATATGCAAAAGCAGGTCATAATGTTCAGTTGACATGTCAGCAAGTAGTTGACAAAACAATCTGTGTTAAAGACTGGATGTTGGTCGGATGAAGGTAATAATAGACATAACCATGTCCATTGTATTTTAAACTCACCGCTAAGTCAAGCGCATAGCACGCTCCAGTGGAGGAGGCAGTGGAGTGACTTCATCTTCGGTGCAACGGCAGACAGTCGCGCCGCAAGTCCGTTGACTCTACCGGCCATAGATGGCGCGCTGCCTGTAACCAGCATGTTAACGCACTCCAAATCAAGTCCATTGTCACTGAAAAAAGCAACAAACCTCTGGAAAATTATTTCATCAGTTGTGTGTCCTTCAAGTGGTATTAAGCCCAGGATGTCCTCTCTGAAACATTCACCATCAAAAAAACGTACTAATAAACAAAGTTGTGCTGTGTCTGAGCTGTCAGTGGATTCGTCCACAGCCAGGGACATAACATCAGCTTTCTTAAGTTCAGCCGAAAGAGGTTCAAAAACATCTTTGGCTAACACATCTATCCTCCTTTCAGTTGATGTATCATACATGGGAATTGTCTTGATGCATGATATCACCTGTTATCTCATTTCGTTGTCCGTAACCACCTCCTCGATAGCAGTGAGCATGCACTCTTTTATTGTTTCAGCGTCGGTCAACGGCCGCTTCTTTCCCGAGGATCCAGGCTATGTAGAGAGAAGCTGCAGTTGCCTTCTGTTGAGCTGTACATGATCGACTAAAGACAACACGGCTTCGCTCATAGTTTGCAGCGAGAGCTTTCATTTTCCACTGGAGAACATCCGAACTCTGGGGATAAGTTTCATCAAAGCCTGGATGTTTAGTTTTGAAGTGCCTCCGCTCGTTATAGTCCTTCACGACAGCAGTGCGCTAATTTCAGAGAAAACACATTGGCTTACCCTCAGCAGTTTTGGTGTACACATATTTCTCAGTCCAGTCGTAGTTGAATTCGCAATTTTCTGCATCCACTTTCCGTTTCTTTAGTGTTGACAGTGACATGTTGACAAATCCGTTGTATGAATACTCCTGCTCCTGCTAGCTAGCCACAACTCCACCAGCACGCAAAGGCTTTTTTTTCATTAACACGCGCTGTGATAGGCTGTGAGCACAGGACCAAAGATGTTATATTAAACGAGAGCGCTCTGCTGGTTTTTTTTTTGAGTTTCAATGATGACATCCCTTCCCCTTCCCCAGAACAGGACCAGAGATGTACTATTAAACGAGACCCCCTGCTGTTTTTTTTTTTAAAAGAGTTTCAACAATGACAGCCCCTCTCCTTCCCGTTTATATGCATATTTTTTTATTTTATTTATAATTGATCCACGGGCCAGTCTGAATTTTTCTGCGGGCAGGAGTTGGCCCGAGGGCCGCCAGTTGAATAGTCCTACTTTAGAACCAGACAGACCTGTGCACTGCATGGATTGATTACAAGAAAGCGACTCAATGCCACACACATGGATACTGAAATGCCTGAAGCTGTACAAGGTCAATAACACCTTGAGAGCCTTTGTTGCAAACTCAATGAGGCATGGAACACCACATTTGAGGCCAACTTTGAGTCAATTGCACAAGTCTCCTTCAAATGTGACATATATCTGTCCCCACTTCTGTTCTGCATAAGCCTGAACGCCCTCAGCCAAATAATCAACAAGACTGGCTAAGGATACTGGAGAAGTGTGGCCAAATGTGACAAAAAGGTAGTTGGTAGTAGTAGGGAAAGTAGTCCATACAGAGGGCATAACAGTGCCAGAGGGCCGAATAGCAAACGTGGAGGAGAGCTACAAATACCTTGGCATACCACAGGTAAATGGCAACCACGACGAGGCCCCTGGGAAAGCAGCAATGACCAAGTGCCTGAAGCGAGTAAGACAAGTCCTAAAGAGTCAGCTCAATGATAGAAACAAGGTTCTGGCAATTAACAGCTATGCCCTACCAGTGATCAGATACCCTGCTGGGCTGATAAGATGGCCAAAGGAGCAAATTCAGGCCACAGATGTTAAAACACAGAAGTTGCTCACCATGTTCCACCCCAAGTCCAGTATCCAGAGACTATACACTAAGCACAAAGATAGAGACAGATGGTTAGTGAGCATCAGAGCCACTGTCCAAGATGAAACATCCAAGCTCCATGACTATGTCAGGAAGATGGCCCCAAGAGATGAAGCGCTCAGTGAGTGTCTCACACGGTGGAAACTGACAGGGAAGGAGGAACCAGAGGAACCAACATGGGAGGACAAACCCCTGCATGGGATGTACCACTGACAGATAGCTGAGGTGGCTGATATGAATAAATCCTACCAATGGCTGGAGAGGGCTGGACTGAAGGACAGCACAGAGGTACTAATCACAGCAGCACAGGAACAGGCCTTGAGCACCAGAGCAATAGAGGCCCAGATCTACCACACCAGGCAAGATCCCAGGTGCAGGCTTTGTAAAGAGGGCCCTGAAACGGTCTAGCACCTAATAGCAAGGTGTAAGATGCTGGCAGGAGAAGCATACATGTAATACCATAACCATGTAGCCCGTATAGTGTACAGGAACATCTTTGCAGAATATAAACTGGAGACCCCAAGTTCAAAATGAGAAACACCTCCCAAGGTGATGGAGAATGACCGAGCCAAGATCCCGTGGGACTTCCAGATATAGACCAACAAAATGGTAATGGCCAACCAACCGGACATGGTGATCATAGATAGGCAGAGGAAAGCCGTTGTGATAGATGTAGCCATCCCAAGTGATAGCAACATCAAGAAAAAGGAACACAAGAAACTAGAGAAATACCAAGGGCTCAAAGAAGAGCGAGAGAAAGCCTGGAAGGTGAAGGCAACAGTGGTGCCTATGGTCATCGGGGCTCTTGGGGCAATGACCCCCACAACTGAGGATGAAATAGTGACATTGTGGCATTATGGGATGAAAGACAGTGAGGATGAAAAAGATAAATCATTAAATTATGAAAAGAAAATAAGAGTGGGGGTAATGGTAGGATTGGGGTTCACTATTTTTTTTTAAATATTGGTAAAATGTAAGCACTTTTTTTAAAATTTGGATTGAAATTTGCATTGTGTAAGGTCATTCTTTGTACATGTAAAACCTTTGCATGTTTTCGACTAATCATTCTGTGATTGAAATGTGTTAATAGTATAAAATTTGGAATAGCCTGTAGGCCTTGAGTGATGTCTTGTTGAAGAAAAGCAAGCTCCTTTTTCTTCATTTTGATTACACAGCACTGCCCATCCTAGCCAACTGTGGTGTACCACTTTAAAAACGGACTTAAAAAAGTAGTATCGTCAGCAGCACTTTTTTTCTAACAGAACAGCAGCCGGTGTTGTAAAGGATGACTCTCATTCGGACTTCAGACAGTTATTAAGTCATAGCTTATGGAACACAATATGCCCTGAATATTCAATATCTTCATTAAACAATTACTGCGCGGTTGTTAAATTGGTTGGCCAGCTAATCTTGTCAAGTCAATTGCCCAAGGCCTAATTCCATGAAAGGTGATACACTGAGCATCAACAATTTTGTGCCGTTGCTCGGCTTTCTTATGAAGACCCTGGTGTTGTATTTGTAATAAAAGAAGGCATTATTGAGATATTATGTGGGAGTTGAGAAGTATTATATATAATAATCTATTTTTAATGCATAATAGGGGACTTTTGAGACATACAGTGTACTTTGCATATGTTCAGTCACATGGCAGACTACGCCAAGTTTCATACTCAAGAGAAAAGCATATATATATACAGCATATACCATTTATCCATCTAACAACAGCTTCAAATAAACCTTTGTCCCACAGACTAAACAGTTCATTTAATATAAAGGATCTTAGAAACCCACTAGACAGTCTGGCTGCAGCCCTGCACTGTCAGGACCCTTCACTACCTTCCTGCACTATTAGGACCCCCTTTTCTCAAAGGACCAGATGTTGATTTGAATCCCTTCAAAATTAAAGTCACTATACTGCAAAGTTTGTATTTTTTGATGGTGCTTTATTTCATATTTATCATATAAAGATGATTTATTTGTGTAGTCATGTGTTCAATCAAAAGGATAACAAAAAAAAAGTAAATATCAATATAAAAAAACAAAAAAACAAATAGGAAATACAAGACAGGAAGACCACTTTGAGGGTTATTCTACAGATAAAAAATACAAACCACTTGTATAGCTATTGTCAAGCTAAACTGTTGAAAGAACATTTAATGTTGTTTAGTTTCATTGATAAGTTTACTTTTTGGGTAAATTGTTGAAGTCCTGGAGGTCTCCTTGATCATTTGTACTGCTGCAAAAAAGAAGGCGGAGTAGAGAAGGGGAGAGATTAAGAGAAGCGTACTGTGTAATTAGACCAGCAGGTAAGAGCTGCAGGGAAATGTGCATCAGATGCAGGAGCAAGAGAACAGGAGACTTCAGAGATACCAGTGGCCAGTTCATTTTTTAAATCTAATTAATGGAGGTTAATTTTATTTTATTTTTTTTGTGAAATTGAGATGTCAATTTGCATCTTTGTTCAGATTTCAACCTATTCATATGAAGAAAAATAAATGGAAAGAAATCTTCATGAAAAAATTATGGAGTTACCCTGTGTCCTCTGCAATCCTAATTTAAGCCTCTACAAGTTCAGACATTCTGCAATTAAACCCTAAAGACATTGACAGCTATTGTTATGATCCCCTTTAAACATGAACAAGTATTTTAAATTTGTTTAAAACAATACATCTCTGTAGAAACACCTTTGTATGTGTGAAGCATAATGCTTCTACACTTTAACCAATGGTTGACTGTTATTTGCTTCTATACCATCATGTTTTATTGAAAATAAAGCCTCTCACACTTCCGGACTCATTACATAGATTTATTCAAAACTTTCATACCTTTTGTGCTGAAGTTCTTACATCTCATCATAATTTATTATATACTTTCATAATATTGCTTTATATATGTAAATGTAAATGTAAATGTTCTTTATTTATACAGCCCTTTACAACAACCCTTTTGGTGAACCAAAGTGCTTTACAATAGGTGGGGAAAAAAGCAATAAATAAAACAATTAATAATAAATAGAAGCAATAACAGCAATAAAAACAATAAAAGCAATGAAAAGAATAAAAGCAATAAGAGCAATAAAATACAATAAAATAAAGTAAAACAGAGTAGAAGTATATATATTGCTATTTTCTTACCTTTGCTGTTGTGCTACCTGTATTTTCCAGTGGAGGGTGAGGATCAATGCTTTTAAATCAGCTTAGCTTTGTGTGTACAAAGTTAATTTCTGAGTACCTAGTTGCACACGCCAGAAAGCCATAACCTCTGTTACAGGTAAAAAACAAGTAGACACAAAACAAACTTACAAAGACGTCTTTTGTTTTTCCTCCTTGCATTAACAGTACACCAAGTACCTTATAGTAGTATCCATTATCTCTCCACAGAACATCCATATATCTTCTATGTCAAAAAAGATCAACTTAAAAGGCCCCAGAATGCATTATTTCCTTTCTTTGTCTTGTGGATCCATGGTGTCCACAAACAACTTTGCCATTTCCTTCACAGCCTCCTCAGTTTGTTAACTGTCCATTTATAAAATGTCAGGCATTTCTGGTTTTGCTGCAAACAAGCAATTACTAGCTTGCAACCATTCTGCTGCTTTTTTTTCAGTGATCCACCAATCAGCGCACCTCACTGATCTTAAGAACAAAAACACTATTTGATTTAACAGTGATCATTTAGGGTGTTTTCATACATATCAAAATGCCAATGACAGTGAAATTCTTCTGATGCCAACCTTACTGCATAGATACATCTAAATAATATATCCATTATATGTGGATTACAGTATATATCCGTATCTATATGCTTCAAGACTTCAACAACTATGGTGCTTGACTTAAGGAGCTAAAAATAATCCTGCCAGTTTTTAGATTAATGAAATATTACTTGATATCCATGTATGTTAAAATAATGATAACATATCTTAAAAAAATACACTTGGTGTTGAATGCCAATCATGCCTCTAATTTATTGAAAAATGTTCTGATTAATAATCAGTGGTAATTATGATAGAAATATTTTGCTGTCCATACATAATGGGAAATACAAATTATTTCCCCAAGTTTAGTATGTTTTTTGTATTATTATTTTTGACTAGAGTGCTGCACTGATGTTTCCCACTGTGGTTAGGCAAAAAACAAAAAAGAATATTCTGTCCCTGTGTTTTGTTTTGTCTTTATCAAATGTGGTTGATCAGTAACATTGTGACTATTTTATGTAGTTCGCTGTTGGTTGTTGCTCTCAACCTCTCCCTTTCTGTTTGCTTTCTGCAGAGAGACTCTGCTGCAGCACCTGCTTAAGCACACCTGATCAAGCTTTCTTCAAAAAAGGTTTGTTTATTAAGATTATCAAAAAGAACAGGACATGTACGTTTTGTAATGTTTTCAACTCCAGAGTATAAAAACCCAAGGCTTAAATAGAAATGCGTCATCCCTGCACCACCCTGTTGTAATATGACACACCCATGTGATCAGGAGCCCTTACAGTACTTAGTTTACAAGAAGTCTTTACTTGGGAGTCATTATCATGGGTAGTATGAAATAAAATAGGAAATAAATTCTGGTTTGGAAAGTTTGGAACATGATGGACAGTGCTTCAAGCCTACACATTGGTGCTTTCGCTCAGATGCTCCCACCTCAACTCTGCCTCTCTGTCAGTTGGTTTGTCTAAAGTTAGGTTGACTTGGTTTTTATTTTTGAAAAATTGCCTTCCACAGGACCTTTGATAATTAAACAGCTGATTTTGTATGGCCTAATCCAAGTCTATTAGAGTCAATGGTAACAACGGAGACCTCAAAATTAACTTTACTGTCTGTGGACAGTGATATTTTATCACTTGTTCTACATTGTGTATGTTGTGTGTTTTACTCACCCAAATTATGACCAAGAAAATGTACCAGTAGGAAGCACTCACACTCCAAAGACCAAGTGGTCTTTAACCCTATAAAACCAATTGTATCATATTTGATACATACTGTTATAATACCTCTTTCTACTCAATATGATCAACAAATTACAAAAAAAAAACATCTGAATACAATCAGATAAATGATAAAAATGTCCTCAAATGAATTATCAGTTGCCAAAAACACCTGATGTATCAAATGAGATATGAAAAATCTATATGTTGAACTTCATGGACATTTGAATTTTTATGGATTTTAGCAGAAAGTGAAACAAACATTTGAGCTCCAAAAAATTAGAATTTTCTGGCTATAATCTATGGTGTTGGGCATTAAAGGGTTAAGGGCCAAACAAGACATTTTTTTTCTTTTTGTATTGAAGCAACCTCCTCCGTTTCTCCAGTCAAATATTTAAGGATGTTAAAATGAGGGACAGACGTCATGCCCAGATACACCTGATCTAATTCAATCCATATTTTTTGTAATGTTTTTAGAATGGTGTGTTTAAAATAATAATCACAAAAACGTTCCCCTATATCAGCATTTAATCATGATACATCAACATGCCTTCTCTATTGTCTAATTGCAGGAATATGTTGTTCATTATGTGTCCTCACACTGTCTTGCAGTCTGATAAGGAAAATTACAAGGCATGAAACATACATTCACAGATAGGCCGGGCAAATGATGACAGAATACAGAATAGGGATGGATTGAGATACATATTCATGTCACTCGCTGACACACTGTATCACTTGGTCATGCTAAGTCTTTTTGCAGGCCCACAATCACATGAAGCACAACTCATTGAGTATGCATTCAGCAAACATAATTACATTATCTTAACCCCAGTCAGTAGCCAGAAGCAGTGTGTCTTCAGAGATATACAAAGAGTGGTTAGACGACAGACTGTTGCACTGAGCTGATACAGTGTGCAGTGTCTTCCTAGATAGCAATAAATATCGAATGAGTTGGCTCGAAACTTCTGCGCGGAAATGGCAGCTAAGATAACACTGGCGTAAATAAGGTCTAGTTCAAATGTCTTGTGGGTCAAGGAAGCACGAACGCAGGCAAATTCCAAGTTTGACAAACAACGTTTATTAAAGTTACACAAGGTGAGCAGTAACAAATGAGAATTGCTTTGTGTCGCGACGCCCCAAAACAACTGAAGCTCAAGTTGACGTATCTGTGTTATATAGCCTAATGGGGGGGATTCCCGAAGGTTCCAGAAGGTTCCTCCCCATCTCCCTTCGATAGTCACATTCTTTTGGTTCTTCATTACAAAGGTGTAATTTTCTCTCTTATAGGCCGAAATACACTTCCATGGAGTCCAACCTTTATTTATTGTGTCCATTAAGTTAAAATGAGAGGTATTACAGTCATTATTTCATGGTCTGCTCAAAATGGCTGAATTGATCCAAAATGGCTTCCCCTTCAGGCCAAAATATGGTCATGCTTTTCCTGGCCTTCTCTGGGCACAGAGTGAGCTGTTATGCAGGGAGATTGGTAAGTACAGTATGTACTTTCTTAAAATACTTATCTTTTGTTTGATAAATGTGACTTTAAACCATGGACTCCATTAGAAATGTACAATACCCAAAACCAGTGAAGTTGGCACGTTGTGTAAATTGTAAATAAAAACAGAAAACAATGATTTGCAAATCCTTTTCAACTTATATTCAATTGAATACACAGCAAAGACAAGATATTTAATGTTCGAACTGAGAAACTCTATTTTCTTTTGCAAATAATCATCAACTTAGAATTTAATGGCAGCAACACATTGCCAAAAAGTAGGCACAGGGGCATTTTTACCACTGTGTTACATCGCCTTTCCTTTAACAACACTCAGTAAACGTTTGGGAACTGAGGAGACCAATTTTTGAAGGTTTTCAGGTGGAATTCTTTCCCATTCTTGCTTGATGTACAGCTTAAGTTGTTCAACAGTCCGGGGTCTCCGTTGTTGTATTTTACGCTTCATAATGCGCCACACATTTTCAATGGGGGACAGGTCTGGACTACAGGCAGGCCAGTCTAGGACCCCGCACTCTTTTACTACGAGGCCACGCTGTTGTAACACGTGCAGAATGTGGCTTGGCATTGTCTTGCTGAGATAAGCAGGGGCGTCCATGAAAAAGACGTTGCTTGGATGGCAACAAATGTTGCTCCAAAACCTGTATGTACCTTTCAGCATTAATGGTGCCTTCACAGATGTGTAAGTTACCCATGCCTTGGGCACTAATACACCCCCATACCATCACAGATGCTGGCTTTTGAACTTTGCGCCTATAACAGTCCAGATGGTTATTTTCCTCTTTGGTCCGGAGGACATGACGACCACAGTTTCCAAAAACAATTGTAAATGTGGACTGGTCAGACCACAGAACACTTTTCCACTTTGCATCAGTCCATCTTAGATGAGCTCGGGCCCAGCGAAGCCGGCGGCGTTTCTGGGTGTTGTTGATAAATGGCTTTGGCTTTGCATAGTAGAGTTTTAACTTGTACTTACAGATTTAGCGACGAACTGTAGTTACTGACAGTGGTTTTCTGAAGTGTTCCTGAGCCCATGTGGTGATATCCTTTACACAGTGATGCCGGTTTTTGATGCAGTACCGCCGGAGAGGTCGAAGATCACGGGCATTCAATGTAGGTTTTGGGCCTTGCCGCTTACGTGCAGTAATTTCTCCAGATTCTCTGAAACTTTTGATGATATTACGGACTGTAGATGATGAAATCCCTAAATTTCTTGCAATAGCTCATTGAGAAATGTTGTTCTTAAACTGTTGGACAATTTGCTCACGCATTTGTTCACAAAGTGGTGACCCTTGCCCCATCTTTGTTTGTGAATGACTGAGCATTTCAGGGAAGCTGCTTTTATACCCAATCATGGCACCCACCTGTTCCCAATTAGCCTGTTCACCTGTGGGATGTTCCAAATAAGTGTTTGATGAGCATTCCTCAACTTTCTCAGTCTTTTTTGCCACTTGTGCCAGCTTTTTTGAAACATGTTGCAGGCATCAAATTCCAAATGAGCTAATATTTGCAAAAGAAAAAGTTTCTCAGTTTGAACATTAAATATTTTGTCTTTGCAGTGTATTCAATTGAATATAAGTTGAAAAGGATTTGCAAATCATTGTACTCTGTTTTTATTTACGATTTACACAACGTGCCAACTTCAATGGTTTTGGGTTTGTATTTAGGCTCTATGGTGTTGGTGATAATCTGTTAATAGCATGTAAGACTGTTGTTTTTAAACACATATATAAAAGTACCAAACCTATAACAAAAAATCTGTGTATCATACAGTGCAATAATTCTAACTACATTGCGAGATTATAAAGCATTATCAAATGAACCTATCACAACACATTCTGTGTTGTTTCTAACTACTTCAAGAGCCTAGAAAAGTGAAAATCGTCTGTACTTAATTGTACCTTCAGTAAGAACCTCTCAGGAACATTAAGGGCTCTAATTTCGTGGCGCAGCGCAGGGGGCGCAAGCCTGGCGCACCCCGCGCAGTGTTAATTTCGTCCGGCGCATCACCGTGCACTGCCAATTTGACAATTTGGTAGACCGTCTGCGCAGAGGTGGGTGTGACGGCGCACCAAGGGGAGGTGATGGCGCACCAGGGGGAGGTGTCGGCAGATTCATGTTGGCGCAGTGACAATTTCGTGCCAAAAACAGTGCAGAAGGTTCGCTGAAAGCTCGCCAGCTGCAACCTGGTCTAACCTCGGCGCAAGCGGAGTGCACCCTCCGCAGCTGTAATTTGGTGACAAGCGCACATGTGCGCACACCTCAGAGGCAGGTTTCCAGAGTGTCAGGCACATTTTAATGCAATAAACAATCACAGCAATCACTATTTAATGTCCCTGTCTAAACCAGCATATACATTTGTATCTATATTAACTGTCCCGTCACATATGATCAGGGGTGGAAAGTAACGAATTACATTTACTCACGTTACTGTAATTGAGTACTTTTTATGAGTAATTTGTAATTTTCTAAGTAGTTTTTGAAATATGTAATTTTTACTTTTACTCGAGTACATTTTGACCCAAGTATTTTACTTCATTACATTTGAACCCCCTATCGTTACTGAGTACAATATTGATAGTGAAAAAAATTAAATGCGAGCGGAAAACCCCTGTGTCCCGGAAGTGAAAGTCAATTGCATTACCTTGCCTTGTGCCCGCCCGCGCCCTGTCTCATAATTGGATCTACATGGTGGAAGATGGCTGTTGCTGACCAAGATATGGAGATATGGATATGGAGAGATTTATTGTGAATAGCAGGATCCTGCGGGCATTTTATTTTGAATTGTGGGATCCTGTGGGCACTTTATTTTGTGTGCATTTTGTGTTTTGAATACTTTGATTCTGGTTTAATTTTCTTTATTCTAATTGTAGTGTTGTCAGTTGGACAATATGACTGAAAATAGTTTGCACATTACAGTACAGGTTGTGACTGTCCTTGTTGTCCTTGTATTGTGAGGAAGTAAGAGGATCATGTTACCAAGCTCAGCCGAGCTTTTACACGTGTGGATGTGTACTTTAATATGCCTCGAAGTTGATGAAAACAACTTGTGCTGGATTTGATTCATGGCTCATCCTTTTTTTTTGCATTAAATAACTGAAAGTAACTAAGTAACTTTTACTCAAATTCCATTTTAAATGATGTACTTTTGTACTTTTACTCGAGTAAATTTATAGATGGGTACTTTTACTTTTACTTTGAGTAGGATTTAAGCAAAGTAAAGATACTTTTACTCAATTACAATTTTTCAGTACTTTTTCCACCTCTGCATATGATGTCGGATTAAAGCCGTTTGTCATCATGGAAACTTAACCTGACGGCAGCTGGAAGTTTGATGCACATCTTACAAGTCAACAATAAACAGCCTTAACATCTGATACTGAGTAAATATCTGGCTTCTCTCATTTCATTGAATTCAAAGAAAAAAAGGGGAAAAAAGACTTAGAAAAAGGAGAGAAAATAAATGTTTGTCGCTCAGGATTTACCCGTGATTTCCCATATTCCTCTATTTTAGTCTTTATTTTTAACGTGCTCTAAAAAGATGGAGAGCATTATTGCAAGGAGGATGAGGAGGAGACACCGGGAGAGTATACAGTTTATCACTAAAGGCTCTGCTATTTGGTGATGACAGACCAGGAGTGCAGGTGGATCACAAGAATTATGAATGGATAAGCCAGCTGTGGTGTAACTGTCTCTTATTTTTTTTTACTCCTATTAATTACAAAGGAACAGATTACATCTGTCCCGGGAGCTGGCCCACACGGTGACGAGCCCCGCTGTCCATTCTCATGCTGAAGGGACAGCGTCTCCACTGCTGGATCTTTCCAGCACACTGTTTCCGCGGTGGCGGGGATCATTCAGACCAATCAGACGCTGCGGCATTTAAAGGCGAGGAGAGACACTCATTTGATTGGTGAAGACAGCGATCGGCTGTGATAATCCTACTCACGTCTATTCTCTTCCTATTCTGACATTTGCGCGGAGAGGCAGAGACATGGGCGTGGACGCACAACCTCTGCGCCCCTGTGCGCCATGAGTGCGCCTCTCTTGGCACTGCAGGAAACTTGCAAAGTGCGCAGGTCACACCCAGTCCACGCAGCGAAGGCCGGCGAAGGCCGGCGCAGGCAGGTGCGCCTGCGCTTGCGCCTGGTCTACGAAATTAGAGCCCTAAATTGTAATGTCAAACATATATATATAACTAAATATGCAAGAAAATAGATAAACCTTTTAAATACAAACATAAGAAAAATATAATGGCTGCTGCGTAACGATCAAAATAAAAGACTAAGGCTCAGCACATAAGTTAAACTCTCGTTGATCAATAAAAAAACCAACATTATGTAAAATAAGTAATTAATATGGCAATTTTTACATCTGCTGTATTAATGTAATACTTCATGGCTCATTCCTCCCGCTGCTTCTAAACAGACAAATACTCAAAGCTGTTAAAATGACCAATTTACCATCATTCAACATTTCATCACTAGGAGTACGTAAAAAAAAGAAATAACTAGAGAATTTGCATTTCCATGCAGGAAATGCGTTGAAATGCTGAGTGTGACTGCTGAAACTGTGAAATGAAATTGCTAAAAGTAATGCAAAGAAAGTTGAAAATGTGACATGAATAGTTGTAAGCAGTAAATCAGGGCTGAAAATGTGTGAAATGTGCAACAAAAATGTTTGCAGAAAATTATAGATACTGGAGCTTAGGTGTGCAGGTCACGTGACCACGCTTGTAACTTCAAAGAAAAGTGCAAAAGTTGATACTGCTTCAACAGTCATATCTCAGCAACTGTAGCAGATAGTGAAAAGTGCACTAAAAACTGTTTGCAGTTGTGAAAGAAAGCAGAAAATGAATGACTGTTTTGTAACATGGTTAAATGTGTTGATATCTGTAGATGTACCTAATAAAGTGGCCCGTCAGAGTAATACGTCCAAAATAAGGCTGTGTAAAGACAAGCATGATTACGCTATTGTAATGAAGAATCTGTACTAGATGGAAAGAAAAGTACAACTGCCTCAGCCGGGACTTGAATGTGGACCTTTAGCTCCGTAGTCCGCTGCTCGATCCGTTCAACCACGGGGCTAAATACGCTGAGTCATGAAAGCACGGTATTTATCCTATGCGTCTCATAGAGCACTCTAATAATGCTCGGTACTTCCGGGTAAACAAACGCTCGCTGTGTCTAAACCGGGATAGATATCAGGAAAGGGTTTCACCGTGAGCATCCCAAGAACCTGCTGAAACGTTTAATATAATTCTCATATCTGCATTGTTCAAAATGTTAACACAGTGGCGAGTTAAAAACGCGCTTCAAAGTGAAGCACTCGGCTGTCCGGGTCTTCGGTCTGACGCGTTCTAACAAGAAGGATTTCCTCAAAAGTTGGTGTTGCTTAAAAATTCATATTTAAAAAAACGTAGACGCCAGCAAAAAGCTGAAGATATGGAAAAATGGCTGAGAAGTCAGTGCAGCTTTTAAAGTACGAACGAAGTCTGTAGGTGGAAGCATGCCCAAGCTGTGGAGCTTCAAAGTTGCTTAAGTTTTCAGCAGAGCTGCGGAAATGTCCCATTCATTTCAATGAAAAAATACATGCAGAAATTATTTTTTACTGTAAAAAGTATAACTGTTAAACCTGTGAAAAATGCAAGCGCACTTCTCCTGAACATGCTGCATATGTCAATTTTTTTCTGTGAAAATCTGTGCAAATTTGAAGCCTGTGAAAGGTGCCAAAATCTCAAGGAATAAGAGGAAGAAGTAAAAGAACAAAATGGAGTTTAGGGAGAACAATATGCTGAGTCAGCATTTCAACATAATAATAAAGCATGCATAAAGAAAACCACATTGGTGGTGATACTAGCAAGACATTCATGACAATTATACACTACAAACGCACCAATGGATAAGGTGTGAAATATACATGTCCTAGACGCTCTTTCATTTAGAGTATCAAATACTGTTTATCTAAACTGTTTTGGACGATAGTCAAGTTTTGTTGATATGACACTAGGTGCACCATTCTACATACAGTATCTCACTAGCCCACCTGGGAAAGAGTCCGTAGAAAGTGTTTGGGGAGGGCAGAAGCTTTCAAAAGCATAACTGGCAGGTGATTGGATGATCATTCTGCCAACCATCATTTATTACAACCCAACCAGTCAATTTTAGTAAGCAAGTACCACTGCATTAATAGTCTGGAGGCTTAGTGAAAGGATTGTGAAGTTGCAAATAAAAGTGCCATGTTTTGCATGATGATTCCTGAGGATCAGTTGTTGAATTTTAGCTTGGGACCCCTTGGCAAATATCTATTTTAAACATCAAATTGCAAGACTGTTCTATCAATGAAATATGTGAAAATCCACCTAGTATATTTTGGACTATATACATCATAAAATGATCATATTACTATCAAATGTAATAAAGTTGACTTATTTTGACATTATTAACATTACAGAACATAAAATATTATCAGTAACACATTTAATGCAATGATTAAAAAAAATTATGCACATCATGGTGAAAACATGTTATAGAGCTGTGCCTTTTGTCTATCGTCACAATTGCTAAGTCTCAGAGTAGAGATGGCAGTGCATTATTGGTAATTCATCATAATAAATTAAAGCAAAAGAGGCAGATGATAGATATAAGAAATATGAAACGAGTTGGTATGGATAATAAGAAAAAAAAAAGCATTACTATGGTGAGTTATTTAATATATGTAGTAAAATATATAGGTTACATGTTACAAAATATATAGAAGGCTGAGGGAAACTCAATCGGGGTACTGTTGACTATTTTTATTGTTGGTAAAGCAGGGATGGAAGAAATACTGAATACTGTAAAAAGTTAAGTACAAATGTATTCAAGGCCTCTTGAGATGTGACATCCCATTTTTAAGAGGGACCCTACGACTATGTGGTGCTGAATATAGATACTATAGATGTATCAACCACTGATATGGAGATCATGCTAGTATCTACATTAACAACTATAATGTCCCTTCTCCTTCAGCAGGAGAAGGGACAGCGGGGTGCCCATCGGAGGCCACGAAGCGGGTCACCGTGTGGACCAGCTCCCGGGACAGATGTAATCTGTTCCTTTGTCATTAATAGGAGTCCAAAATTAAGAGACAGTTACACAGCAGCTGGCTCATCCATTTATAATGCTTGTGATCCACCTGCACTCCTGGTTTGTCATCACCAAATAGCAGAGCCTTTAGTGATATATTGTATA
Organism: Scarus forsteni; assembly: GCA_036419115.1. NCBI lineage: Eukaryota > Metazoa > Chordata > Actinopteri > Labriformes > Labridae > Scarus > Scarus forsteni. The sequence continues at coordinate 2,533,082 of JAZDUH010000137.1, read as the reverse complement.
CTCTCCCGGTGTCTCCGCCTCATCATCCTTGCAATAATGCTCTCCATCTTTTTAGATCACATTAAAAATAAAGACTAAAATAGAGGAATATGAGAAATCACAGTTAAATCCTTAGTGACATACATTTATTTTCTCTCCTTTTTCTTTGTCTTTTTTCTCCCTCTTTTCTTCGAATTTAATGAAGTGAGAGAAGCCAGATATTTACTCAGTATCAGATGTTAAGGCTGTTTATTGTTGACTTGTAAGATGTGCATCAAACTTCCAGATGCCGTCAGGTTAAGTTTCCATTATGACAAACGCCTTTAATCCGACACCAGATGTGACAGGACAGTAAATATAGATACAAATGAATGCTGGTTCAGATGGTTACATTAAATAGTGATTGCTGTGATTGTTTATTGCATTAAAATGTGCCTGACACTCTGGATACCTGCCTCTGAGGCTTTGTTGATGTGTGCGCACATGTGTGCCTGTCACAAAATTACAGCTGCGGAGGGTGCGCTCCGCTTGCGCCGAGAATAGACCAGGTTGGAGCTGGCGAGCTTTCAGCGCACCTTCCGCACTGTTTTTTGGCACGAAATTGTCACTGCGCCAACATGAATCTGTTGATACCTCCCCCTGGTGCACCGCCACACCCAGACAACCTACCAAATTTTCAAATTGGCAGTGCACGGCGATGCGCCAGACAAAATTAACACTGCAGGGTGCGCCCCCTGCGCTGCGCCACGAAATTAGGGCCCTATGACTTGTTCCGTTCACAAACTATAAAACGTACAAATGCCAGAAAAAAAATACCCTTTCTAGCTGGAGGTAAAGAAGCCTTTTCACTCTGTTAGTGATCCCATAACCCTCTTAAATAGCCCCCAGCAAAGGAATTATGTAATCGCAACAGTTTGCAGAGAAGGAACACCTTACATCCGAGTGCTGTGGCCCCTGCTGCATTTAGTATTCAGTCACAAAACAAACAGCCACCCATGAAGATCAGAGCCGTTCCCATGGTTTGTAACTTTGCCTTCTCCCCAGGCTAAGTTCAGAGATACAACTCTCTCCGTCTGAGCCATGGGTTCATTGTTTACCAGAAGTTATAGCCCTTAATAAGCCTTGATTCTGTGCAGGCCACCAGCCTCTGCTGCTGCTCAAATAGCAACAGAACAAAAACAGTAAGATCAGAGTAGCGTGTAATGACTGAAAAAAGCAGAAAAGTCTTTGTATGTGTCAGCATCTCCAGGAAGTCGGTTTTGTAATCTGTCTTGTGTTAAGAGCAGTGTCTTACACCCTTCACAACACACACACATACACTGTGTATGTGTGTGTGTTGTGAAGGATGTAAGATGTATGATACACACATACTGTTTTACAGTGCATAGACACATACACACACACACACACACACACACACACACACACACACACACACACACACACACACACACAGCATGAACTGCCAATGAAGCTTACTTTATTGTCTGTCTCTTTAAACATCTAATTCATAATCATCAAAGCTTTTGATTTCTCTGAATAACATGGTATATCACAACGCTGCCATATTACTACTTTTAATTCTTCAAATTCTTAAACCTTCTGATTCTTTTTGGCTTTACTGAAACAGCAAAATTGCTCAAATTGATAAATACATTGAATACATTAATAATTAGACATATTCAAGACAACCTGTTGAAGTTCAAATTGAGCATCAGAATTAGGGTAATTATGTGACTTTGAAGGTGACATGGTTGTTGTTGCTGGACGGGCTGGTCTAATAATGTCATTAAATGCAAACCAACTGGGACTTTCATGCATAACCATCCCCTGGGTTTACGAAATATGGTCTAAAACAGATCAGATATCCAGTGAGCAGAGGATCTCTGTGTAAAAATGTCTTGTTGATGCCAGAGCTTAAAGGAGCATGGCCAGGGCGGTGGTTGGTTATCTAAAGGTAACAGTATCAATAACTAAGAACCGCTTGTTTTAACTAAGATAATGCAGAAGGTCATTTCTAAAAGCACAAAACAAAGAGCACACCAGGGGATTCATTTATAAAATTTGGATAGGATCCATACAAAAAGTGAATGTGCGTCCGAAAGCTGAAAATCGCGTGTGCCAAAAAAAAAAAAAAAAAAAGTCTGATTCATTAAACCAGAGGTGCGCACACTTGCAAGCCTTTGCCCATTATAAATCACACTCCACTTGGGAAGTTGTGCAGGTGGATTTACCTCACAACCCGCCCTCTACACACCCACATGTTTCCATGAATGGTCAACGCAACGTATCTCAGGAATGTTTTTGCATTGCCAGCCTGCAGTCCGTTCCCAACATGGCTGTGAAGAGGGAACAGCGATTCACCTTTGATGCGTATAAGTCTGCCGAAACCAAAAGAATTCAAAGAAGCAGTGTGTCAGGATGACTAAGTCATGTGTTGACCCTGGTCACCCTAACTAAATAAATTAAGTTCATTAAAGTAAATTAAGTAAATTAAAGCTGCAGTTTACACAGCTCATCAAAATTTTACAAGAGTATTGGAATTTTTTTCCCAGTCTGATGAGTCTCGATTTCTGCAGTGACATCCAAATGTTAGGGTCTGCATTTGGTTTTAAGAAATTGAATATCATTAAAACACAACAGTCTAACTGAATGGTGTTGTTGACCATGTCACCCCCCTTATGTTCACAGGAAATCCAGCTTCTGATGGCTACTTTTAGGAGAATAATGTGCCATTTCTTAAGGCTCAGGTCATCTGAAACTGGTTCCTTAACCATGTCTCCGAGTTTACTGTACTCTAATGGCCTCCATACTCTCAATTCAATCAAAAAGAACAAAAAGCACAATCTACAAAAGCACATCTAAAATGTGATGGAATAGGAGATTGGCACCATGGATGTGCAGCTGACTAACGCAGCAACTGCATGATGCTTTAATATCAATATGAACCAAAATCTTTTCAGGGTGTTTCATTGTTAAATCACTGCCAAAAAGAAATTTGAAAATTCTGAGGGCAAAACAGGGTTCAATATATAACTACAAGTTGTACACAATAGTGTGGTATGTAAGTGTAAGTAAACAATTAAAGTATTGCCTCACTGAGTTGGGATGGTTAAGTAAATATTCAGAGGAATACAGAAAGGGTAAGAAAAGATTTAAATGACCTGTAGGAACTGAAAATGCTTAATTTTCTTTCATATTAATAATACTTAACTATTAGCCTACCTATCACTGACTTTGTTTGTCGTGTCAACAATGTCCCTTATTTTTATTTTGATTGTATTTATTGTATTTCAGAAATCAGTAAAATGTATATCTATATATCAATATGTAAATATACAAAATTTGCTATCTGTCCTTATGTTTAGTCATAACTCTTTAAAAAAAAACAACGTTACCAAGTTTGATGTTGGACTGAAAATGTATAATCTTAACAAATAAACAGTAATGTGAGTCAGCGAAAGAGTTGTTCTGGCTCTTCTAAAGGCAGCATTGCCAAAGAAGAAGAGATGCAGGTGCCCAAGTCTTTACTCTGATGGAGCCATTTTAGACCTTGGGGGTCAGTCTGAAAAATGAAGTGGCAGTCAAGAAGATTACACTTGAAAGTCTCTACAGCCCACTTTATGTCTAGGCATTCCAACTCAGTAGTTGAATAATAGGTCCCACATGTCTATAACTTATATTCTACACAGGCTTCTAGCTCCTGAATATCTCTCTTACCCTGAACTACAGCAAAGGCCACTACCTGTTACATACTGTTCATCTGAATCATTGACATCTGGCTTCTGAATACAGAGTTTTTTTAACGACGTATTTGAACCCCAATAAAACTTTATTGTTATTATCCTTCCATTTATAAAGCATGACAAAGCATCTTATGTGATTCTTTAGCAACAGTAAAGTATGTTATACAATCTTAGCACTTCCACCATGACCATGCAGATTAATAAACATAAAAAACTTTGGTCAGTGTTTTTTTGTCATTTACAGATGCCAACAAAGAGTTACTAACAAGGAAAATCTCTCTGCAATAATCAGGTATGAGTTTTGCTACATAGGACTTACAGAATAATTGACTAAAATAACACAGAGTGCAAACAGCCATTACCTAAATGTATGCACCCCTGCTTGTGGCCATTTTGATTTTTCAACCAGCTTTGTTTAACCATTCAAATGATCAAATACTAAAATCAGACTTCAAATTTAAGTCACATTTTCATCTTGTCTAATATTTCTATATTTCAACATCTTATTTGGTATGTTAAAAATAATATTGAACCACATTGAATCTACATAATGTTTGAGGCAGAATGTCTTTCATTTTTTAATTAATTGCAGGGCCTTACAATGAAGTTCATCCATTCTTCATCAGGAGAACAGGATATTGTTGAAAGCAATGCTCATCTTGAATTATCCTTTAGATTGCTAATGTCAGCATCTTCATTATTTTAAAGAGCTAAGCTCAAAGCTAGGCTAATAAGGATGAAAGAAAAAACTGATTTGCCAGTGAAAGGGGTGGATCTTTATGAAGCTACTGGGCCATAGAGCAGACGTCAAACCTTTCATTAGTGTCTTCATTTAGGGACTGGTGACAACAGTGGCACGACCTTTGCTGGCTGAACATCAGGCACTTAAGATGGGGGATGGTGGTGGCAGAGGTCCTTGGATGATCCTGGCTGCTGCTGCTGGAAATAGCTTTTGCAATTTCATAATAATAGCCATCTTTGGTGCAATTAAAGCATCCATTTCTTCCCCTTATGGCCTTCACCTCCTGTCACATACATGCCTTAGTTTTATGATCCACCACAGATTAGAGAGGTAAGGGAAAAAGGAAGGAAGAAAGGAGAGATTTTTAAAAGCCAAAGAGCATGGAGGCTGGAGAAGAAGAGACAAGCTTTTTTGTGTGTGCGTGAGTGCATATTAATTAGAATCCTTCTGGACTGCTATTAGAGCTCATTAAAAGGAGCTACAGCCATACAGGCATCAAACAAAGAGCTGGAACTGAACCTCAATCCATCCCCCACAACTGTCTGTTGTGTTTACAATGAAAATGTGTGTGTATGTGTTGATCCCTCTGTCTGCTTGTCTGTCTTTTTTTCTATCACTATAGCATATAAAATATATCAATGCACACATCTACATGCATCCATTAAGACGGACAGGCAAATATTGAAGGTATAATACCATTATGCGAGTGTTATGTGTGTAAACAATTATAAAAAAAATCATTGCATAAACAGGTGTGTTTGTGTGTGGATGTGTGTGTTGTCATTAGACAAAATGCTACCAAAACCCAACCACCTCAGCTTATGAGCATGTGTGTATGCATGCATATCTCTATTTCATTGTGTTTTGTATGTGGCTTTCATGACTGGTATGTAGATGAAGCATTATGTTAATGATTTTCCCCTTCCTTTTTGTACGTTTATGCAGGCCCTTTTAGCATAAATGATGCCCCCCTCCCCTGGTGGAGGTACACATGTTGCCACTAAAGGGATGAATTAGGCCCCTGAATTCCAGATTGGAAGCTTGTTCATTTTCAATAAGAGTAGATGGAGGTTTCACATGAGTTATTACAGCGACATACAGGACAGGAATTTAACTTGAACAATTAGTGTAACAGCCTGCAAAGCTTTTTTGGGTGATTGATGGACTTTTAACAAAATTTCTCCAATGTGTATGATGACTGCAAGAGTCTTCTGTGTCAACAGCATGTATAATTTTCCTGATCATACAATCAAAGTTATAATGGCTTCCAGGATTAATTCTCAAGTTACTTTCTGTTATCAGGTTAAGTTAATTTTTGTTTGTAATGGCCCTCTTAGAAATCAAGTTAAATAAATAAATAAAAACAACAAATAAATTGATATTATCATAGATACAGATAAGTGTTTTTTAGATTTAACTGGTTGAAAAAACTTGAGGTTTCATAAGAGGAGAACATAGTGATGTGCCTCTTTAATCTGATGTATCATTTGAGTGTTTGATGTAAGCTTAAATCAGTGAACCTTAAAGGGGGTCTGATGCACCAGTCTGGCCGTGCCAGTAATTGGAAGGTTTGGAGCTCAAACTCAGCTCTAGCTTTCACATGTCAATGTGTACTTGGGTAAGACATCTAACCCTAAGTTGCTCACAGGGCTGCAAAGTGGTAAATTGTGATGAAAGAATGTGTTGATGTGGAAGCTAATACAGATGGACAACTTAAATCGACACTTCAACAGTCAGTGAGTGAATATGAGAGTAAGTGGCAGTAAATGTGTTGATGTCCTGGGTCGAGCTGGAGAATCCTCTGTGTGTGGGGATGTCAGAGTGCCATTTAAATTGGACCTTTCCCCCCCTCCACACTCTACTGCAGTTCAATTTCATTAATCCAATCAAAGGCAGGGGTGGGCACACCTAATCAATTCATCAATCAAACTTTATTTGTATAGCACTTCCATATGTCTTCCCACCAGTACAGCCCATGCTGCCTTTCTTAAACTTTGCAACTGTTGCAATGCAGTATGATTTCAACTCCAGCTCAGGAGTTTGCGTGAAGTGATGGAGTTGCTTTACATATCAAGTGTAAGGTCACCATTAGTGGTTAGTCTGCACTATGACCTTAAGTTTGAACAAATCATCAGAACAGTATCCAGGATTGCTTTCTTTCATCTTAGAAAAAGAGCCAAAGTTCAGACCATTTCTCGCTTCAGTGAACTCTGAAAATGTAATGCATGCTTTTATCTACAGCAGGCTCTAGATCACTCTTCTCTAAGATCTCTGGACAAAACTCTGAGGGTATAAACAAGGACAAGATGTTTTATAACTCTCAGTATCTCTTTCTCTCTCTACATATATGTATATATATATACATATACAGTATATATATAAACATATATATATATATATATATGTGTGTGTGTGTGTGTGTGTGTATATAGATAGATTGATATAAAGATAGCTGACACTGTGTGTGTGTGTGTGAGCATGCGCACAAGATTGTGTATAATAATCCTAAAATAAGATTTGCTTGGATTTGATGCCAAACAAATGTAGCCTGAAAAATATTCATTTAAGGTTATGTACATATGTCAGTGTTCTTCACAAGAAATCAGTTAAAGCCCATATATATATATATATATATATATGCATATATATATATTTTTTTCTTCTTCTACAAATACATGCACACATTAGTGACAGATGTGTTGACAAGGGTGTACTGATGTCAGGTGCTGATATTACTTTAAAGTTGTTTAAATTATGTTATTTTAAGTGTTATTCCCAATCTAGGGGTGGCCATGGCACGACATGAACAACCCCAAATCCACCAGATCCCAAACAGCCACTCAAGGCACTTGTATCGTTTAGTGAAATTAGCTGGTTTACAATAAGAAAAAGGGAAAAAAAAGAAACCGAATTACCATGAGTCAACAAATTTAACTCTACCATATAATTAAAACACTATAAAGGGATTTTACACAAAACACATGTTGCTAAGGTGAATGCCCTGGTCGAGCTGGAGAATCCCTCCTGTGTGTGGGGATGTCAGAGTGCCATTTAAATTGGACCTTTCCCCCCCTCCACACTCTACTGCAGTTCAATTTCATTAATCCAATCAAAGGCAGGGGTGGGCACACCTAATCAATTCATCAATCAAACTTTATTTGTATAGCACTTCCATATGTCTTCCCACCAGTACAGCCCATGCTGCCTTTCTTAAACTTTGCAACTGTTGCAATGCAGTATGATTTCAACTCCAGCTCAGGAGTTTGCGTGAAGTGATGGAGTTGCTTTACATATCAAGTGTAAGGTCACCATTAGTGGTTAGTCTGCACTATGACCTTAAGTTTGAACAAATCATCAAAACAGTATCCAGGATTGCTTTCTTTCATCTTAGAAAAAGAGCCAAAGTTCAGACCATTTCTCGCTTCAGTGAACTCTGAAAATGTAATGCATGCTTTTATCTACAGCAGGCTCTAGATCACTCTTCTCTAAGATCTCTGGACAAAACTCTGAGGGTATAAACAAGGACAAGATGTTTTATAACTCTCAGTATCTCTTTCTCTCTCTACATATATGTATATATATATACATATACAGTATATATATAAACATATATATATATATATATATGTGTGTGTGTGTGTGTGTGTATATAGATAGATTGATATAAAGATATATATATATATGTGTGTGTGTGTGTGTGTGTGTGTATATATATAGATAGATTAATATAAAGATATATAGATTTATATAAATAAATATATATATATATTCATATACATATATATATATATACATATATATATATATATATATATATATATATCTGTATATATATATATATATATATATATATATATATTCATATATATATATGTGTGTGTGTGTGTGTCTGTAATGTGTTAAGTCTGGCATTGACAATTTACGTGTTGCAAGTTATGTAAGTCATTAAAGAGATTAGATCATTGAAGTTATAATTGAACCATAGATAAGATAAGCATTCAGCTCTGTTTTTCTACATATATGTATATATATATACATATACAGTATATATATAAACATATATATATATATATATGTGTGTGTGTGTGTGTGTATATAGAGAGATTGATATATAGATATATATATATGTGTGTGTGTGTGTGTGTGTGTGTGTATATATATAGATAGATTAATATAAAGATATAAAGATTTATATAAATAAATATATATATATATTCATATACATATACATATATATATATATACACATATATATATATATATATATATATATATATATATATATATATATATATATATATATATATATATATATATATATATATATATATATATATTCATATATATATATATATGTGTGTGTGTGTGTGTGTAATGTGTTAAGTCTGGCATTGACAAATTACGTGTTGCAAGTTATGTAAGTCATTAAAGAGATTAGATCATTGAAGTTATAATTGAACCATAGATAAGATAAGCATTCAGCTCTGTTTTTTGAAATTGCCTCTGGTCCTTAAATAAAAACAAAGTCCCATCAAGAAGAAATCTATATGTTCTGTAATTGGCAGCATATTTAGAGTATTATATTTTAGCTAACAGGCTAGATGAGAAAAATATGCCTTTCATTGTTCTCAGTGATCTTATTATTTGATGAGCTGCTTGATAAAGATAATATAAATCTTACATTTTGCAGTGATCACTCAAGTATTCTATATTTTGTTTTTGGTCTGCCATGTTTAATAGTTGAGCCTCATTGGGATGAATCCAGTTGAATGGCATCTCTCTGTTGCCATGGATTTCTTCTGAAGATGGTTTGAATTTATTTGTTTGTCAAACAAATTTTTATAAATAGCTGTTATTAACAAACCAGGTGTAAAAACAGGCGCGATTTGGAGTACAGTTTCTTTTTTCAAGCTGCTGTAGACTTGATTCAACATGGTTCATAATGAAAACAGTGAATGACAATTTTCACCGTGGACTGAAAGTTGAGAAGTCAGGGCTTTTAGACTGACAGCCTGGGAGCTGCACATAATTTCTTTTGTTTTAGGCATTATGTGAGAGCTGACAACTTCTGAGTTGTGCTACGGCTTGAATGTAAGCAGGAAACCACTCTAGGCCTTTGCATGTGCAGTGCTGCTTGTGACATGAAATGGCCTCTTATATACCCTGGGAATCAATTAAGCTTAAGAATGTCAAATAGGACATAAAGTATTATGTGACCAGCTGCATTTTTTGTTGTGTTCATTGTATTATACGTTTAGTGGTACCAGATATTAGAATGAACAAGAAATTGAAGAAAACAAGGGTGGTCTAATAATTTTTTCCATGACTGTATATATCCATTTCATTAACCACATTCAATTCCCATTATCATTATAGTTGTTAATATAGATTTTAGCATAATCTCTCTATCCATGGTTGATCCATCTATAGCAACAATGTTTCGCACCACATAGGCATGAGATCCCTCTTGGAAATGGGGTGTCACATTTCAAGAGGCCTTTAATACATTTATACTTAACAGAGACAAATATGGTAGGGATGCACTTGTGGTCAAGTTTGTCACAACCATAAATTCTTGTTTTCAGCAAGAATATCTAAGATTATACTTCTATAAAATTATCACCACAACCATTTATACGTGAGGACCCTCCTGAAAACGAGATGTACCATCTCAAGAGGCTAACCTCTAATAAATCAGACAACAGGTCTATGGTTCATGGGTCTGTCACTAACTTTAGTTCTTTCTTTAATCCACTTGTCTCCTCTTACCTCCCTTCTTTCGCCCACACACCCAACACAGCATTGTGTGGATTTGCTGTTCATCATGAGACTGGGATCCACATTCAAGATTTCCTGCTGCTTAACAGGTTTTTTCTTGCCGCCATGATGGAGGGATTCATGATTGGCTATATGGCTTCATGTTGGGTGTTGGATGTGTATATTTGTATAGATATGTATATTTGTTTCTTATATATGTATATATGTATCTAAGCATATATGTGTATCCATAAAATGAAGAGCTTTATGCTCTATTGTAAAGTGTCTTGAGATAAGACTTGTTATGAATTGGCGCTAAGCAAATAAAGATTGATTGACTGATTTCCTGTATATCACT
>JAZDUH010000137.1:2227500-2517500 GCA_036419115.1 Scarus forsteni | reverse complement strand
CTGTGTATCACTTCTGTGTGCATGGACAGCAAACTTAAATATGGATAGAATAAGTCCATTATCAAATAATAATTCATTATACATGAATTGGCCCATGAATAAAATTGATATATGATTTAAAATTCATGCTATCAACCATGATGAAATTGTGTCACTTACGTTCCTTTTTTTATTGGGTGACCCTCCTGTTTCAATGTGATATTGATTAGTTTTGAAATATGTCTCTGATCATGCTTCTGGAGCAAAGTCTTATAAAATATCTGAGTTTACTTGTTGGGGCATAAATGATCTCACACTGAATTGACAAATTTGCTACTTCCTTTTGCTGGTTTAATTCAACTGAATTCACCTTAATAATACTCTTGTTTTCAGGTCAGAAAAGTATTTTTCTATAATTGTGCATTATAATGTGCAAGTGATGATTCTTTGCATTTAAATTTCAAAAGAGTTTTTAAGTGTTTTTAGGTGAAAAAAGCAGTCCTGAACAGGGCTTTTCTCTTCCAGCCTTTTCATCTGACACTCATGTTTTTCATAGATTTATTGATAAATTTCTGAACACTGGATAGTACAAACATCTCTATGAAACAAAGCTATCACTGGCCTGCTAACAGTGCAGCAGCTGTATGGCTAAGGTGACACATATAGGTGTTGAATACCTGTGTGATAGCCAGCAGTGTTTGACACCAAGATCGAGGTTTCCTCTCTACGGCTGGGTAGCATGAATACATGCATGACTTAGTGCCTATTGTGCCAGAGCAGGTCCCACAGCTACCAAGTGCCTTTGCAGTGTGTGAATATAAGTGTGTGTGTGTGTGCGTGTATGTTTGTTTGTGTGTGTACGTGTGAGACTGAGTGAACCCACAGCTCCTGTGTCTGGGAAAACATAATGTCTTTCACCACAAAGAAGCCAAGCACAGCAAATTCACAGCACCCTGGCCATTCACATTATGAAAATGTTATGGATGATATGGAAATGGCTTTGTTGTTGCAGGCTTTGTTGTGATGCTATGTTATGTGTAAGGGCTGCATGCCTGTTTAATATAAATAGACTACTGTCCAGCCTCGGGTCAGAGAAAGGACAGGGTTTTGGCTCTTTCTAGAAACAACATGTCTGCAAGAAGAAGTAAGAAAAGAAGAATACCTCTTATGGCAGCAGGGTTTTAAACATTAAAGGAGACATATCATGCTTGTTTCTCCTTTTCACTATGCCGGACTAGGATGCCTGTAAAGCATTTCTGCCCTCAGTACAGGTCATTTAGTTCCTTCATTGCCCCACAATGGCATTCTCAATATCCTCATTTTAGGCCATTATCAAGCTCTCGTTGAAACGCTCGGTTCTCAGACTGACCTACAGTTACCTCGCAACATCACAGCCCTTTGTGCTCTGATTGGTCAGTTCTGTCAGAGCTGCCGAGAGGGTAGAGCCAGCCTGCCCTTCTTCTTCTACTGTATTTTCTGGCAGGCTCAAAGCAGCGACCGCGTATTGAGTCCCCCTACAGGCCAGAGCTGGTAATGAGTGCGTGTGAGCTAGGGAGTTATATACTGTTGCTTGGTGGATGTGCTCCTCACTGACGGTTGTGAGGCTAACGGACATCACAGAGGAGGAGCTGTTTTATCAGATTACTCCAATAAAAGAAATGTACCTCGTGTCGTCACGACGATTTAAATCTCGCGGTCATCTCGCAATGACCTATTTTCAGAGGCATCATATCTCATTCTAGGATATCAGAACAAATACAATATCTCATTTTTTGAAAATTAAGGGGGTGTAAGGTCTTGTTTTCAAATTTGTTATATTATATGTAAGTATTAAATCATGCATCAGCATGATATGTCTCCTTTAAGGACTCTGCACAGACTGATTGTACTAGTGCCTTCTACAATACCCAAAACAATGACAACAAACACAAAAAAAATGGTAAAAATGATTCCGGTTCTCAAAAAAAAAAAGATTCTTCTTCTTCTGGACTACAGGATGGATTTACATGAAAGTGTGACCAGAGGTGTGGTTTAGTTCAAGGAAGAAGCCAATATATTTTGGTTCAGACTGACGCCATAAAAACACATTCATTTACAGCATTATGGGAATTGTAATTTATTTGCAAACTGACAACATTTTTTCAAGCCCATGTCACTACATTTCTCAACTTCCCTTGCAATGCCAAAGGCGTTCTCCATACTTTTCAGCTGTCTCTACTCTGTCTCCAGCATTGTCCCACCTATAGTGCCATCCGATTGGTTACACACTCTAGTTACACAAAGGGCCACTGCGCCAACCAGCCAATCATCACTGAAAGCTCTGCATGCAGTGCTACTCTCTGCCATAGTACTTCCGCAGTGCACGTCTACGCGCGCTCCCTGCACTACGTAAGCCGCGGCAGACCAATCCAGACGGCTTACGTAGTGCAGGGAGCGCACGTAGACGTGCACTGTGGAAATACGCTATAGCACTGTTTAGGCTCGAAAAATGTACTAAATGACCTCGTTTCGAATTAATAATGGACGTTACCCGCTCAGGACACTTGGATTACAGCGGACGAGCAGTATGAAGGAAAATAAGCACGTTTTTGTGGACTTTTATGGACCTTTTTCTTCGGGCTCCGTCGTCAGCTGTTAGATGGAAGTGTGTTGACAGCGAAAATCCCCCCGGACCTCCAGCTGCATTTGAGACATCAAAAAAGTGCTCCAGAGTGTTGCTCAGCATGAGGGTGAGTAGAAAATTAAGGCATATCATTCTTTGGGTGAAATATTCCTTTAAATATGCCATTCCTGTTGTCACCTGGGCTTTGTTTGGTTTGACTAGAGACGCATGTGTGAAGTGACGTGCAACTGCCATGTACGGGTCCTCCAGCTGGACGATATCAAAATGTTTGTGTGCTAAGATTAATTGCGATTATTTTTTTAATGCACTAATTTGCGTTGTAATTAATTAATCTAATTAATGCACTAAAGTGACAGCCCTATTTTTAATCTGTAAAGGCTTCCAGTGGACTGGTGCTGAAAATTAGCACTATGCTACAAACACTTACAGCAGTGCATCTGGGATCTGTGTATAATCAAATTGCACAGCATCAATGTTACTGTGTGTCCATGTAAAATAAACAATAAAATAAATGATGCAAATTTCTTGTCCAAAGCTAGATACACAGTGCAAAGATGATGTGTTATGTGCCTTGATTATACATGTGTGTGTTTGGGCATACCACTAATCTGACCAACCATATCATCTCTCATTCCCTTAAATCGGCAGAAAGCAGGTATATGGGGTTTTGCTATCTGAGAGGTGGATTTAGCTACATATTATATATTTTTGCCACTTTACTCAAAGAACACATACAAAATACTGTAAAGAATACCAAAATGCTCAGATCAATGTGTTTTTGTCAATGAAGAACCCCAGGACTTCACCCAAAAAGACAAGGTAAACAATTTCACATGAGCATTACAGCAAAATCTCTCTGACTATTTCTAGTTAAAACTGACAGGATCACAGGTGTATGATAGACCCTTAAACTGTACATCAAATAACTGTGGGCTTCAAGCAATTTCTTTTCTAATTTTCTTTTAAGGGAATATTGGCTCTCTTCTCCACCTAGTGCACTGGACAGACTTAGTTTTGTCATTTAAGAGCCAAGTTCTCCATTTCATTTGTATGTACATAAATTTTATGAATGTAACCCCTTGGTTGAAAATCTTTGATCCTGTGTGTATTTTTCTTGTTTCTGGTAGTATTAGGAGCACTGGAGTGCACGGGAATAGTGCACTGAGCAGTGCCACAAAGGCCAGGTTGTCCCTCAGATTTCTGCTCAATTGAAAGATTTACACTGCTTTTTTGCCAAATGATCCACTAATTAATGGTAGAAGTGTGCTGTTCCTGTGTAAGCGAAGCATGGTCAGAAATGTGTTATGATCCTACAAATGTGTGTCAGTCCCTCGAATGCAGCCTCATAATAGCAGACACCCTTCACCACAGACTTTAGACCTTAGACTAGGTTTGTGTCCTCAACAAGGAGTTTGTGATCATTCGTTTTTTCCTAATAGTGTGAGTTCACAGCAGAAAGAAGACACCTGCATCTGCTGGATAATAGAGGAGACACCCCTGCTTCATAACTAAGCAGTGAACTGGGCAAACAATATGGCCCTATATACTACCTAAATGCATGTCAGAGGAGAAATAGAGCATAAAAAATACATCTGAAAGTGGCAGCATGACAGGAAATGACTGGGAAAATAATCAATAATGTAAGATTGGATGAGGTGCCACGTTTAAAACATATGGAACTATTTTAATACAAATATATAATATATATGTACAAAATAACAATATGACCAGTGCAAGAGCATCATCCATCCATTATCTATACCCCTTTCTCCTGGCAGGGTCTCCAGAGCCTAACCCAGCTGACATATGGAGAGAGGCAGGATACACAGTGTACCAATCATTGAGTGAACTAGAGAGACAGACGTCCATTCAAACATTTGTGTGAATGCCTGTTGGTCTAACTTGTATATATGTTATGCTACCTTTAAGCTATATTTATCACTTCTCTCTTTTTATTTGGTGTTTGGTGCACAAATTTGCAAGGTTCACCACTGAATGATAAAGTGTCTATTTTGTGTAAATTCTGCTTAAGTTGTAAGACAAATCACTCTCAGCTCTGCCACATTTAATAGTGCTGAGCCTGGTGGCTGTTGCTGTATTCCACTACATCAGATCAACATGAGGAAATACTCCCATCAGAACCCGAACACTTCAAGGCAAAGCAAAATGTCCATTCATGACTAACCATTGGCTGAGTTATAATCCTGTGTTCATAGTATGAGAACAAGGTGAGGTTTCTAGACATGTCCTGCATACTCAGCTTTGCAGGTATTGTTTTTGAAACCTTTGTATTTTAAGTATGACCCTGTGTTACAATGAAGGGGCAGTCTGAGTAATTTATTGCACAATAAGTCTTCAGTATTGATTTGTTAGATAAGACCATTTCCAGAGGGGAAAAATGATATAGGTACACCAGGTCTGAAGTGAGTCATGAACCACTTAAGTAATTGAAAAAAGAAAGATAGAAAAAAATAACTTCAGACGACCATGATTTGAGGAAGGTAGGGAATCCAAACTCTTTCTTTTTTGTCTTTATTTTGTCCAGTCGTAAAAATCTCTAACCAGGGGAGTACATCCAAGCAAGGAGCTCTTGGTTTAAAATAAATGCCAGTGATAAAAATGCTAATGGTTATTTCTTAGTTTAATATGCTTCAAACATAATTTGATGAATGTGAATTTTGAAAAGTTCTTTTTTTTTTTTAAAAGTACAAAACAAAATTCAATTAGACATTAAAGCTGTTGGTATTTAACCTCCAAGACCACGAAAAACCTCACAATTCATCAAAGGGCATTTTCTGCCACATTTAATAGACAAAAAGGCAAAAAAGACCAGGTGTCCATTTATATTCATTGTAGTAAAATGGTTAATATCAATTATAAAGCTCTGCACTGGACCTGCACTGGCATTATTCCAACAACCTACCTGTCAAGATATTGGACGCCCATGCCACAAGCACATGCTGCTAAGAGCCCATTTTGTGTTTTCAGGTCACCCTACTTAACATGATGTTGATGTCAATGCCATGAGGCCTTGATGATGATGATGAAAATAGTAATGATGATCACGCAGGGTTCTTTGCTAATTATTTTGTTACATGATTCAACATCTGTTCTCAAACAATTCATCTTGCCAAAATCAGATCAATGAAAACTGTGAGCGGCCCAAAGCAGGATGACAGCAGGAAGTGCCTGCATGTACAGAGATTAGCATGGATGCTAACGGCTGTAGAAGCGGTTTTGTCAGATCTGGACCACATTTCTTTTTTTAAATGAAAAGCAAATAACAACACTGCAAAAAATATCCTCTGTAGTAACGATGTTTTTTTCCAAACATGTTTTGATGAAAGTTTGTTTTACGAAGTGGCTCACCTTATGTAGTGTGGTAGAGTCTGCACACTAAATTATCTGATTGGCCTGTTTTGAATGTGATTGACAGAATGATCTCCCAATCACCTGCTGGATGTGCTTTTGAAAGGTTCTTGTTTATGGTTTATATTATACTTAATGGGTATAATTTATGCATTCGAGGGACTGACACACATTTGCAGGATCAAAATACATTTCTGACCATGCTTCGCTTACACAGGAACAGCACATTTCTACTATTATATGGTTTATTTGTATTCAAGAATGCATGTATTCAACTGTTTACAAGATATCTGCAGTCTGTGTCTAGAAAGATACTTAAGGAAGGCTAGTTGTTGTATGCTAGAGATACGCTGAAAAGGTTAACAATAAAAAGATAACTTGACAGTCTGACAAAATACGATAATAAAAACTTTAACAACCACTTCACACTGCCATCAAATAAGAGCAATAAAGTCATGTCAGTGTCTGTTTTTGAAGCCTGTTATTTTTGTAAGTTCTCACCAATGTGTGGAGGCTTTATTTACTCTAGTCTAATTTTTTTTTTCCCCTTATCCGTCACGTCTTGCACCTTGTCTTTTGTCTCTTTTGACTCAGGCATCCCAAAATCCACAGGGTGGAAACTGATATAGACCAGCAAACTACAAGAGTAGTTTGCTGGTCTGTATCAGTTTGGCTCACTGCCAGTCTTTAAAAAACTTTTCTTACTTACGCTTTCACAGTTTGGAACTTTAACTGCTCCATCTGACATAGAGTTTAATATAAATGCTACAGATTCAACCAGTTACAAGTAAATTACAATTAAATGTCAATGTTTTTAAAGAACCTCACAGATCACTTGAAATTAGGAAAAACATTCCCAATAAGAATTCTGTCTGTCACCTGGGATCACATACAGTACAGTTAAGCTGTTTTTTGTTTTGTTTTTTGCATGTTAAACAAATAAAATTAACATTCAATCCAGGTCAGTGTAGCCTGAAATTTTGGATACTCTTATCTAAGTGCCATAAACTAAAATGATTCTGTCGTCCTTCATTGTTTGGTGGAGCATAAACTCCTGATGAGGAGAATTTAGTTTATAAACATTTTTTTTATGTTTTTCTAAGGAAAATTGATCTGGACATATGGGTGAATGCACTGCTGAACCCACTGGTCCTGGTGAGTTGCATCTGATTTGTCTGAAAAGCTGAGATATTTGAAAACAGTGCATGCATCTTTCATGGGATTTTATTTTATAAAACAGAACTACATTCATTTTCATCAAACAGTTTCACAGACTTTGACAGCTAAGATATTTGAGTTGATTTGAGAAGGTTAGACACCTCAAATTTAAGTCTGTAATTGGTTCTAGTAATGGAAATTCCTCATCAATATGTACTTACTTGAGGATGACTTTTGATATGTGAATCTGTGAACTATTAAAGTCAGTATACCGGTACCCTAAGCATACCAAGTTTTTGATAAAATGAGTGGCTTTTTAGAGTTGTATGAAAATTATAAAAGAGAAGGAAACATCTTATGTCCTGGTCATGAGAGTGAAATTAAGCTTATTTAACTGTGAAAAAATTAGGCTGTTTCATCAATCACTGGTTGGTTATCTATTCCAACATCCATTATCCCCTCCTGATAAACTTACAGACTTTTCCTAAGGGCAGAAATATTAAAACAATAATTAGAATTAGCACAAAAAAAAAATTGCAGTTTAATGTTAACAAAACATTTACAGATTTTTGCTCAGCAGGGGACAGCCCCTTGCAGCCATCTACAGCCTGGGGAACTCTCCAAGGTACTGATCCTGCATTTGCTGAAAAACAGAGGTCTGAACAGGATTCTTCTTTTGGTATATCCAAGAGAGTGATTTTGTGTGCCTAATCAGTTGCTGCCATGGTAGAAAAATACAACCCTAGGGCAGTGCTGACAAAGCTGGTGTGTGGCCCAGTCGTCTTTTCTGAACATCATAAAGCTACCCTGAGACATTGTACAGATCCTTTAGAAGTGAAGATTTATCAACCAAGGACACTTTTTAATGTATTCTATCATAAGCAACTTCATGACAGTAATCAATATTAAACAATGAAGCAGATCTAATAAAATAAAATCAAAGTTATATTTCTGATACAGGTGACCGTTATCACAGTAAAAAAAAATTGGAAGCTGATGATTCAGAGTAAACACTTCAGAATATTTTTCAACTCCAAAAAATGTTTCCCCCTAAAATATCTGAAAAGTTATTTGACACTACTGATCAGTCAGTGTTAGCCCAGCTCTAGTGTTAATTTTGCTCTCTCTTCTGATGCACTTTTCTAAACTCGTGTTGATGACATGCAAACTGGCTGAATTTCCTCCTGTCCTGCACTTGTAAGTGCAGCATTGTAAGACAGATTCTTAAAAGTTGAAATTGTGAACTACAGATAACAATTTGAAATGTGTGCAAAAATATATTAACAGTGTTGGGCCAAAACCTTTCATCTTTCTTCTTCATCTTTATCCTCATTTTCTTCTTTTTTTTCTCTGATATTCTTCATAAAACATTGCTGTTGGTTACCTTAGTGGGAGCTTTTCATATAACTGTTATAAAGACAGTGTCATATTTATTCCTTCAGTACCACAGTGTTGTTTTAATTTCCTGAAAAGTAACAATTTTAGAGAAAAGAGATTTGTACCTGACAGCAGGCACATCCCTAGCATTCCAATACAGAAAATGTATCTATGTGAGAAGCTAATTTTGCTTAACATTTTAAGCAAAATTCCTTTAATATTTTTATTTTAATCATATTTTTGTAAATGGTAAATGGACTTGAGCTTCTAAAATACAAAACCCAATACCAGTGAAGTTGGCACATTGTGTAAATCGTAAATAAAAACAGAATACAATAAGTGTTTTCGTGTTCTTTTATTAAGACAAAAAGGTATGGTTTACCTTGACATGTTTCGACGTAACTCTGCCGTCTTCTTCAGAAGCTGTCATCTATGAAGAAGACGGCAGAGTTACGTCGAAAATAAAAATAACTCTAATTAGTTAACAGAATACAATGTTTTGCAAATCCCTTTCAACCTATATTCAATTGAATACACAGCAAAGACAAGATATTTAATGTCCGAACTGGTAAACTTTGTTATTTTTTGCAAATATTAGCTCATCTGGAATTTGATGCCTGCAACATGTTTCAAAAAAGCTGGCACAAGTGGCAAAAAAGACTGAGAAAGTTGAGGAATGCTCATCAAACACTTATATGGAACATCCCACAGGTGAACAGGCTAATGGGGAACAGGTGGGTGCCATGATTGGGTATAAAAGAAGCTTCCTGAAATGCTCAGTCATTCACAAACAAGATGGGGCGAGGGTCACCACTTTGTGAACAAATGCGTGAGCAAATTGTGCAACAGTTTAAGAACAACATTTCTCAACAAGCTATTGCAAGGAATTTAGGGATTTCATCATCTACGGTCCGTAATATCATCAAAAGGTTCAGAGAATCTGGAGAAATAACTGCACGTAAGCGGCAAGGCCAAAAACCAACATTGAATGCCCGTGACCTTTGATCCCTCAGGCGGTACTGCATCAAAAACTGGCATCACTGTGTAAAGGATATCACCACATGGGCTCAGGAACACTTCAGAAAACCACTGTCAGTAACTACAGTTCGTAGCTACATCTGTAAGTACAAGTTAAAACTCTACTATGCAAAGTGAAAGCTATTTATCAACAACACCCAGAAACGTGGCCGGCTTCACTGGGCCTAAGCTCATCTGAGATTGACTGATGTGAAGTGGAAAAGTGTTCTGTGGTCTGACGAGTCCACATTTCAAATTGTTTTTGGAAACTGTGGTCGTCGTGTCCTCCGGACCAAAGAGGAAAAGAACCATCCGGACTGTTATAGGCGCAAAGTTCAAAAGCCAGCATCTGTGATGGTATGGGGGTGTATTAGTGCCCAAGGCATGGGTAACTTACACATCTGTGAAGGCATCATTAATGCTGAAAGGTCCATACAGGTTTTGGAGCAACATATGTTGCCATCCAAGCAACGTCTTTTTCATGGACACCCCTGCTTATTTCAGCAAGACAATGCCAAGCCACATTCTGCACGTGTTACAACAGCGTGGCTTCGTAGTAAAAGAGTGTGGGTACTAGACTGGCCTGCCTGTAGTCCAGACCTATCCCCCATTGAAAATGTGTGGTGCATTATGAAGTGTAAAATACAACAACAGAGACCCCGGACTGTTGAACAACTTAAGCTGTACATCAAGCAAACTAAGGGAAAGAATTTCACCTGAAAAGCTTCAAAAATTGGTCTCCTCAGTTCCCAAACGTTTACTGAGTGTTGTTAAAAGGAAAGGCGATGTAACACAGTGGTAAAAATCCCCATGTGCCAACGTTTTTGCAATGTGTTGCTGCCATTAAATTCTAAGTTGAGAAAGAAAGAAATAGTTCTTCCCGTCAGAAATTGCTGAGTTGGACACTTTAACACATCTGCTCACATCCTGTGATGCATGTTCCTCCATATCTGATCCTCGTGTACTCACCTCCCCCACAGCTATCAAGACCCCACTCCTCTGGTGTCCCTAGTTTCGTACTGCTGTCAATTCCCGTAGGACCTTAGATCAACATAACACTTGGACTGTTCAATCAGTAACACTGCCTGTCTGTCCTCCTTTCTGTTTGTCTTGTCTCATCCTGTCCTTCTGTCACTATTTTTCCCCTTCCTTCACACTGTGGTGTGGCACGGCCCTCCCCTTCAGCTCTCATCAGGGGTTAAATAAAGTTTGATTTGATGGAGTAGCCTACAGGGAGGGCCGGTGATGGTCACTATAGCAGTGAAGAGAAAAAAAAAGAAAAAAAAATTCTAAGTTGAGGATTATTTGCAAAAGAAAAAAAAGTTTCTCAGTTCGAACATTAAGTATATTGTATTTCCAGTGTATCCAATTGAATATAAATTGAAAGAGATTTGTAAATCATTGTATTCTGTTTTTATTTACGATTTACACAACGTGCCAACTTCACTGGTAATGGGTTTTGTACTTCTCCAGTCTTCATAGGATTCTAAGTGCTTTTACATCACAGGTTACAATTACCCATTCACACACATTTACTCACTGATGACTCAGGGTCCTAATTTCCTGGTGCAGCCCAGGGTGGCAGAGCCTAGTTTACCCTGCACAGCGGCAATTTTGTCTGGCGCACCACCATGTGCAGTCAATTTGGCAATTTAGTAGACTGGCAGCATACCAGCGGGAGGTTCCAACAGATTCAGATTGGCGCAGTGACATTTTTGTGCTAAATAACTACGTGAAAGGTGAAAGCTTGCCAGCTCCAACCTGGTCTATTCTTGGTGCAGGCAAAGTGCACCCCCCCAGTGGTAATTTTGCTGACAGGTGACCAGAAACCTCAGAGGCAGGCCTCCAGAGTTTTAGGTACATTTAAATGCAATAAATAATCACAGCAGCCACTATTTAATGAAACCATCTGAACCAGTTTATACATTTGTATCTATATAAGTAGATACAAATGTATCTACATTTGGCCATATCCTCAGATAGATTGCACTGCTTTTGTTTATGAATATTCATACATTCAGCACAAAATTGCCCCTCTCCTATGCAAATAAGGCTCTTTGCAAATACGACCTAATCCTCAAAGACCAGTGCTAACTGCCACATGCAGTTGAGCGGTGCAAATTACCGCCTGTGAGACCTGTGAATTAAATCAGTGCAATTTCTCTTTCTCCATCTCTCACTCTCTCTCGCTCAAAATAATTGGGAATTGCACTGAGTAGGTTATAACTGTGGAGCAGAGCCAAAATAAAAGTTGTCATGCCAGGACTCACTGCTGCCATGATTAGGACTCTAATCATGGCAGCAGTGATTGTAGCCAGGTGAAGGCACCATTGTTAAGGAATTGTTTCAAAGATTTTTAAGCTGGACCCAACAGCTTCAAGGAGGAGACAGGTAAAGGTTGACAGTGACTTAATTAGAGAAATCCAAAAACAAGGTGCAAACAGTTGTGATCCGATGGTGAAGGTGAGTTTATGTACAGTGACGGCGGTGATGGGGGCTCGTGAAGATCACTGGAAAAAAGGAGCAGAAAACACAAGTTAGAGTCCAGTCCTCAACCAAACCTGTTCAAAAAGAGTAGCAATAGCTCTAGAGTATAGCACATAAAATTTAGCTCAAGCAGGGCAATTAACTTCAAAGACAACAGTGAGAAGTGGCCTGAACAAGCCACAGGGAGTGGAATCCACCGGCGTCTGTGAAGAGTCTCAGAGCCAGCTAAATAGAGTGCGTTGATGAGCTCTCACAGGTTTTAGGTGTGTAGCTGCAGAGGAGAGCACACCACACCTCCAGAGCAGCAGAGAGCAGAGAAGCAGTGAGGGAGGGGGAGGAGTGAGGACAGAGGGAGGAATCCTCACAGTACCCCCCCCCCCCCCAACGAACGTCTCCTGACGTTCTCCATGGTTTGTCGGGATGCTCAGAGTAGAAGTCCTGGAGGAGGGAATCATCCAGGATCAGCTTTCTCGGTATCCAAGACCTCTCCTCTAGTCCGTAACCCTCCCAGTCAACGAGATATTGGAATCCCCGCCCTCTGGGTCTAACATCCAGGATCTTTGATACCGAGAAGGCTGGGTGATCATCAATGAGCCGGGGGGTTGGAGGGGGCTCGGCCGGAGGGCTGAGCTCGCTGGAAGCCACAGGTTTGAGCAGCGAGACGTGGAAGGTAGGGTGCACCTTGAGCGACGCTGGCAGCCTGAGTCTCACAGCACAATCATTAATTACTCTTTCAACAGGAAATGGACCAATGTATTGAGGAGCAAGCTTACTGGACTCGATTTGAAGGGGGAGATCACGAGAGGAAAGCCAGACCATTTGACCAGGAAGATAGGCAGGTGCTGGAGAACAATGTCGGTCAGCAACTCGCTTGTTCCTCTCCATGGAGCTGGTGAGAGCCGTACGGACAGTCCTCCAAACCTCCTTCACTCTACGTATATGTGCCCCCACGGAAGGAACTGCCACCTCGGCCTCCTGCTCTGGAAAAAGGGGGGGTTGAAAACCATAGCAGGCTAGGAAAGGGGACATACCCGTAGCTGAACTGGAGAGGGAGTTGTGGGCATATTCAATCCACGGGACTTGGAGACTCCAAGATGCAGGATGATGAGCAGCCACACAACGGAGTGCACTCTCCAGGTCCTGGTTGGCCCGCTCAGTCTGGCCATTGCTCTGCGGATGATACCCCGAGGACAAGCTGGCCGCTGCACCCATTGCTTTGCAGAACTCCCTCCATACCCGGGATGAAAACTGGGGACCTCGGTCAGAGACAATGTCACTAGGGATACCATGTAGCTTGAAGACATGTAACACCAGAAGATCGGCAGTTTCAAGGGCTGAGGTAATTTAGGTAGAGGGATGTAGTGAACCATCTTAGAGAAGCAGTCCACTACAGTGAGAATAACTGTGTTACCTTGGGATGGAGGGAGTCCAGAGACAAAGTCCACGGCGATGTGTGACCAGGGGCGGTTAGGGATGGGCAAAGGGCGCAGCAGACCAGCAGGGGGTTTATGAGAGGCCTTTCCTCTGGCACAGACTGAGCAGGCGGCCACAAACTCCCTGGTGTCCCTGGCCATATTAGGCCACCAAAAGGATTGCTGGAGGAATTGGAGGGTGCGATTGGCTCCAGGATGGCAGGTTACCTTAGAGGAATGTCCCCACTGCAGCACCTCGGAGCGAACGGTGTCTGGAACAAACAGCCGGTTATCTCTTATTGCCTGGATCAGGCTGGTCTCTTTGAGCCTCCCTGATGGCTCTCTGGATGTCCCACCTAGCAGCTCCTAAGATGCAGGAAGCAGGAACAATAGGGGATGGAGTAGAGGTTTCAGAGGGAGGTGAGAAGACTCGGGAAAGGGCATCAGGCTTTGTGTTTTTTGAACCTGGTCGGTAGGAGATAATAAAGTTAAACTGACTGAGGAAGAGGGACCACCTAGCCTGACGGGGATTCAGTCTCTTGGCTGAGCGCAGGTATGAGAGGTTCTTGTAATCAGTCCAGATAATGAGGGTAATTCCGAACCCTCCAGCCAGTGTCTCCACTCTTGCAGAGCCCCCACCACCGCTAAAAGCTCCTTATTTCCCACATCATAGTTCCTCTCAGCAGGAGAAAGCCGGCGAAAGAAAAAGGCACAGGGGTGAAGCTTGTGGGTCTTTGGGTCTCGTTGAGAGAGGATAGCTCCAAGGCCTGAGTCTGAGGTGTCAACCTCAACAATGAACTGGAGGGAAGGGTTAGGGTGGAGGAGGACTGGTGCTTGGGTGAACAGTTCCTTTAATTTGGAGAAGGCTGTGTCAGCATCCATGGACCAGACAAAGGGACCTTAATGGAGGTTAGCTGCGTGAGAGGGGCTACCACCTTACTATAATTTCTAATAAAGTGGCGGTAGAAATTTGCAAAGCCCAGGAAGCGCTGTAACTCTTTACGAGTAGTAGGGATGGGCCACTCTGCCACTGCCTGAATCTTGCCTGGGTCAGGACGAAGTTGGCCAGCCTCAACTATGTACCCTCAAAAGCTCAGAGGAGGAGTGAAATTCACACTTCTCCGGCTTTACAAACAGGCGGTTCTCTAGAAGGCGTTGGAGGACCAATCTGACATGCTGCTCATGTTCCTGAAGGGATTGGGAGAAAATTAGAATGTCATCTAAGCAGACAAAAACGAATCTGTTCAGCATGTCTCTAAGAAGGTCATTCATGAGTCTGAAACACTGCTGGGGCATTTGTTAGTCCAAAAGGCATCACTAGATACTCAAAGTGGCCTAGGGGGTGTTAAATGCCGTCTTCCGCTCATCGCCCTCTCTTATGCGAATGAGATGGTAGGCATTTCGAAGATCCAGCTTGGTAAAGATCTTTGCATGACAGAGGGGCTCGAATGAAGGGTCAACGAGAGGGATGGGGGATTTGTCCTTTATAGTGATTTCATTAAGTCCTCAGAAATCAATACAGGGCCGGAGAGAGGAATCCTTCTTGCTAACAAAGAAAAACCCTGCACCAAGGGGTGATGAGGAGGGCCGAATTATACCTGCTGCCAAAGATTCAGTGATGTAGTTCTCCATGGCTTCTTTTTCAGGGCAAGACAGGTTATAAAGGAGACTGGATGGGAGAGGGGCTCCTGACAGGAGATTGATTGCACAGTCGTAAGGACGGTGAGGAGAAAGGGAGCGTGCCAGATCCTTACTGAAGACAGCAAAAAGATCATGATACACCTGAGGAACCTTAGAAAGGTCAGGAGGTGGCGGACTCCAGGTAGGGGCTGAAGACTCTGGAGAAGCAGAGCGCAGACAGAGAGAATAGCAATTGGTGCTCCAACTAATTATAGAGGACCTCACCCAATCAATCTGAGGGCTGTGTTGTCTCAACCAAGGGAGGCCCAGAATGAGAGGTGAATAAGGTGAGGGAATAACAAAAAACCTGATCTGTTCTCTATGGTTACCGGAAATTAACAGAGTTAATGGGGCAGTGCACTGATTGACTGAGGTGATCAAATGGCCATCGAGGGCATCAACTCTCTTAGGTTCAGGTAAGGTCTCTACAGGAATTTTGTGTCTCTTAATAAACTCCTCGTCAATAAAGTTGTCATCAGCTCCAGAGTCTAAAAATATAGGGGCCTTAACCAAACCCTGGGGCCAGGACAAGGTGGAAGGAAAAGAAAGTCTTTGTGAAGAGCTAGAGGAGGAAGATGTTTGGCTCACCATTACGCTCTTCTTTAATGATGAGCCCGATCTTTTGGCTGATGAGGACATGAGGGAAGGGCATGATCACTCTCTCCACAGTATAAGCACAATTGTTGGTCCAGTCGTCTTTTTTCCTTCAGACTCAGCCGAGTCTTTCCCAGTTGCATGGGTTCATCCAGAGTGACAGAGGGAGCTGGAGAGAAAGGAGCGGGCAGAGCAGGGACCGGAAACACTTGAGGTCTTTCTTGACCAGTAGGGGGAGCCGTCCGGCGAGACCTCACCACTCTCTCCCTAGTCCTCTCTTAGACGGTTATCAATTTTGATACAAAGAGTAAATAAATCTTGAAGAGATTGGGGTTCATCCCTTGTTGCCAATTTGTCTTTTAGTTCATCATTTAAGCTTTTCACAAAAATAGCCTTTAAGGCTTGCTCATCCCAACCACACTCATGTGCCAAAATCTGAAAATCTACTGAATAAATCGCAACAGATTGAGAGCCCTGTGATAATGCCAACAACCTCTTGGCGGCGTCTTGACCCTGAATGGGGTAATCGAAGACCCTGCGTAAATGTGTGGTGAATTGATCAAAAGAGGAAAGAACAGTAGAACCCCCCTCCCATAGGGCTGTGGCCCATTTAGCTGCTCTACCCCTCAAAAGATTGATCATATAGGCCACCTTGGCATCATCTAAAGAATAACTGGAGGGCTGCATCTTGAAAACTAATTCACAGTTTAAAATAAAGCGCCCACATGAACCAAAATCCCCTGAGTAGGGTTCAGGAGTAGAAATGAAAGGTTCTTTAATATGACTTGAGGTCTGAGAGAGAGGAGAAGGGCTTTGAGCAGAAGGAATACTCACAGGAGGGCTGCAGCAGCAGAGAGAGTGAGCTCATTAAGCTGGGTGTTAATCTGGAGCACCTGGCGAGTGAGTTCCTCCAGAGAGCCAGCTACTCCTCGCAGCATGTTCTCATGTTGACCCAGCTGAATCCCTTGATTGGTCAAGACCTCCTTTACTTGATCCAACTTGGCTGGTTCCATTGGTGTGGGCCGGTGGATTTCTGTTAAGGAATTGTTCCAAAGATTTTTAAGCTGGACCCAACAGCTTCAAGGAGGAGACAGGTAAAGGTTGACAGTGACTTTTAATTAGAGAAATCCAAAAACATGGTGCAAACAGTTGTGATCCGATGGTGAAGGTGAGTCTATGTACAGTGACGGCGGTGATGGGGGCTCGTGAAGATCACTGGAAAAAAGGAGCAGAAAACACAAGTTAGAGTCCAGTCCTCAACCAAACCTGTTCAAAAAGAGTAGCAATAGCTCTAGAGTAGAGCACATAAAATTTAGCTCAAGCAGGGCAATTAACTTCAAAGACAACAATGAGAAGTGGCCTGAACAAACCACAGGGAGTGGAATCCACCGGTGTCTGTGAGGAGTCTCAGAGCCAGCTAAATAGAGTGCGTTGATGAGCTCTCACAGGTTTCAGGTGTGTAGCTGCAGAGGAGAGCTGCTGCACACCACACCTCCAGAGCAGCAGAGAGCAGAGAAGCAGTGAGGGAGGGGGAGGAGTGAGGACAGAGGGAGGAATCCTCACAACCATGGCAGACAAAATGGCAGGCGAGATGGCAACCATGCACAAGAAAGGATTTACTAGAAGAGAGTATCACTTTTTCATTTAAGTGACAATTAAATCGTTTGTAGATACCGTTTGCCTGACCACATGATCCTTGCACTACTAGATGACACCAAAGATGACAGTAATATAGCTGACTGTGTTCATCTCTGCAAATGAACCACTTTTTTAAGCAAACATAAATAACTTGTCTAAATACAGTCTGTTAAAAACCACTCTGACCCCCTTTGACCACTTTTTCGTCATTTGAGTTTTATTTTCTGCATTTGTTTTGGCTGTTTCAATAACAAAGGCCAAAAGAAATGAAAAAAAAAAAAATTAATGGGATGAACAACAAATAAAAGACGACAAAAAAGGCATATATGGACATATGGTCCTTTGACCACTTTGAATCACTTTGTGGTCATTATAAATAATTTGAAGTTGTTTTTAAGGGACAAAATTAATACTTTGACATTTATACACTTGGAGGCTGTATCTCAGGAGGTAAGGGTCATCCACTAAATACCAAGAGCCTCACTAAATAAAGGGATAAATCAGTAAGACCCAAAACAAACCTGAGAAATAAATGCAACTCAACTTTCATCCTGACAATAGCAATGCAGCGGCCTCAGTGGTAGGTCGGAGTGGGCTTTATGTTGACTTAAAGGCAGTACCATGGACAGCTCTGCTCTAATGTAAATAGGTCAGTACAAAAGATTAAGGACCATGGATAGCACTGCGCAGACTTTTTTATTCATATTATTTATTTATCATATTTTTATGTTATTATTTTAGATCATCAGGACAATATAATAAATAATAAATAAATCAACATATAAAGCCATAACCATTTCTGAAAACACGTGAACATGACAACAAAATGTGAATGTCAAATAAGCCCATCATACATTACATGTATTTTTCTTTCCTGCCTCTTAATTGCCAAATGATGGCAATGAAGAGGCACATTTTTCTTGTGCTGTTGTTTGCTGTTGCTGCTCAGTGTAAAGGAGACATCAGTCTCCTCAAAGTTTGCAGGGGCAAAGCCACCTTTATGCCACAGGAATTATTGCAATGTTTGGTCATTGAACATCAAAGCTGCCTGACTTAGTGCAGAACCCCTGCCATGTTACTTGTAACGCAAATATTTTTTTCAGTCAAGATCCCAAAACAAACTGTTTTATTCAAAGAGATTCAAGTTTATCTTTTTGACTTTCTGACATTTTTTATTTGAAAATAGTTGGTCAAAAGCATGATGGGGCAGTGTCCACCACTTGATGAACAACAGCTTAAACAAACTACAGACCAAAATATCATCAAAAGTGTCTAAATGGAAAATAGATTTTTCACCTCTTCGAAAATGTTTTGGTGTGAATTTACTCACAAAGTAGCTCACATTTTGTAGCTGCGGCAGTGCCAGCCTACTACACTGTCCAGTTGGCTCATAATAAATGTGACTGACAGCAATTTCTTCTGATACCTTGTTCCATTATAGGATGCCCTTGCACCCCAGGACCTCCCTGTTCTGTAACGTAATTAAGGTTTAGCATTTAGTTAATAAAGGATTAGTGTAATATTATTCGAAAATGACATTGACATTGTGAAGCACAGACCCTACAGGGTTTTAGGATTTTAAGCTCTGCCAATAATGGATAGATAGATAGATATTTTATTTCAAACCAAACAAATTATTTCTCATACAAAACAGACAACATAAAAACAATCACAGGACATCATACAACCATAAAGCCAACAGACAAAAATTACAACAACACAACAACAATTACGGTTTGAAAAGGAGCTAGAAGAAGCACAGCTTATATATTTCCAGCCCCTGACAACACGATAACAACATTAAGTCACAAAACACTAAACACAAAGTCGCTCTCCAAAAACCCCTCATCCCCACAATCATCCCATCAGTTTACATCATTTTTTCCTTTCCTTCTCCTCCCTGTTATAAATTTCAAACACTCCTTTTCTAAACTTCCTTTTGAATTGATTGACATTTTTACTGAGTTTAACCTCACTGTCTAAACTGTTCCATAAAATGACCCCTTCAACAGATATACACATTCTTTTGAGAGTTGATCTCACCCTTTGTTGTTTTAATCTAAGTTTTCCTCTTAAGACATATTTTCTACAACTGTCCCTCTCCGGAAATAGATTCTGAATTGTGTTTGGAAGGAGATTATTATTTACTTTATAAATAATTTGTGCAGTTTTAAATTTGACCAAGTCAAAAAATTTTAATGCAGATGCCTTTAAAAAGAGTGCATTGGTGTGATCAAGGATCCTTGCATTAAATACTGTTCTTATAGCTTTTTTTTTGGAGAATGTATCGAGGCAACAAGTTGGTTTTGTAAGAATTACCCCAAACTTCCACACAGTAACTCAGATAAGGCAATACAAAAGAATAATATAAAATAAGTAGAGACTGTTGATTAAGTTTAGACCTAGATCGCCTCATGACACCCGCACTCTTTGCGATCTTGGAGCAAACATGGCCAATATGGGGTTTCCAGTAGATTTTTTCGTCAATAATCACACCTAAAAATGTAGTATGATCCACTCTTTCAATGGTTACATTATCAATAGTTATTTGAACTGGGAGATTTATTTTACGTCTCCCAAAAAGCAAAATTTTTGTTCTGTTCAAATTTAATGACAATTTGTTTGAGTCAAAACAATCTTTCAATTTTTTCAATTCCTGTGTGATTTCTTTCAAAAGCTGCTGTAAATCCTCACCAGAACATATGTTGGTATCATCTGCGAAAAGAACAAATTTCATATTTCTTGATACCTTACAAATATCATTAATGTACAAAATGAAAAGGATTGGCCCCAGTATTGACCCTTGTGGTGCACCACAAGTGATGTCTCTTTTCTTAGAAATATAATTACCAACCTGGACAGACTGTTTCCTATTGGCTAGATAACTTCTCAGCCAGCTCAGAACATTCCCCCTAATACCATATCTCTCCATCTTTTTTAGCAAAATCTCATGGTTTATCGTGTCAAAGGCCTTTTTCAAATCAATAAAAACTCCAATGGTAAACCTCCCTTTATCTAGATGTGTAGTTATTTCTTCTATTAAATCAATCAGTGCATGTGACGTGGATCTGTTTTTTCTAAACCCATATTGTCCATTGGATAGTATTTTATGTTTCTCGATTAAAATATTTAATCTTGTAGCGAAGAGCTTTTCCAGAATCTTAGAGAATTGAGGCAGTAAGGAAACTGGTCTGTAGTTTGTAAATAAATGTTGATCACCTGATTTATATAAAGGGATTATTTTAGCAGTTTTCATATTGTTTGGAAATTTTCCTGAATGAAAGGACAAGTTACAGATGTGAGTGAAAGGTTTCAATATTACATCAGTAACATTTTTCAAAATTACCACATCGATCCCATAAAGTCTGTTGATGTTTTGTTCTGAAAATTCTTTATGATTTCCATAATTTCGTTTTCATCTACAAGATTCAGGAACATTGAACTTGGATTTCTATCTATCAGTTGGTCCAGAACCTGGTTTCCAATTGGGAATCTTTTGTTAATCTTTTGTGCCAGATCAGGCCCAATCCCAACAAAGAACTTATTAAAACCATCCACCACTTCATCCATGTTACTAACAGTCTTATCATAATCCACAAAATACTCTGGATATTTCACCCCCCTTGATCCATTTCTAACAACTGAGTTGAGCACCTTCCATATACCCTTAATATTATTTTTATTACTTTCTAGTAAATTAGTGTAGTAGTCTTTTTTAGAGTTTCTCATGATATTAATTTATTTTCATATTTTTTGTATTTGGATTCAGCCTCTTTACTTCTATGATAAATAAACTGTTTATATAGAAGATTTTTCTTCTTGCATGCATTTATTAGCCCTTTTGTTAGCCATGGACTCTTTGCATGGTTTTGTGTATTCTTATATTTTTTAATTGGACAGTTTTTGTCATACATTTTTTTAAATATATCTACGAATAAATCATAAGCTTTATCACAGTCATTTTCCTGAAGTACTGATTCCCAATTCTGAGTGTTTAAGTCGGCTTTGAGAGCTTTAATAGCTTCTTCTGTTCTAACTCCAGTATACATATATGTGTCAGTACTCTTTACCTTCTTAAACTTAATATCATACACTATAAAAACTGGTGGTTGATCACTAATATCATTGAACAACAGTCCACTCATAGTATCATTAACCAAAGTATTAGTGAAGATGTTATCTATTAAAGTAGCACTAAAAGAGGTTACTCTGCTAGGTCTGGTGATTTTGGGGAACAGACACATACTAAACATCATATCAACAAATTCCTCAGTGGATTTATGCTTCTTGGCATTTAGAAGGTCAATATTATAATCCCCACATACGAACAGGTCTTTAAGATTAGTTAAAGTAAACAGTTTTTCCATCCACTCCTTGAATAAATCCATGTTTGAACCCAGAGCCCTATATATACAACTTACAGTGATATTATTTCTCTTTTTCAAGTGAATTTCGGTGGTTACACATTCAAATACATCTTCAACAGCCAGTGACATATTTTCTATCATTTTACAGTCAAGATTTTTGTCAATGTAAAGTGCAACACCACCTCCTTTTTTGTTTTGTCTGTTTGTGAAAAACATTTCATAACCACACATATTGAAATCTGTGCCTTTATCAGTTCTTAACCAGGTCTCAGACATGGCTATTATGTTGAATGGTGAATCAAATTGCTCTAAATAATCTTTAATAGAATTATTATTTGTATACATACTTCTGCTGTTGAAGTGAATTAATGTAATCTTATTTTCTGTATTGATCATTCTATTAAATTTAGTTTCTGTATAATATCTACAATCAATATTAGTATTACTACAGAAGTTATTATCAGGATCAATTTCATTCACCATATTTTGCCGATTATAATCTGTGTACATGAAAGTTTCCAGTTCCAAACTGTCACAGTCAATACATAAGGAAGTTTCACTCTCCACCTCATCCTCAAATGACGTCAAGTGTTCACCTTCAACACCACTCATATGTGACTATTTCCAAAAGTTGGTAAAAGGAGAAAAAATCTGAGATGTTGGGCGAGGAGCGAGAGTGACACAAAGAAAAGACAGACAAACAAATAACACACATAGATTCACACATAGATGCACAAAGACCTACACACAACCACGTCAAACTGAAAATCAATTTAGCAGTCCAGCACAGAATCAGATTGCTGCATAATTCATTGGGTCGAATTAAAAAATAAGAAATAAGAGGGCCCCTCTTTTACAAACATATTCAGGCAAAGGGAAAGCCTCATCATACGTCTCCATAGGTACTTGCATAATCTTCCTGATGAAATTTAATAAACCAAAATCATTCTTTTTTATTTTTCAAATGATAAGAACAATAACCACGCAAAACAAGAATTATTAAACTAACAATTTTATGCAAGAGCATTTTTAATGAACTGAAATGATACTTTATTCAATTTTCTCTTTTTTTCTATTCGTTTATTCCATCCTAATTGCAGTGATACCTCTGCTTGTGTAAAGAAAACAAACAACCCCCGATCATTTCCAGCTTTGGCTTTGTGACAGTTTTGTCTTTACGACAGTCTTTACGGAGAGTCTTGAATGCCTCAATTTACGGCAAACATTAGTTTCCCGGATGCCTTTAGTAAGTCTCCGTACGTTGATTTCACCAAGAAAATATTATTTATGGTTACTTTTAGACTGTAAAATTGAACAATATAAGAAAACAGACCCAATGCAAAACTCAAAGAATTCTTACAGTCGGAGTAAATCGCTTCTGACAACTTTCAAACATGGACAAAGTTACTCACGACTTTATCCCAGGGAGAAGGGAGAAGGGAGAAGAGAGATGTTTAAAGAAGGATTCAGCATCCTCCAAAGAGCCAAATACTTTTGGCTTGCCCTCCACGATCACTCTCAGCTTGGCAGGATACAACAGAGAGTACTTTATGTTAGCGGCGCGAAGAGACTTTTTAATAGCATCAAACTGCCGACGTTTCTTCACCAGCCCAGCGCTGAAGTCTGGATACACCTGGATACGTGCACCCATATGGATGAGCTCCCCTTTTTCTCTGGCCAGACGAAAAATCTTCACTTTATCCTGGAAGTGAAGAAACCTGACCAGGATGGGGCGTGGAGCAGCGGAGTTTGTGTTGGAACTGAAGGTTGGTGTGCGATGGGCTCTTTCAATAACCGGCGCCACTGGAAAGTTGTCCTTCCCCAGGAGTTGAGGGATCAGCTGGTTCATGAAGGCCACCACGTTTCCCCCTTCCTTGCGCTCCGGTATGCCCATGAAACGCAGGTTAGTCGACCGGCTTCTGTTCTCAGCTTCCTCTGCTTTATCCCTCAGGTAGATGTTCTCCTTTTCCAACGCTTGCACACGTTTTGTCAGGTCACTGATGTTGTCTTCATTGGCACTAACTCGCTGCTGTACCTCCGTTATTTGATCACACAATGATGATAATGAACCCTGGATATTGTTAAGACTAGTTTGAACAGTCTTGATTTTATTGTCAAAGTGTGTAAAGACCACTTAGGTCTTACAGAGGCCTGAATCACTCAGCAGAGGTGAAATTTATCTGTTGCCATTTTTCTTTCTTGAGTTAAAACTGGTCCATAATGTTAAGTGTTTAAGGCTACTAATGAAAGTAAAAATTGTTGGCGTCAGTCTCCATGGAAACGACTATAAATGGGGACCGGACGTGCGCGGATGGGGGAAAAAAGCTGGAGAGATTCATGCCAGCGCTGTCAAGGCTGCGGAGTAAAGCTGTTCCTTGTGGATTATGTAATGGGAATTACTTTAAGTGATCTGACCGTTTGTGGATAAAAACCCTCCGTGGAAGCTGCTGGACTGGTATCTTCTCCAGGCGGACTGAAGAGTTTTGCGGGGTACCGTGAGTACAAAACTTGGGTGCAAATGCGACAAACTTTTCGGACTGGTTATTGTGTGAGTTGGAACTTTGAGAAATTCATCGGGGAGGTGGGTGGATAATAAGTCGTTTGTGTGGATTGTAATTTGTGATTAATACATTGTAATCGGTGTGAAAAGTGGGGAAGCGCTCGAGCGTGGGGTGGTTTCATTGTTGCCGGCGTTGTAATTAAAAAGCCGGTTTGTGAGGCCAATATAATTTCATTTTCTGTCTTTATTTCATTCCTGCTGATGTGATTGGATCCTCCCGTGACCTGATAGTTTAGTTGTAGCTTTAATCCCTTGAAAATAGGTGAATTGTTACAAGTGGGCCGTCATGTCCACTTTCATCAGTAGAATTGCTTGCGAAATGGAATGAAGATTGATCTCATCCGCCATGACTCTGAGCAAACAATTCACTCACTACAGAAGGCAGTATCTCTCCACTAGAAGGCTCAATAATAGGAAAAACAGCAGGAGACAAAACTTAATAGATAAACTTACACCTGTCTGCTTAGTTGAGGCGTTTTGAGAAGTTTAAGCAGCCCAAATTAATCCAGCAAGCTGAAGTCTGCAACAGACGTTCAATCAGTCGTGGCCATCTTGGATCAAGATTGCTTTGATAATAATGGGACTTCAGGGATGTTGTGTTGGATTGTCAAAACACCATTTTAGTATTACTTCACCAAATGAAAGGATAAACATGTAATACAAAAAGCAAATATGTAGATTTACTTGTTTAATACACTTAGGCACCAGATGTAAAGGACCATAATTTCATTTCTCTGATATGTATTTGCCAAAGTGAGCCTAGGGTCCTAAACCAACTGGTCAACAGGCTCCAAGTTGTATAGCTTTTTTGAAAAATTGCAGAAATCAGATTCAGAATGAGTGAATATTTCCCAAAAAACAATAAAATTGCTTAGTTTGAACAATAAATATCTTGTCTTTGAAGTGTTCCACTGAATCTAGGTTGAAAAATATTTGCAAAACATTGTATGTGAGTTCTAATCTACCTTTTACACAATGCCTTAATTTCAATAGAGCTGGAGTTTGTAACACCAGCTGGTCACAACAGCAAAATGCATTTATTCTCCTGTTAGATATTTCACTGAATATTGTTTGTGTTGAAATGTTTTCTGTCACCTTTAGTGTAGGGGAGTTTTTTATTGATGATTTTTATTGTTAAGTTAAAAACGTTTTCCTACAGCACACTGAAATAGACTTTAGCAACACAGAACTTGTCTTACTTGGGTAACCCAGCACGGTCTGCCTTGATGATTATGAATGGTTGATCAGGCAACAAATCAGGGAGCCAAAAAAGGGCAAGTTAGGGATTAAAAAGTCCTTAAAATTGGATAACAAACAGCTAGTATAGTACAAATTAAATTAGATAATGCAACATGGCTGCTTATAGCGACTATCCTGCATTCCTATAGTCACTCGTGCATGGGTCTGGGAGAGTGTTTTTGACGTGCTCTTACAAGCAGTTGTCCATACTGTTGTCCAGGTTTGGGTGATGTTCCCATTTAATGATTGAAGCTTTCACAACAGTAATATAATTGAACAGATGCCAAAAGAACTGATAATGTGACGAGGTGATGCTACTGGAAACAAAAAAGGAGGTGAGTGATCCTGGCGGTAAAAAACGCATGACCTTCCACCCCATGCATCACCCCATGCTTATAAAGAAAACGCTATACTGCCACCTGTAGAGACCTGACCTAGCCCATGAAACACAGACAAACAGATGTGGCTCCTATTCTGCTAGTATAGAGTATGGTCACTGTAAAATAAAGTGTACAATTAATATAATTTCTTATTGCTTAATGCACAGCATGACTCACTTTAAGTATTTTTATTACTTATTGTTTACAAAATCAGTATAATGACTTTGCATTATAAATTAACACAAGTGCTTATTTTGATCTTACAGCATTACAAGGTATAAACATGCTTGTAATGTGTCAATAATGCATCATAAAGAGAGGCTTCAGGGAAAAGTGTTACTTTGAATTAATTTCCAAAACACTGTTTAAAAATGCACACTGACAACACTTGAACAACTTTGTTTATTTTGAAATGGAATAATTAAATCAGACTGCAATTCAAATCTCATTTCACCTTATTTTTCACATCATTGTCATTGTGTCTCCAGTGAAAGGAAGTGTTTCGTGTCCATGAACTGAGTAGCTTCAGAGGACTTCACATTTTCCAAATGAGAAAGAAACACTAAAAAATCTTCTATATACATTATATTTTGCTCCACTTGTTACATATTTTGGCCAGAGTTTGTTTTACAAAGTGACTTACATTCTGTCCTGACCCTCACCCACCACAGCAGTAGTGCCGGCCTTTGACATCATTTGAGTGAACCATTATGAATGTGATTGACAGAACAATGGCCTGTAACCATCCAGATATCCTACTTAAAGGTTCTGCCTATCCTCAAACACTTTTTCTGGGCTCTTCCGCAGATGGACCAGTGAAATACATTGATGTGTCCATCTGGTGGGAAAGGTTATAACTTTTTGGGTGTAATTTGTTGTTGTCTATGTTTGCTGTCTGAATATGTACAGTGCTATGAAAATGAATTTCTCCTTTGGTACAATGTATCTAAATCTATCAATATCCCGTGCAAATTTGTTTGTAACTTGCAATTTTAGAAAATCTACTCTATCCTTCAACATCTCTCACTACAGTTCAATCCAACTGACCTCTGTGTGTTCAGACAGCCCTGCCATCTTGTGACCTTGTACCTGAGACTTTTGGGGCCACAGAAGAGTTTAATCTCTGTTAACAAGAAGAAACTACAAATAAAAGGACCTGTATCCCACAAAAAAAAAAAAAAAAAAAGTAAATAATCATCAGTAGAAGTGCACTTGTGAGAACTATTCAGAAAGACACATTAGAAATGTGCTGAACAATTTTCTTCGGATCTTTCACAGGAACATATTTGAGAAGTCTTTAAAAGAACTGTAATGTCAGTAATAGGTATTTCTTGAAGGTTTGAATGACCTCCTCCTAAGCTTGTATAATCATACATTCATGCACAAAATACCTTAAGTGCATTTTAGTCCCTTGGATGTTTGCCTTTGGCTTTTCTTTTTGACTCTGTTCTTACTCTGATGCATTGGTGGTTTGCTGCTTTAGCTAAAGTGGCGAATCTGGCTCTGACTAATCTATCTTTGTGGTTTTTGTCTGTTTGCTAATTAATGATGTGCTATTTACATTCCTCAGGACATCACCTTTTGTCTTTGTTTTCAGGTGCTCTGATATGACAGGAAAAGTTTTCAATTTTTGTGGGTATTCATGTGTGTGTATTTTGTGTGAGCATGTGTACATCAGTCACTCCAGCAAATCCTAACCGATCCTTTATTGAAGTTGGAATTGGATTGTTCTTGAATTAACTGGATGTGTGTAGTAATGCATGGAAAATCAGGTAACAGTCATTTCCTGATGTGCATGTATGTTTGACTGTTGAAAAAAAAAGGTTACAAAAGTGTCCATACTGTTTCTGACCCCCTAAGTGTGTTTGTTTATCCCCATAATCCACAAAGCCAGTTAACTCATCTCCTTAGTAAATTGTCTTCTGATATTTGAAAATCCCTCAGCAATGTGATCTCACTGCTGTCAGTTACCCCCCCAGCAGTCTATTTCAGAGGCTGGTGAACACAGCTAATAAAAGAGAACACCTGCCACATCACTCATCAACAAAAAAAAAGAAAAGAAAAGAAGCACTACAAACATTTCAGCTTTATAGTTGTAGACAGTACACCATGCTGTCCTGTCTAACAACATTATATTGCCTGTGAAATGAAAGAATTAATCGGGTGATGATGGCAGGTATGTCACAAGGAATGCCTGGACATTCCATCCAGCCAAGCCCAACTGCTGTGGGTGAGATTCAAGTTTGTCAGAGCCCCATGCCGCCTTCAGAAAATCATCTTTTTACTCTCTCCCACTGTGAGCAGATTAAAAGAAAAGGTTTTATACTTCATCACCTAGTCAGTGGGAAACTAATTGAGGTGGGCATCTTAAGTTCTGGGTAAAAGAGAGGGAAACAAGCTCAAAATGGCTCCACTGTGAACTGTTACAGAACACAGCTAAAAGATGCTTTGCTTTGTTTTTCTTTTTTTCTGTTGAAACAAAGACTTGGGGGAAATAACTAAGCTTTTTCTTTTCATGGCAAACAAGATGATTGTAGGAGGTGGGGGACTACCACAGGGAGTAAACTGTTACTTTCTCCTTAGCATTAACATTAAGGACAAAGGGGAACAAAGATGCAGAGAAAGCATCTCTCGAAACAGACACAGACACCATAAAAAATACACAGTTATAGTGTGTCTTGGGACCCAGGACAGCTTCTGCAGAGCACAGTGCATGCACAATGAAGTAAACTCTTGCATTAAACAAGATGCAGCATTACATCAGCAGTGCTGCAGCAAAAGCCAACTCGATACCTGCACCTCACTTCATTGCATGAGAAATATCCTCAGATCAGATCCATTCCACATCCTTTGTCCTGATTTTTTTTTTCAACACATGGCCTTTTTCTGCCCTAAATATCTGCCAGAGGTTCGGAATAAAATCACATTTTGATGACTTAAACTGCAACAGATTCTCCTAATGTGACGTCACTGTGCAGGGCTGAATAATCCATGATTGATATGGACATTGGTGAAGTGCCTTTTCATGTAATACATTGAAGTTCAGGAAACAACTTTATTAGACCAACGAGTTTCGACTTGTGGCCTTCATCAGGGTCATCAGAAATGTATTAAAAACAACACTTACAAAGGGTAGAGTTGAAATTGAAAAAAGGTTGGAATGAACAAACATTTCCAAGAGTTAGCCAGTCATGTGAAGCTACAATCTGAGTCAGCCTATGGGTTGGATGTAGGGGTGTGTCAGTTGAGTCACCATGTGATTTTTGACCAGTGAGCTGCAGGCATGGGGTGAGGGGAAGTGTCCAACGGGAGGTATCATCGGCACCATTTTGATAAAAGGCCTGAGAGACAGCTTCCATTGGATGGTGCTGGCACTGGCAGCCATTTTAAGATGCTAGTTGAGGAGAGGATCAGTGTAACATTATATATATATATCTACAAAAAGGACCATAAAGGATAAAAAAGGGATATACAAAATTTGTGACAAAACAAATTCTGTACAAAGGTTAATAATGAATTAACATAAGAACATGCACATACACATACATACAATATGTAGATACATACATAAATATTTAGGTCTTTAAAACACAAAAAAACTCATAAGGTGATATGATAAAAAAAAAATCATTCTTAAAGGGACTGTGAGGAGTTTCTAAGTAATTGCAAAAAAGTCTCACTTTAAGATATATGCCTGATAGAAATACATACTTTAAGATGAGTTTTATAGCATCAAAATAGGTTATATATAAATGCTATTCCTTAAATTCTTGATCGGGTCGGACAGGACAGGGCTGGACTGGCCTGGATACTCAACTTCGGGAACAAGACAATTAAAACTAGAGCAAATTTATATTATTTGGACATGTCTTAGAGCACCAGGCTGTAAGTCGCTATAGCCGGCTACAAAACTACGATACTAAGTTTTCCAATAATTGCTTGTTGTCACACATCAAAAACTACCACTATGTCACTAGAAAAAGATACATTACCTCGTTGCTTTGCATCCTGTAAGTTGTTGAAAAAAGAAGTTGTAAAGCAATGCAAAGTACTGAGGAAGGTCCCGGCTACAACACAACAAATACACGCTTTGTATTACTCTCAGCCTAAGCAGAGAGGCCCAGACTTGTACTCTTGTTCTCTCGGTCATGACCCACTGCACGTGACCGCATATGAGGATAGGGGTGAAGATTGACTGGTAAATCGAGAGCTGAGCCGGAAGGCTCAGCTCCCTTTTTACCACAACGGACTGGTGCAGAGCCCATATCACTGCCGATGCCGCACTGATCCACCTGTCAATCTCCCGATCCATCCTTCCTGCACTCGTGAACAAGACCCCTAGGTACTTGAACTCCTCCACTTGGGGCAGAATCTCATGGTCCGATGAAGCCAACAGGACCACATCATCTGCAAAAAAGCAGTGACCCAATCCTGAGGTCACCAAACCGTAGCCCCTCAACGCCCTGGCGGCCCCTGTAAATCCTGTCTGTAAAAGTAACAAACAAAATTGGTGACAAAGGGCAGCCCTGGCGGAGTCCAACCCTCACAGGAAACAACTCAGATGTACTGCCAGCAATGCAAACCAGACTCATACAGGGAACGGACGGCCCATATCAGGGAGCCTGCTACCCCATACTCCCGGAGCATCCACCACAGGACCCCAGAAGGGACACGGTCGAATGCCTTCTCCAAGTCCATAAAACACATGGGCAAACTCCCATGCACCCTCGAGCAACCTATGGAGGGTATAGAGCTGGTCCACAGTTCCACGACCAGGATAAAAACCACATTGCTGCTCCTGGATCTGAGGTTCAACAATCCGACGGACCCCCCTCTCCAGTACCCCTGAATAGACCTTACCAGGGAGGCTGAGGAGTGTGATCCCCCTGTAGTTGGAGCATACCCTCCGGTCCCCCTTCTTGAAAAAGGGGACCACCATCCCGGTCTGCCAATCCAGTGGCACTAAACTTAGACACATCCTAATCCACAGATGTGTCTAAGTGATAAAATAGTTCAGGGGCAAAAAAATTCCATTTTATGTCACACATGGCGTTAAACTATCGATAAGGAGCTACAAATTGAGTTTGCCAACAGGATATAAATTCTTTTCCTAGTATAACATTTTCATTTTTTTAGATTTTAAGTCTGCATAAGGATATAGTTTTTTTTTTTCTTTTTTTCACAAAACAACATAATTTTAGAAGAAATTGGGGCTTTTAATGTGTGGCCATGTTTGTTTTTGCCCCACTGGAAGTTCATTTTAAATGTCAATGACAAAATAGATACATTATTTTCAGAAATATATACACACAAAGTCAGCTGTTCAAAGAAACACACTACAGATATGAAAAAGAGTAATTAGGTTACTGTTACATGTTACTTGATAGGATCATCAATTATTAAAAGAAGAACTGATAATCCTATCAAATTATGTATTGCAGTTTACTTGTTAAAATTATGTTTGTCTGTCTCAAAAATGTAAAAAAAAAAAAAAACATTATTTACCTCCTAAGTGTTTCACAAATCTTATAATCGCACCCATAAATTCTTCCATCTTACAAATTTAATTGGTACTTAAGATTCTTCTGTGTTTACAGTCTTGATCCATGAGACGTAAGACATGCATAAATAAGACACTGTTCAGTTGGCAAAAGAAATGTTCTTAAAATGGTGAAAGTGACATTAATTACAACTTTATTTTCTGGGAGCAGGTTAAACTTTGGCTGTTTCATTGATTTTTTTTTCAGGAAATACTGATGTAAGCTTTTGATGTATTTGTATTGCTCTTATGTAGCTCTACAACACCATATTGAGGAAATGATTCTCCTTCACTGACCATCTCCTCAGTGCCACTTTGCTGCAGGGTCAGAGGTTCACACAGTGGGCCTACCACACCATGTGTCCTGAGTCCAGTCTTAACCTACAGCAAAGAGTAGTTCAAGGTCTGCTGTGGTGCTGTCGACCTTATCCAGTTGTTGATGGAAAATGATCTATAGAGGTATTTTCAGAGACTGTCACTCTGCTAAAGACCCTCATAATCACATCCATGACCACTGCAGAAGCTGATTCTCTTTGAGCTTCTCAAACTAGAGAATCAAAACTTTCCTGAGAAAC
The DNA here is from genome assembly GCA_036419115.1 of Scarus forsteni. Classification (NCBI taxonomy): domain Eukaryota; kingdom Metazoa; phylum Chordata; class Actinopteri; order Labriformes; family Labridae; genus Scarus; species Scarus forsteni. The sequence goes on along the minus strand of JAZDUH010000137.1, from coordinate 2,485,506 downwards.
ATCCAGGACAGGCTGAATGCACTTGCCATGTTATCAATGGAAGAGAGAAAGATGATTGTCATTGAGAAAGAAGAGCAAAATCTATGTTCAAATAGTGCATTGTTCAAAGTAGGTTGCATTGTGATTATGTTTTGTCTTTAGCTTCTTTTACTGTGGTATAGAGTGCTTCTTTGTTTTGCTTCCTCAAAAGCTGTGCTTCCCTTTAAATTTTCAGCACCAGCCTCTACTGCAGCCTATAGCAGTTTTCGGTGACAACAATGTCAGAAATGAAGTACCTGAAACTTACAGACTGCTGACTGCCAAGTTCCTCATAGACTGTGATTGGCAACTTACTACTCATTTTTTAAAGTTAAACAATTGCTTAACACATTTTTATTTGTTTTTAAAGGTAACCAGTTTCTTAACTTTTAAATTATTGCTTTCCCCTCTTGAAATGACTGATTCATCCCAGGTTGAGAACAAAGTTTGCAAGAGAGCAAAATGTTCTCTGCAGCTTTTACACAAACTCTAAAAAACAACCATCCTTGCAAAGCTGAAAGTATGGTTCACTCCTTACCCTCTTGTCTTCCACTGATAAACTTTTATCTAGTAACTGCTCATGCACAGTAATAGCCCATAGAGGAAAAAAGTTACTTTGTGACTTCTTGATGGAGGAGTGGAGATTATTTCCATCAATATGTTATCAGTATTATTATTTGTCCTTGTTTAATATAGAAGTATTGTTTAGTTGCACCCAGTCGCTTCTCACATGGTTACATTGTAGCTTCACTCCATTCTCCTCAAAAGGACGCTGACTGGTCTGTGCTGCCATATACCAAGCACAGTTGTTCCAGCTTGCAGCTTTGCAAGAAGGCTCTGTCTCTGCAAGGCTTGAAAGTAGCTTGTTACAATACTAACTTAGATGCTGTGAATAGTAACACATCTGAAAAACTTGTAGGTGTTTAATTAGAAAGGACAATATAGGGGGCCACATCTCCTAAAGGTTTTAATGTATTAAAACACCTGCAAGTTTGCCTGGCGTGCAAAGCTGATCTACTAACAGGGTGCATCTAGGATTGCGTCTATCAAATAAGCAGAACAGACCATGCAATCAATTTAGTGTGTTTGCCTTGATGAATATGCAGAATACATGCAGATTATCAGAACTCACAAAATACAGGGAGCAGGAGATGCCAACGACATCATTTAGCATCTGCAATGTGATTTATCAAACATGAAACTGATCGAGCTCGTTGCAATTAAGGCAAGGTGTGAAAAGCATGTGCAAACTTGCACAGCGTTGTGCACAGTGAGCTGACGACAGATCGACAAAGAATCATCAACATGCATTTCAACATGTTCGGACTGTATTTAACAGCATTAACCAATTATTTTCCATCACTGACTGAATTTTTTTAAGGATGATGGGAAGATTTGAAGGCTGTCTGTCATGATGATGGACTGGAAAAAGAGGGACGATCAAGTGTATTATTGTACTCATGCAGACAAATGCATAAAGTTAGTCACTTCTGTTTTGTGCAGATAATACATCGGGGAGGGGGTCATTTAACCCATGTTTAAAAACTCCTTTTTATAGCCATAATCACTCTGTCACTCAGAGCTGACCGCGTCACAGTCCTGTGTCCTTCTTCAGTTAGTGGCTCTTATTGCCATAGTCTGATGCTAATTATCAGATGCTGAAGTATTTTGCTCAGATGTGTTTTGGATCAAGTTTGAATTTAGTTATTTTTAAATTTGGGGCAAATGTCGGTACAAACATCAGTCCAGCAAATTTCATCCCTCCAGCTCAGTGCACATTTTATGAAGTTTTTCCACAAGGGATGCCAAATTATCACGTTAATTGAGATTAATCAAATACAGAAATAATTAGTGTGCGATTTTTTTTAATCCCATTGATCTCATTACCTCCGCCAAGGATGTTATGTTTTCGGGAGAGTTTGTCTGTCTGTCTGTGAACAAAATAACTCAAAAAGTTATGGATGGATTTTTATGAAAATTTCCGGAAATGTTCAGCATGAGAAAAGGAAGAACTGATTCAATTTTGGTGTTGATCCGGATCACCGTCTGGGTCTCCGAGTGCTTTTCTAGTTTTTAATCTGATTTCAGTCTTGGTATTTTCAGCAGGTAACACCAATACCAAAGCAGCTGGTGATTAGACAGTCAGTCCGCTCGTCACACTCTTCACAGACCAATCATATCAAGCCACTGTATGACGTAGGAGCTAGACCCTGTTGTTAGCCATTAGCTAAGACTACAAGTACTTCAGTCCTTAGACTATTGTCTTATCTTACATTAAATTATACCACACATCATCTGCCACATGTGACATAAATCTCGTCAAAGACAATACCCACCAAGTTCCGAGACTACGGTTCGAGGTTGTAAGCGCAGAAGAATAAAATCATGATTTCTCATAAGAAAGCTTTTCTCTTCTTTTACAGGAGAAATTGAGTCAATTTCTGATAAAAATGCAGGTCTAGGTGCACTACAGAGATGGCTTTACAGGCTGCTGCTGTTTTCAAACATACAGTTAAGTCATATTGTTGTCATCTGCAGCTCCGCCTCTTTCCCCTGATTGAGCTGTTAAAGTTGGAGAGTTTCTATGCATTGAGCTTCTTGTGCTTGAGTTTTGGGGGGGTGGAGACCAAACCGCCTGGTTTGGGGAGTGGTTAGCCACCATGCACGTCCCATATACATGATTCTGCCAGTCCAGGTTCGAATCCAGCCTGTGACCACTTTACAGAGTGTGTCTCTCTCCCCCTTTCACAAGCCTGTTGACTGTCTCTCTCCTATCAATAAAGGCACAAAATGCCCAAAAAATACATAAAAATAAAATAAATTGCTCCAATGATATGCAGGCACAAATATGCCCACATAGTTTGGCATCTGAGCGCACTTTGCGCCTCTGACTGCAATAATCCCTGTGGCATGTAGGTGTTTTTTTCCCTGCAAATTTCGAGATTGACATCTCCTTTACACTTAGCAGCAAAACAAACAACGGCACAAGCAGAGCTGCCCGTGGTCCTGTCTTTAGGTCAACCTAAAGCCTACTCTGACCTACCACTGTGGCCGCTGCATTGCTATTGTAAGGATGAGAAGTTGAGTGGCTTTTGTTTCTTGGGTTTGTTTGGGTATTACTGATTTATCTCTTTATTTAGTGAAGCACTTGGCATTTAGCGGACAACCCCTACCTCCTGAGACACAGCAGACTAGTATATAAATGTCAAAGTATTAATTGTGCCCCTTTAAAATAATTCAAGTTATTTATTATGACCACAAAGTGATTCAAAGTGGTCAAGGGGGATTTTTTTTTAATATACAGACTGTTTTTAGACAAATTACTCATGTATACTTAAAAGGTGGGATATTTGCAGAGACAAACACAGTCTGCAAAATTACTGTCATCCTTGATGTCATCTAGTAGCGCAAGGATCATGTGGCCTGACAACCACTATCTGCAAATGATTTAATTGTCACTTAAATCAAAGTGATACTTTCTTGTGCTCACCTGTCATCTCGCCTGCCACGTTGTCTGCCAAGGTGCCTAAGCCTGGCTACAATCACTACTGCCATGATTACCGAACAGTCCTGGCATGACACCCCTTATATAGGCTCTGCTCCACAGTTACCACCAACTCAGTGCAATTTCCAAACATTTTGAGCATGAGAGAGAGAGTGAGAGAGGGAGAAGGAGAAATTGCGTGGATTTAATACACGAGTCTCACAGGCTGTAATTTGCACCGAATAACTGCATGTGGCAATTAGCGCTGGTCTTAGAGGATTATGTGGTATTTGCAAGAAGGCTCATTTGCAGAGGAAAGGGGCAATTTGGCGCTGAATTTATGAATATTCCTTAATTTACATGCATACAAATTGGACTGGCACAGCCAGGAGCGATAGTGCAATCTGGGTTCAGTTTGCATGCATTTCACCCTTTCGAGTATGCTTTGAGGGTCACAAGCTATTTTTCTTTGTCATTTGCACAGGTTTAGCGGTTGCAAGAGCAGTGTAATTCTTTTGAGGATCTGGCCCAATGTGTAACTATGGGAATACTGTCATTTAGATTTTGTTTCACTGAAATCAAAAATGGAAAATTAAAAATGAAATGCATTGAAAAACTGAGTCTGAATGTAGAAAATGTGATATTAAACAGCTAAAAGCAGGGCAAACAAAGTAGAAAATGTGAAAATATCATCTAAATAATTACGATCAGTAAAGCAAAGCTGACAACTGCAACATGTGGAATAAAAATGTTAAAGATCCAAAGGAAAGCTAGAAATGAATCAATGTTAACTAAGATTTGAGGATTCATCCCTGCTTCCAGTCTCTCTCCCCCTCTCTTCCAGCTCCTCTGCCCGCTCTTGGCGTGGTTACCTCTCTCCTCTCTCATATGCTGCCTTCCCACCTGCATCTAATCGCTGATCACTCACAGTATAGGAGCTGCTTGGATTCACATCTTCCCTTGCTGGTTGATTCTCTCATATGGAGATGGTTTGTTGGCCGTATTTCCTCCTTAATCTAAACTAGTTTTGCTAGGTTAAGCCTTTTGTTCTCCGTTTGGTGTATTTTCCTTTCAGGAAGTTTGATTTTTGGTTGTGCCTTTGATCTTTTGCTGGTGGAAACTTACCTCTGTTTTTTGCTCCCCTCCTTTCGTGTCTCCAAGAGCTCTCACCCTGCCACTTTGTAAATGCTCTCCCAAGTGTACCGGACTGGTCTTTTCCTTATGTTTGTGGACATTTAACAATAGATTTTTGTCTAATCTGCCTTTGCCTCCAACTTCAGCTTTGGGTCCACCAATTAACACACACAGAGGACTGATTCCTGAACATAACCCGCAAATCCTCTGATCAAGGACCCATTGTTCCTCTTTCCTGCATTCTCCGAGCTGCCTGCTGGAAGGTGGAGTGGACTGTTCGCGAGGCCCAGAGGGATCAACCTGATCAGGGAACAGGACCTCCGAACCGTTTGTTTGTTTTGGACCTTGCTCGGTCGGAGGACCTATAATGGGGGCATTCTTCCAAGCTCACGTGCCATCCTGGAGCTAACAGAACTCTTCATTTCCTCCAACAGACCTTTTGGTGGCCCAACATGACTCAGGACACTCCTGAGCTCGTGGGTGCTTGCTCTGTCTCACAAGCCCCTGCTGGTCTGCTGCACCCCATACCCATCCCCAAGAGACCTTAGTCGCATCTTGCAGTAGACTTTATCTCCGGACTCCCGCCCTCCCAAGGTAACTCGGTCATTCTCATAGTCGCCATTCTCTTCTCTTCTGCTTCTCAGTGGGCCCAACACTTTTCTTTTTGCTCCCTGCCCTTATCTGCCCTGCATGCTGTCTGCATGTAAAATCATGGAATTAATCAGCTGGTCACTCAACGCCATCGCCCAAATTTTCTCGAAGAGAAGAGCAGGTAAAGGAGAACCCGCCTGTCCCGATGGTACTTTCACGGCTGGGTACACGATGGACTCCTGGGAGAAGTGGAGGATCGTGTGCCTGTCAATTCGGTCCAGCGAGGTCGTGGAAGATGTCTACATAATTGATTTATGATAACAGTTTTCCTGCTGTTTGGAGTTAGCAGTTTCCTGATTTATCACAAAGTTAAGAAGACGATGGCAGCCCATTTGGCTCTTGAAAAGCTGCCCGTTATGACTGAAGGAATGTGCAGGGCTGTCAACACTCGGACTCAAGCGATTTGTGAGCTCAATCGCAAGCTGATGCAATTCTCAAACTCGTTCATAGCAGGATAACACCTTGGAGAAGTTGACAGCTCGACTTGGTTGAATGGGCCCACAGATTCGGAACATCATCGTGAGAGACCAAAAGACTCGAAAGGCTGAGGGAAAAATTACAGTTGGTCTGACCCAAACTATTCCTTATCTCTATTTGTTTTGGCTTCCCACTGTCTTTGAGCAGAAGTATCTACTCTCCTGGAATGTTTTGCTGACAGAGGCTCGATCCTCCCCTCTACTCCCTCATCCTGTGAACTTTGCTCTGGAACAGAAACTCTCTCTCAAGGCCGTACAGTCATCTTATCGGACAATAGAGACTTTGTGAGGTCTGAGCTAGGACAAGATCACTGGAGTCCTTTTTTCGAATCTGCTGGCTCCCCCCTGACCACATGTGCTCGTCTCTGTGTTTGTTGTCTCATGTGTTGAGGTGGGGTTTTTTTTCCAATCCCACACTGTGCTTCTCTCATAGGTGCCTAGTTTGGAATTAAATAAATAAACTTGCCTTGCCTTGCCTTCTCCTAGATGGTTCATGACATTCCTCTGACAAAGTTCCTATCTGCCCTTGAGACTGCCAATCTTCTTATTTTGCATGTTTTTAAACTACATAGCATCCCTTCTGACATTGTATCTGACAGGGGTCCCCAATTCTCCTGCCAGGTGTGGAAGGAGTTCTGCAAGGCGTTGGGTGCAGCAGCCAGCTTGTCCTCCTGGTTTCATCCCCCAGTCTAACTGCCAGACAGAGTGGGCCAATCAAGACCTGGAAAGTGCTCTCTCTGTTGTGTGGCTGCTCGGCATCCTGTCTCCTGAAGTGGTCACCTACCCTGGATTGAGTATGCCCACAACTCCCTCTCCCGCTCGGCAACAGGTATGTCCCCCTTCATGGTATGTTATGGGTTTCAACCTCCCCTCTTCCCAGAACAGGAGTCAGTAGTCGCTGTACTGTCAGTGGGGGCTCACTTCAAGTGCATCAAAGAGGTCTGGAGAAGTGTGAGATCCGTCCTCTTGAACACAGCAGATCGGAACAAGAGGCTGGCTGATCTACATCACTCGCCAGCACTGGAGTATAAACCTGGATAGCTGGTTTGGCTCTCTTCACAGGATCTTCCTCTCGAAGTGGGTTCTTGTAAGCTCCTCGTTTCATTAGTATCTTTTCTTGGTTGAGAAGATCATCAATCCCTCTGCTGTAAGACTCAGACTGCCAGCCTCCTTGAGGGTCCATCCTACCTTCCATGTCTCTCTCTTGAAACCGGTGGTGTCCAGTGAGCTCTGCCATGTTATGGTAGCCTTCCAGAGCAGCAGGCAGCATGCCTGCAACTCTCTTTTTCACTCTCTTTCTTATAAATTATATGTCCATTTTTTGTGTAAGTATAAGAGGCAGAGGGTTTTTTTTCAGATTGTTCTTTTTCAGTGGGTTTTTTTTTGTGTGTTGTAAAAAGTGTTTGTTAAGCTAGTAGCATGACTGTACATTTTATGGTTATGACTGTACATTGTACATTTTACTTATTTGGTTTTTTTCCTTTATATTTTGTAGCCATTTTCTTTATACAATTTGATTTTGTGTTTCATTGCAGTTTACAAAAGATAACCTTCAATAAACCAAAAGAAAATTCAGTTGTAATTGATTTTTAGCTGACTGTCTAGCTTTGAACTTTGGCTACTCATAGTGAGGACAGTACACCCATTTTCAAAACAGATGCGGAGTCATGGACAAATACGCGTCTTCGTGTGTCAATATCACCAGATCGATAGTTTATTTTACCGGAGTTTTACAAATTCGTATTTATGTAAAGCCCACCTCAGTATAAGATGTGCTTGGATTCACCTCTTTCTGGCCAGTGGGTTCTCTTACCTAGATTTGGATTGTTGGCCGTATTTCCTCCTTAATCTAAACTAGTTTTGGCTCTAAGCCTTTTGTTCTCCGTTTGGTGTATTTTCCTTTCAGGAAGATTGATTTTTGGTTGTGCCTTTGGTCTTTTGCTGGTGGAAACTTACCACTGTTTTTCGCTCCCCTCTTTCAGTGTCTCCAAGAGCTCTCACGCTGCCACTTTGTAATTACTCACTGAAGTGCACTGGACTGTCCTTTTCCTTATGTCTGGGGACATTTAACAATAGATTTTGTCTAATCTTCCTTTGCCTCCAACTTCAGCTTTGGGTCCACTAATTAACACACACAGAGGACTGATTCCTAAATGAAATTGCAGAAAGCTGCTGAAATGTTTTCCCACCCTAAAGAAGTTATACTCAGTTGTTAAAAGAGTTAGATTTGTAAGGCCTAAAATGGCAATGAGTGTAATCAATAGCACAAGTGTTAAATATGACAAAATATGCATTCTTAAAGGGACTGTGAGGAGTATCTAAGTAATTACAAAAAAGTCTCACTTTTAGATATATGCCTGATCGAAATACACACTTTAAGATGAGTTTTATAGCATCAAAATAGGTTACCTATAACTGCTATTCCTTAGCCTTCCGGTCGGATCGGACAGGACTGGACTGGCCTGGATACTCAACTTTGGGAACAAGACAATTAAAACTAGAGCAAATTAATATCATTTGGACACGTCTTAGAGCACCGGGCTGTAAGTAGTGATATATAGCCGGCTACAAAACTACGATACTAAGTTTTCCAATAATTGCCTGTTGTCACACATCAAAAACTACCGCTTTGTAACTAGAAAGAGATACATTACCTCATCTCTTTGCATCCTGTAAGTTGTTGAAGAAATAAGTTGTAAAGCAATGCAGAGTTCTGAAGAAGGTCTGAGCTGCATTCATTAGCAACAAAACAACTAACACACTTTGGCTTGGGTCGAGCTGTAGTCAGAAGTAGGAATTTCCGAGTTCCGAGTAGGAAACTGCAACTGGAACATCCCCCAAAGTCGGAATTTCCTACTGGGAACTCGGTGAAAACCTTGCCACCCCCGAGCTAACAGCTAACAATAGCCTGGTAGATCAGCATGTTTTTTTCCCGACTTCAACTGGAGCGCCGATACGTCGGAGATGATGTCACTCCCAGTTCCGAGGTTACTGGAAAACCCAGCATTACGACAGTCGTCGCACAGGCTCATGGGTAGCAGAGTCCTAATGTCGCCGGTAATAGATTCTCCTCATAGCACCTTTAAGAAAGAAATGGGTTATTTATATTTCTTTTGATGTATGTGTGCATATATAAGGATGCATAAATGTATGTATATTTTTTATAAACGTATCTGTGCACGTATGTTCCTACTTATTTCTCTATGTATTTATCTGAGTATGCAAATGAAAATGAATATTTATTCATTAGTTTATTTCTGTTGATGTGTATGTAATTTTAAAAATGAAGTAATTATCTGTTCATGTATGCATGCATGCATCTTTAAAATAATTGAGAGGTCAATCAATGAATCTGTTAAAGCAAGAATGAAGTCGGTGGAAGTATGCAGAATCTGTAGAGCTTGAAAGTTGAACCAGTTTTCAGCAGAACTGCAGAAATCTCCCATTCATTTTAATGTTAAAAAACTGCTGTAAATACTTTTTTATTGCAAAAACTGTTAGGGCTCTAATTTTGTGGTGCAGCGCAGGTGGCGCAAGCCTGGCACACCCTGCGCAGTGTTAATTTCGTCTGGCGCACCACCGTGCGCTGCCAATTTGACAATTTGGTAGACCGTCTGCGCAGAGATGGGTGTGACAGTGCACCAGGGTGAGTCGACGGCGCACCAGGGGGAGGTGCCGACAGATTCAGGTTGGCGCAGTGACAATTTCGTGCCAAAAAACTGTGGGGAAGGTGCGCTGGAAGCTCCCCAGCTCCAACCTGGTCTATTCTCGGCAAAAACGGAGCACACCTTCCGCAGCTGTAATTTGGTTACAGGCGCACATGTGCGCACACGTCAACGAAGCCTCAGAGGCAGGTTTTCAGAGCGTCAGGCACATTTTAATGCAATAAACAATCACAGCAATCATTATTTAATGTAACAGTCTGAACCAGTATATACATTTGTATCTCTAGCAATTGTCCCGTCACATCAGATGTCGGATTTAAGCCGTTTGTCATAATGGAAACTTAACCTGAAGGCAGCTGGAAGTTTGATGCACATTTTACAAGTCAACAATAAGCACCCTTAACATCTGATACTGAGTAAATATCTGGCTTCTCTCATTTCATTTAATTCAAAGAAAAGAGGGAGAAAAAAGACGAAGAAAAAAGAGAGAAAATAAATGTATGTCACTCAGGATTTACCTGTGATTTCCCATATTCCTCTATTTTAGTCTTTATTTTTAACGTGATCTAAAAAGATAGAGTACATTATTGCAAGGAGGATGAGGCGGAGACACCAGGAGAGTATACAGTATATCACTGAAGGCTCTGCTATTTGGCGATGACAAACCAGGAGTGCAGGTGTATCACAGGCATTATGAATGGATAAGCCAGATGCGGTGTCACTGTCTCTTAATTTTGTACTCCTATAATGACAAAGGAACAGATTACATCTGTCCTGGGAGCTGGCCCACACGGTGACGCACTTCGTGGCCTCCGATGCACGCCCCGATGGCCAGTCTGTTCTCCCAGCTGCTGAAGTGACAGCAGCTCTGACCGTCTCCGCTGGAGATCATTCCCCAGCGGAGATGGTCAGAGCAGCGGGGATCATTTGGACCAACCAGACGCTGCGCCTCGCCCGCAGCGCATTTAAAGGCGAGGAGAGGCGCTCATTTGATTGGTGGAGACAACACTCGGCTGTGTTATCCCACTCACGTCTATTCTCCTCCCGCTCTGACATTTGCGCGGAGGGGCAGAGATGTGGGCGTGGATGCGCTTCTCTGCGCCTTGAGTTCGCCTGTCTTGGCACTGCAGGAAACTTGCAAAGTGCGCCGGTCACACCCTGTCCGTGCGGCGAAGGCCGGCGAAGGGCAGGTGCGCCTGCGCCTGGTCTACGAAATTAGAGCCCTGAGTGTTAAACATGTGCTCAAAAAGCAAAAAGCGCTATTCTCAGGAACATGCTGCATTGCTCCTTTTTTTCCCTCTGAAACTGTGCAAATTTGAAGGCTGTGTAGAGTGCTAAATAGTGCACAGAATAACAATAATAATAAGAAGAATGAAGTCGGATAACAATATGTTGAAATGCTGACTCGGTATTTCAACATTAAGTTGGATTACAATATGACACAAGGGTAAAGTGGCAACCTTGTCCATCAAATTGCCATATAACAGAAAAAGTTTACCACAAATTCTGGTCAGAAATAATGATAGAGATATATTGTCTATCCAGCCATGCCCTTTTTGAGCTGTGCACTTTTCGCAGCGATGGCCTCCTGAATTGTGTTTCTCCCGGCAACGCTGAGATGTCTCTGCTGCAGTTTACCAGTGTTTATTTGCCTCAAACTCCATGGCTTCAACTTAATTTTTCATTGACAGCCATGCTGCTCTCCCAAACTCTCCATAGTAACAGCGGGTAGCACACACAAAATCTTCCTTTAAAGAGGGCCGTCCACACCACTTCTGCACCTGTTATCAATTGCACATACAATTTTTGTAGATCACACACAATACGTCCACAAATGGCATGTACAATTTTGCGGGTGCAATCTTAGTAGATCTGGCCCAGAATCCTTTTACCATTCTTTTTAAACAGACAACTGTATCAGTGTCAAATCTCAGGCAGGATTTTGACCCTTAACCCTTCACTCTGAAGCCTGATGATAGAATTGTTGACATGAAGTTACGTTTCCATCTCTTTTAAAATCCGAACATATGTCAATAAACTGGACAGACACATGATATTATACACAGTTGTGCACACTGAGCAGTGGACTTGTCTATCTACATGCTTTGTATTCTATAAAGATTTTCTTGTCTAAAGAAAGATTTTTGTTTGTATTTTTTTTTAATTAATGGAATTTTTTTTTTAACCACCAGCTCCACCAGTGTAAACTCCCCGTATGAGTAGTGTAGAATTCTCACAAATTTTTGTTGAACAGTGAAGTAGCCTTTTCCAAGTCATGAGGGAAATGTTTAAGTCGCACTTCAGCTTCTGCAGTGGTCATTGGTGTGGTGATGAGGATCTTTAGCAGAGTGACAGTCTCTGAAAATACCTCTAAAAATTATTTTCCATCAACAACTGAGGTCCACAGCACCACAGCAGGCCTTGAATTCCTTGCTATAGATTAAGACTGAGCTCTGTCTTTAGCTTGCTTCAATTGAGCATTGGGTAGGCGTTCAAGGAAATCTTCAGGAAACATGGCGTGGTACTGCAAAGTGGAACTGATGAGATGGTCAGTGAAGGAGAATCATTCCCTCAATATGTTGTCGCAGAGCCACAGGAGATCAAAAAGAAAAAAAAAAAAACATACATCAAAAGTTACCATCAGCATTTACTGAAAAATTCAATGAAACAGCGAAAGTTTAACCTGCTCCCAGAAAATAAAGCTGTAATTTATGTCATTTTCACCATTCAAGAACATTTCTTGTGTCAACTGAACAGTGTCTTATTTTATACATGTCTTTTGTCTCATGGCTCAAGAATGTAAACACAAAAGAATCTTGTGTACCAATGAAATTTGTAAGATGGAAGAATTCATTGGTGGGGTTCTAAGCTCTGTGAAATACTTAAGAGGTGAGTAATGTGTTGTTTACACTTTTGGGACAGACAAACATTATTTAACCATGAAACTGCAATACATAGCTTGATAGCATTATCAGTTCTTCTTTTCGTACATTTTTTAAAGGCTTCCACACGATGTAACAGTAATATTTAATGAGCAGTGGTATAAACCATTGCAGCTTCTGCATGCACATGTGTAAAGTGAACACTTTGCCCTATCTTATGTATGTTTCTTTGTACTTAATACTCTGTGTGTCTATTTTTTTCCTCTGCGTTGCTCCTGCATTGCCCTGATTTTTAAATATAATTTCTGGTGCCTTTATATTTTATTTTCAACAAAATAATGTGTTAGCTTTGTCAGTTTAATTGAAACAGAATTTCTAGTGGGGTAAAGACAAGCTTATAAGCGCCGGTTCCTTCTAAAATGCATGCTGTTTTTGTAAAAATCTGCCAGAATAATAATAAAAAAACTATCTAGTTTTTTTTTAGAACTTAAGTCTGCAAATGGATCAAAACTCATTTTGTGGCTCCTAATCCATAGTTTAGTGCTATGTGTCACATAAAATAGGAAAATTTGCCCCCAAATTATGTTATGTGTACTCAGTAAGACACATCCTAATCTAATCTTCAGTGAAGCAAAGCCTCTTACTGATTTTTTCTTAAATGCACTTTGACCTCTTCTGTGATCCTGGGCTGACGACCCGAAGCCTCTTTGGTCCATCTTACGCACCATAGTTGCGCACAAGTAATCCAGCACTGCTCCGGTGACGTGATAATATGATTGACAGCGCTCGTTGTCCAGTCACATAAGGAAAAGAAACACCAGAACAATGTTAATTCACTGCCAGTCAAAGGGGGAGTGTGTGGGCGCCCTTCTCTGCGCCCCACAGGCAACGTTGAAGCAGCCAATCCCAAAGACACCTCAGGCACGTGCTGAGCAAAAGAAAAATTACGTAGATTGATTTCCAATGGGCTGGCTTCCTATTGACAAACCACCACTGATGATCATGATAAGCTTCAGTTTAGGGAGCAAACTGAACTTTGAGACAGATAATGTGAACTTGCACAATACTGAGGACCTCCATGGAATCATAAAAATATTTCAATTACTCTAGGGGTTTGTGACAAATTGAATAACTTGGTGTACAGTATGTGTAAAATTAATGCTGAGTCAACCAGCTGATGCTGCATCCCTTACATTTAAAACCAGCCCAAACCGAGACAAAAGTGACTGAAGGAGAGTTACTCATCTCATGCACGCAACACACAGCTTCACACACAAACACAGAGCTACAGTGCAACAGCATGCAGACAACAGAGTTATCTGTAGAGGCCAGGCAGCAGCAGCAGAGAGTGGAGTCTATCTGCACAGGGAGGTCTGCTGGCAGCTGGCTGGAGCTCTACGAAGCTCCTCAAAGGCAGCTGACACTTTCCTGTGTTTGATGTCACCTTAAACAAAATGTAGGTGTTTTTGAAGGGAATGTTTATATTCAATTTGCTGACTTCTTTGTCTTCGTTTCTATATTTGGAGTTAAAACTCCTACCAAGGAGTTCTGCTTAACAAAGTACCATATTCAGGTAATGCCAACATTCATTGCACTTCATCATTGATGTTCATATTGGAATGCTTAGGTTGAAAATAATATTCTTTAATGACTTTAATTAGATTTTTTTCTTTGAAAGAAATCAAATGGTGTGACACTATTTTGTATTGTACAGATCATTTCATAACTTTTACTTAAACCTCTGTTTTTATTGTTCAAAAAATGTTTTTTTATATATAAATCATCACCACTTACTCTGACAAGACAGCTTTTTGAGCTGCAATGGAACTGTGGAAAACTTCCTGCCATGGACTGATTGAGTATTAAGGAAAGGAAATGTTGACATTATTTCTCATAGTTATTGATCTGATGACTGTCAAAACCAATGAAACGTCATTTTGAGTTTTTTTAGGCCACTCTCACATTCATTTGTCTGTGCACAAATATAACCACCAGGCTATTGTCACACCTCAACTCTAAGTATTTTTAAGCTGAAATCAATATTCAGAAATAATTAAATACATACTTAAATGTGTACATATTAACTGGACTGGATGTTGCAAATTGAAAAAGCTGCATTTATGACACTGTAGAAAACGTGGGTTTAAACGTTTTGTGTACAGATATAATAAAACCAGCTAGACTAAAACCACTACTGTCATATCAAGTCATTCAAATGTAAGGGTCTGTCATGCCTTTTAAATGTGTACATGAGCTAAAGCATATACTTTTTTAAAGAATAAGGTCTGGAGAAGCCCTAAAACAGATTTAAAATGAAATCAATGAGTGCCATACAAGAAGTTTATTTTTAAAGATCACAAAATGTCAAAAGATTTGTTTGTGTAACATATTTGTTAAAAATGGCAGATTTACTATAAAAAAATGTGGGACCATGCGGCATTTTACAGATTTGATTAAGCTTTTATAAATGAGCTGACCATTTTTCCACTAAATGGCTAAAAATGATCTCTGCAGGGATCCAATCTTGAAAATTTTAATGGGGTGCAAAGGAGCCATTATGCAAAAGTCTCAAACATTTTCATAACATATTTTTAGATTGCCAAATTTAGTTTTCTATCAAATAAAGATGTCTAAATGATAATCTTAGATAACAAAGTATGTTACAGGTCAGTGCTTCAGAGAAATTCAAAATGATCAATAAATTCAATAAAAGGCACTTTTAATGTACAGCTAAAATTTCCATCACAGGCTAAAAAATTGCACTTACTTACATGAAAAAAAAAGTCTAACAAATGGTTGTTGCTAATGCTAGCAATATAATATAGTATACTAACTGACCCAAAATATATGTATGCTCTGTAGCATGCTGGAAACAACCATGAATGTATTAGAAGAACTGGATAGCATGGCTCCGCCTTCTACCATTCAACGGTTTTGAAGCCATAATTTCCCCCGTCTGGGTGCTGCCATTGTGCAGCCAGTAGAAAATCTGGACCATATCTGGACGTAGTTGTCGTAAACTGACGCAAAACTCCCCAGCATACGCCGTAAACAGTCATTGTGAAACTGCCGTAAACCGAAGTTATTTTTTAAACTCTAATAACTGATGAAAAAGAAACTATTCAGAAAAAAAGGACTTGGAAAAACACAGCCCAATAATACTTTCATATCACCACAGCATACGGATGGGAGAAATATTTCTATGAGGTGTATTAATATTTTGAAGTTTCACTACGGCCCGTTCAGATGAATGGGGGAGACGGAGATTTGACCTATACTGCAGCCAGTCACCAGGGGGAGCAGTTTTTGTGGCGACTTCAATTCAAGCCCAGCGACATGACGTCCATGTTTTTTACAGTCTATGGAAACAACTGATACAGTTTGCAATTTGCGAGGTCAAGGATGTTTCTTTTAAGATAATTTTTGGGGCATTTTGTTCCTTTACTGACAGGAGAGATACAGTGGATAGGCTTCTGAATGGGGAGTAAGAGAGAATCTGGCCACAGGCTGGATTTGAACACACTTAGAAATAGGGGTACAGAGGTGGGACATTTCTGTACTTAAAGGTGCAGTTCTGTCCTACTGTAACCTTATTGTACTCTTAGGTACCTAAATGTTCCCGAATAGCAAAAGGTACATATATGTAAGGTACATACACTTACCCTCTAAAGGTACAATATCAGAAACAGTTTGTTAGAAAAAATGTAGGCCTGTAAGCCTATTATTATTAGGCTACTGTAGAACTATTAGTATGATTTATCATAAGGCCAATTATTAGAAATGAAACAATTATTTTTGAATTATGGTATTCATTTTTTAATTTTATCCTAATTTGTTTGTGTGTACGCACGCACACACCACGGATGAATTACCCATGACACACAAACGCCGCGTGCACGCACGCACGCACGCGCACACACACACACACACACACACACACACACACACACACACACACACACACACACACACACACACACACACACACACACACACACAAACAGCAGGCAAGGTGGTTCTGAATCATGGAAGCCTAGATTGTATGAATGCAATCTGATCACGCCAGTGTGATCATCGACTCCAGATGGTTAATGCAGAAACAAATTGGATGCTGCAAAGAATGCGCTATATTTATCTTAATGCTCAGAGTGACGAACAACACGTTTATTTGCTTTTTCGGTTTATAAGTCTTTTTTTCCACAGTACCTGAATGCAACATACCAAAATCTCGACGCGCAAGTTTATTTTTTTTCTTTTCGACTTGCACGACAGCCTGGCGGTGGTTGGTGAGAGGGTGACATGGAAGGCGCAGCAGGCCTTTCCAGTGTTTCAATCGAGGAATTACTACGAATTATCACGGACACAGGCAGCATACAGGTGCCTGAAGCTGAAGAGCAGAGATTCAGAGGTAAGTTTAAATCCAAATGGGATTACAGTTGGCTCTTAGTTTTGATATCAGCCGTAGCATTGATGGGCAGCTAACATTAGCTACATAGTTAGCATTAGCTCACTCTAGAATGTACTAACGTTTGTGAATTTGTTTAACGCTAACACAATTTTTCAGCTTTGCCATGAAGCTGCTTAAGTCGATTAAGCTTGAACTAACACCAAGCAGAAGATATAAGGCCTAATGTATGTTCAAGGTGGCACTAATTGCTGCTCAGACATAAAATGGCGCTTGTGACATTTTTTTCTTTTTTAATGCTTGTGCACTGGAGAAGTAGTTCGGGAACATTGTATGCTCAAGGTAGTATGCATCTCATAGTATAAAATAATTACAAAAAAGCATAGAAATACAAAATACAATTAACAAAATTCAAAAATAAATAGATAAAAAAATATATAAGAGGAATGTACATCAAATGAAACGTATACAGCAGAGCTGAAGAGCGAGAGCAGCTGCTGACGTCACTCTCCTGCGCCACTTTGAATTGCCAGTTCAGATTGAATTATGGACTTCTTTTTGCGGGGCGTGCATGGAAGCGAAAAAGCAATGTCCTCTTTGTTTTCTTTTTAGTTGTGTTATAACATGTGCAGCCTCAAGAAGAAAATGAAAATGCAATTTGGATGATTAAGAGTTAATTTTAGTTATGAGTCAATAATTGTAGCCAAATCCTTGAAAAGAAAAAGCATTACAGCTAATGCTTTTTAATTTTCAAATCTGACAATTCAGATTGAATTTCGGTAAGTATTTGCTGGGGCATCTTTTGAAAATTAAATCTTAAATATCTTTTTCTTTTTTCATTTTAATAAAGTCACAGAATAATCTTTCTTCAATAAGAAAATGAAAATGCAGTTTGGATTACATATTAATTTTATTTATGAGTCATAAATTCCAACCATTACCTTGAAGTGAAAAAGCATTACCACTAATGCTTTTTAATTTTCAAATTTGACAATTCAGGTTGAATTTTGGAAACTATTTGCTGGGGCATGGTTTGAAAATTAAATCTTAAATATATTTTTCTTTTTCATTTTAATTAAGTCACAGAATGAGCAGTCTTGAACGAGAAAATGAAAATTCAGTCTGGAAAATGTATTATTTATTTTGATTATGAGTCAAAACAGCTTTATTCTGAAAATGAAAATGTATTTTTGTTAATCCATTTTAAGTTGTATTCTGGTGCTTCTTCGCTTTCATATTTTTCTGTTGTCATGCAGTTTGGAACCTTCTTGCCACAGGAGGAAGGCTCAATTCCACAATTCCCTAGAGATCTTCACGGCCGCCTGGACGGCAAAGAACCAGTCCAAAGGACACAGACATACCGCAACAAAATGATTGGGATTTTGAATGAAATATTGTCACAGTACACAGTGTAAGGTTTTTTAATTTTATTTTTCAGCAATGCTTTGATTTACTAGGTTTATTCTCAGCAGAATGTCACGGTTTCAAAATGTGTCTACCACTTTAAAGGAATATTACACCCAAAGAATGATATGCCTTAATTTTCTACTCACCCTCATGCTGAGCAACACTCTGGAGCACTTTTTTGATGTCTCAAATGCAGCTGGAGGTCCGGGGTGATTTTCGCTGTGAACAAACGTCCATCTAACAGGGACGACGGAGCCCGAAGAAAAAGGTCCATAAAAGTCCACAAAAACGTGCCTATTTTCCTTCATACTGCTCGTCCGCTGTAATCCAAGTGTCCTTTTGTTTTTTTATTGTTATTTAGCTTAGTTTCAGTTTTGTAAATATTGACTATAGTGTGTGAAGTCTAGTTCTAGGTTCAAAATTTATTAGAGAATAAGACCATCCAGTGTTGTTGTTGTTGGTTGTTAAAATAAGGATATTTATTTCATTTTTCAGCTCAGTATAGCACCTTAAACATTAGCTGTTATTATACTGAAATACTTTACTTAACTTCAGATGTTTGAGTTTGAATTATTAAATTTCAGTTCAGTAAAGCACTTTAACTCTATAATGCCAATTATGTCATATATGATACATACTTTCACAATACCTCTAACTACTCAATATGATCAACAATGGCAAAAAAAAAAACATCACAATAAAATCAGATAAATGATAAAAATGTCCTCAAATGGATTATCAGTTGCCAAAAACACCTAATGTATCAAGTGAGATACGAAAAATCTATATGTAGAATTTAATGGATATTCTGATTTTTGTAGGATTTTAGCAGAAAGTGAAATAAAAATTAAATCTCCAAAAAATTAGAATTTTCTGGCTATAATCTACGGTCTTGGACCTTAAAGGGTTAAGAACAAGCACTTTTATTTGGAGATGTTTTATTCTTCTTAATGTTTTAGTTTGAATTTGTAAATTTCATTCAGTGAAGCACTTTAAACGCTCTGTTTTTCATTAAATGTATAATTTTGCTTCAAATAAAGACAAGTACTTCTTTACATCTTTAAAAGACATGTTTCTTTACATGTTTAAAAAGCATTTACATTATATAAAATTTATGGAGAGTAATAAAATGGTGACCTTATGGCGTTAAAGGCGACACTGAAAAATTTGGGTGCACCTAAATTTTGTGCTGGTGCACCTTGAAATTTTTTTAGGTGCACTGTTGCAACCAACTCAAAAAGTTAGTTGAGAACCCTGTCAGTTGCTGAAACTTCTCCTTGAACCATCTCACTTCCTCATTGTTTATTAGTGGTAACTGTTCAGCTTTGAATTTTCTCTTCAGCTGACTGTGCCACGTATACTAATTGTTCCAAACAGATACGACAGGTCATGAAGTTTATTAATTCATTCTGTATACTTATGTTTTACTGGAATCTGTTTAACAATAAGCGACCAAAGAAGAGATACTCCCATAACCATTCCCATGTGCATCTCTTAGGGAGGGGTACTTTACAGTCAATGCTTTCATGACCTGAACATATTCTGAGTGCGCTGGATACCTGTCTCAATGGAAGAAGAAACCACATAGTTAAAGGAATATTACACCCAAAGAATGATATGCCTTAATTTTCTACTCACCCTCATGCTGAGCAACACTCTGGAGCACTTTTTTGATGTCTCAAATGCAGCTGGAGGTCCGGGGTGATTTTCGCTGTCAACAAACGTCCATCTAACAGGGGACAACGGAACCCGAAGAAAAAGGTCCATAAAAGTCCACAAAAACGTGCTTATTTTCCTTCATACTGCTCGTCCACTGTAATCAAAGTGTCCTGAACGGGTAACGTCCATAATTAATTCGACGTAGCCGTCTGGATTGGTCTGCCGCGGCTTACGTAGTGCAGGGAGCGCGCATAGACGTGCACTGCGGAAGTACGCTATAGCACTGTTTAGGCTCGAAAAATGTACTAAATGACCTCGGTTCGAATTAATTATGGAAGTTACCCGCTCAGGACACTTGGATTACAGCGGACGAGCAGTATGAAGGAAAATAAGCACGTTTTTGTGGACTTTTATGGACCTTTTTCTTCGGGTTCCGAAGATTTTAATTCTCAAACTAATTTATGAAAACGACTTTAAGGGCAAAACATTTATGACTTTTTCTTTATTTTTTTCTCTTGTTTTGGCTTTTTTTTATTTACAGCCCAGTTTAATGTACAATCGGGGGCTTTCAGTCAGATCATTTGTCCTTAGTGGACGTGAACACTCATCTCTGTGCATGTATGATTAAGAAACTCCCCCCTCAACAGGAGAAATGACTGTGCAGATATAGATGTTATATTAAACTTTACTTTGTTTTACTTTTTATTGTATTTAATTATTAATTATCTGACTGTCACTAAGACGATTCAGCGGAGCTTCGCTGCGTCTTCCGACTTATTTCTCCGTGTTGTAACCTGACACCGCAGAGTCTGGGCTCATTTGCATACTGACAGCTGATTGGATGATTACAGAGGGCTGTGCGTGTGTGCGTATGTGTGCAGAGCCGTTGCGATAAGGCAGGCAAACCAGGCAATTACCTGGGGCCCCCTGCTGGCCTGGGGCCCCAAGACAACGACTGTTATGAATAAAATGCAACGACAAACCGTGTGAGCGCCCCTTGGCAGTCAAGGTGCAATGACACTGTTATCGGGAGTCAGGATCCCCCCACAAGGGGGCCCCTCTCAGTAGTAGCTGACAGCATGCAGCCAGCAGCCAGTCGGTTTCATGATCCCTGCAGCCGGCAAAATATAAAACAAACCCAAGGATGAAGCGAATTTATCCATCCGGCAGCCAGAAAAGAAAGAAGAGAAAAGAGGAGGAAGATAAAAAAAAAAACAAGATAGCGGTAAGTGATAAATCACATTAGTAGGGGGGCTTGGTGTAATAAGTTGCTGCAGGTAACTTTGTCCAATGTTTATGTTAGCTACCTGTGTGACGGAATGCTAAACGAACTACAACAGTTTGTAGCGTGTGCAACTTTTTTTCGAACGAGTTCAGTATGGCTACACGTATTTATTAACAGCATAAGAAAGGCGCAGATCTGTTCTAGAATCTCTGTTTATCCCATTCAGTGACATGACATTGCAATAACTCTGTAATAGGCTTGGTTTTGATGAAAGTGGCATAGCTTGTCTGCTATATGCTAACTATCCCACCGTGATAACATCTAGGCTGTATGGGGCTTAAACCTCACGTTATCATATTTTGCTGCACAGTGCATCATAAAGCAGGCTAGAAAATTAATGTTTAGAAGTAGCCTATCCATGTACGCCAGCTGTTAACTGTCTCTATTGCACCAGCCTGTCTAATTTTCATACAGAAAGCCTAAATTACATGTTAAGCACAAGTGAGTCAGTGCACTAAACATTAGCTTGAAATGTTTTTAACCAAAGCTTAGCCTATTGGTTGTGAAAAGAGCTGGATCCCTTCTAAATGTCAAAATATGGAAATGCTAACATATTTTTCTTTATCCCAAAAGGTTCTTTGCTGAAATTTCTCAGTCCTCCTCCTAAAGATGCCTCCACTGATGAAGGTAGAGTGAAGTTCTCTTACTAAGCTGAATAATAGTGACCTATTCCAATATGCTAACAGTAAAATGGTCTTTCTTTCTTTCTTTCTTTCTTTCTTTCCTATAGTCTCCTTTCCTTTCTCTCATCCTACTTCTTTTCTTTCCTCCTTACTTTCATCTTTTTTATTTCTTCAGTCCACTTCAGATCAAATTGTGCTTCATGCGGCCCTTGAACAAAAATGAGTTTGACACCCCTGATGTAAACTATAATATAATATACATATTTTTCAGCTGAATCCAGTGGTACAATGGCTTCACCATCAACACAGATTGAGTCTGCACCACATTCCAGCACTGATGTTACCTCAACAGCACAAGGTACTTTAATAATTATTCAAAATACTTGTCCAAATGTCTTAGTGCACCATGTACATGAGAGTATTTTATAAATAAAAACATTCTACACTGTATGTTGCACAGCTGTACCAATCTCTCACGAGGAAGACGACAGGGCAGAAGAAGATGCAGAAGATTCTGTATCCAGTGCTACCATGACGACCTCAGCATCAATCCAAATTGAGTCTGCACCGCTTCCCAGCGTTACCTCAACAGCACAAGGTACAGAAAGTTTTATAAATATATATCCTACACAGTTGCCCTGAGTCTTAACTGATAGTGTGTGTTGTCAAATTGTTAGAAAACAGTGCAAATCACCAATATTCCCCCAAAACTCTGAAAATACCAGTCATTTTCAGCCATTATCATTAAAATTTGTGTATATGGGGGCTGTACTAATGTCTAGGTGTATGTGATGCATTCTTTACCTGAGCAGTGTATTATGTAATTGAAAACTCTCCCTCCTCCCCCAGCTGTACCATCTACAGCATCTCTCATTTGTGAGGAAGAAGACATGGAAGACCCTGCATCCAGTGGTACCATAGCCTCAACAACAACACACATTGAGTCTGCACCACTTCCCAGAACTGATACCTCAACAGCACAAGGTACCACAAGCACTGTGATTATAGCTGATGACCCTGCACGGTGGCCAGCAGTCCTAACTGATAGTGCACGCTGTCAAATTGTTAGAAAAGGACCAGTGCAAGTCACAAATATTGAATTCCCCCAAAATTCTGACAATCCACCCGAAGATTCACAAATGAGAATTACAGGCGAACCATGAAAAATGGTGAGAAAATTCTGCGATCATGGTTGTTATATTCCATGAGCACAGACTCAGTGTTCTGTTTCCCTTGCACTGTTTTTGGGAAGCGTGACAATGCCTTAAGCAACTCGGGCTTCCGTACATGGAAGAACTTAGCTCATCACTTAAAAGAACACGAATATTCAAATGGGCATTGTGAGAATATGACAAACTGGCATGAGCTGCAGAGGAGACTGCAAACCAAGGCAACAATAGATCAAAGGGGGCTCAATGTCCATCTTGCCTGGGGCCCCCAAATTCCTTGAAATGGCCCTGTATGTGTGTGTGTGCGTACGTGCGCATGTGTGATGGCCCTGCTGTTAAACTGAGAGATACATCCGTGGGAGAGACAGACGAAGCAGGTGCTGTGTTTTGCCCGGTTTTAGCGGATTTTCTGCTACCGCCGTCACTTTTGTCAGCTTTAATAGGCTGTCTTACGTTTGTAGGTATATCGAGATGCGCTCTCTCAACTTCTAAAATTTTGATTTGAGAGAGAGAGATGAGGGGCTTGCGACAGCAGTAAGTGTTTTCACCCGGGGAGCACCAGGTGCACCGGTGCGACCAACAAAAAATGTTAGGTGCACTCTTACGAATTTTGGTCGCATATGTGGTCTTTATGGGGAAAAATAGCTTTTCACAAAGAAAAAAATTGTTGTTTTTCTGAACAGATGTCATTGTACTAAACTCTACGGGTGTAATGCACATAAAGTGGAATTTTCACGTACTTGTTTGACCTTTTTATTCCCCGGGTTAAGTTAAATTGATTCAATATGAGACACACCACATGGTCTATATTGTTTTGAAAATAAATCATTTGAATGATTCTTAATTCACATTCCTAGTATAGCATATTTCATATTATGGAAGGTAATCTGTTTTAAGTGCTTAACATAATTTATACTACAAAAGTACATAAATTTAACTTTTTCATACATTTGCATGTACATGATCTAAAATCTGTAATCTCTACTTCTGAAGGAGGATTCATGCCTCGTAGGGGAGGATGCCACCTCTTTTGAGGCTCATGTCAAAATCCTACCAGAGCAATATAAAAAGTTGCATTACAACTAGGGATGTAACGATATGAAAATTTTGTATGACGGTTATTGTGACCAAAATTATCACGGTTATCATTATCATCACGGTATTGTTGCAGTGTTCTCAAAATGTTCAAAAAGTACTTTAACACACAATTTAATCACTTAATCCCTTCAATATTATTATCAAAATGGTTCTTTTTTGTTTTTTTCAATCAATAATATGTCAAGAAATGCCCTTTGAGTACATTTTTACCCTTCTTTCATGAGAAATAAAAATAAACAATCCTGGAAAGTATTTGACATTATTATGTTATAAACGGTGTGATCACAAAAAAAGAAAACAACTGATCTGAACTTCAAACAGGATTCTCTTCATAAACAGTTGTAAATGAACATGATCAAAGTTTTGAGATGACAAAAAATGAGCTTAAACTATTTTATATACAATCACACATTTTTAGTTTGCCTGCAGAATTAGTGTCCATGTTACAGCTCCTTATATTAGACCATGTCCAGGACTTTTTTTTAAATGACGATAGTCCCTGAAGCAATTAACCTCCTTCATGATTCTCCTCTGGTCTCCCCTCTCTCTGGCAGACTTCCTCAATATTTGCTCCTCTAAATATTTCCAAATTACGATCGATGAAATCCATAAAACACGAACTTTGACGAAAAAAGACGATCCATGTCAAACTACGGCGAATACACGGCAAAACAAAGGCAAGGAACACTGTCCAAAATGATAGTAATTCTGTGATAAGATTTATACATTTTTGGATAGAATTACTGATAAGTTACCTGTTATTCTGTCAGGTATGGCTCACTGAATCCTCGCTCTCGCTCTCTCTCCCTCTCTTTCTCTCTCTCTCTCTGCCTCTCCCAACAGATCCGTCAGTTCATTTACTCGAAGAGTTCCTGCCGTTGAAATCGCGCACGTCTTTTTTTTTCGCTGCAGCTTCGTGTTCAGACAGGGAGACTGTTTCAGACAGGGAGACTGTCTTCTATCAGTTTCCTCTCTGCATCCTTGTAAAAATCCCAAATTCAACCAGACTTCAGAGTCCGTTTTGAGAAAACTCTGCTGTGGCTCGCACTTCGCTCTCAGACTCAGAGGCCAAACAATGCAAACTGCGCATGCGCGCATCGGTTTAGGCTGTTTAATCGAGGACAGAGACATAGGTCCGGCTTTTCCAGGCAAACAGCACCGTGCGTTATTGACACAGGGTGGTGAACAAACACGGTAAAACGGTAATTTTAAAAAGACACGGTAATGATTACCGTGGGAAATTTTACCGCGGTTTACTGTTTTACCGGTAACCGTTACATCCCTAATTACAACACAAACCTGGTGAAAGACCGCATGATGAAAACTCATGCATGGAGACAACAAGAAGGAAGCGGAAGGAATGTCTACAGAGAATCTTTTGAAGAGATATCCATTCCTGAGAACATCCGCTGGGGTAAGAAAAGCATTTAATCTGATGTCAATTTGAAAAAAAGTGATGGAACTAGAAATTTGACAGACTGATGTTGGTCATTATATTGTCGCCTTAAAAATGTCGAGCTGTCAGTGTGTGCACAAGCTTCAAATAAAATACCCTTTGTTTCTTCTATCTCAGTTGTGCGATGAGGTTGATGCCTTGTATCCCTCTCCAGTTGGCATTCGCTGCCGCTTCAGTGACAACTTCACACCTGTTCTTCAAAATGTGGTTAAACTCGCCAAAGACTGTGACCTGAAAAAGATGCTACTTGGAGGCTGGGGGGGGATGCCTTAACCGAAGACATTACAGGTATGCATTTGAGCACATAAGGCCTTGGAATTGCTTGTCATTATCATGGTGATATCAACCAAATTTTGATCAAATGCTTTTGCACAATTATCTATTTGACCAAGATATTGACTTCAGGGGTGGACTTCTCCTCTTGCCGTCCATCTTTAAGGAGAAGATAGAGGATGTCGTCATACTTGGAAAGGTAAATATTTGTTGTACATAGTGGCTGGCCATACTAGTAGAACAATGAAACCATTAAAAAAGAACAACAAAATCATTTAAAATTAAAGTTATACCATCCTCTCACCCTTATGTCAGTTTAAACACAGGTTTGTCCATGTAATGCACAGGGAGGTTATTTGAGAGAAAGATATTTCCCAGTGTCTTCAGTAAAGTACCAAGTAAAAGGTAATAGGGGCTAAATTCCTCTTGGATAGTGCTGGCTTTCTTGTGCATATGGTTAACCCCCACAAGGGGGAATACATGACAGAATTTTCATTTTTAGGTGAACTATCCCTTGAAATTAGTTCTTCTATTGGTTTACTGTGCATCCCTTATCGGACGAAAGTATGCTAAAATGAAAACGTTTCCCTGTCATAGAATAAGCCTTGTACTCCGTACCCAACCATTCAACTGAGAGATCAAGATCGGAAAACTGCCCTCTCCAAACGATGTCAGTGTGTCATCAGTGTTGATGGAATTGAGGTATGTTCTTGCACCTCAGTGGATGAGGCCTTCATCGCAGCTTTCTGCATGTACTACATGTTCAATATGGCATATCCTGCATCTCTGAAGAAGACACTTGCCTTTCTCCAACGGCACATTGCAAACATTGTGGAAAATGGAGACACACCCCTGCCAGTAACTGTCACTCGAGTAGTTAATCTCCTTTACTGAAAATGCCTGGACGCTATAGGTGTTCAAAATGCACAAAGAGAACTGTTACACTTAAGAAACTGATTCACCATATCGGACTCGTACATGCCCACGAGCCAAATTTCAGGATTACATGTGGAGTAAGTAAATGCCAGTCTACTTATTCCAAGTACCATTCTTTTAGGCGGCATGTTTTCTGAAAACACAAGGACATTCCTAATTGCTCTGAGTCTGAAGTAAATGAAGACTTTGATGAACAGGTTGAGCACCCACATGCAGATCCTCATCCAACCCTGCCTTGTATGGACAGTCTGCTCGAGAATTTAAGAGACCACTTGTTAAGCTTCATTGTCAAGTGTACAGTAAAAAAAATCATCCGTCCCTCTCTGTTCAACAAGATACTGTTTCTGATGTAAGTTTTTTATTGTATTTCTTCAAAGAAAACTATGATTCATTCATTTCTTATCATTTGGACAAGAGCGGTTTTCAAATTAGTGATTGCCCAGAACTTGAGCAGGTTTTATCTACTTCAGATTTTTTTCAGAGAGCATTTGATTCAATTCGATCTCCATACATGGTAAAGCAACACTGCAAATTAAAAATGGACATGACAGAACCTATCAGTTACACTGTAAGAGACAATACAGGGAAGAAAATTGGTAGTTATTCCTATATTCCAATCACACAGGTATTGAAAAACTCTTGTCAGGTGGAAGATGTGTGGGAACAGATTGTTTTGGATAACCACAGAAAACGAGATGATGATACTCTGAAAGACTACACTGATGGGATGTATTTTAAAGAGCACCCTTTTTTCGCAGACCACCCTTCAGCTCTGAGACTTCATTTGTATGAAAATGAGGTGGTGCTTGTGAACCCCATTGGACCAAAAAGAACTAAAAACAAAATCTGTGCTTTTTATGATACAGTTGGAAATATAAGTGGGAAGTATTGCTCAAACTTGAGGCACATTCATTTAGAGTTACTGGTACGCCATTCATTTGTGAAAGCGGTTGGGCTTGAGACTATTTTACAACCCTTAATTGATGACCTCAAAAGGCTCTCCACAGAGGGCTTCACTTTGATTCAAGACGATGTAGAGCACACAATGCAAGCTGCTCTAGCCACAATTTCATGCGACAACCTGTCTGCCCATATGATTGGCCAGTTTTCTATGTGTTTCAGTAGTGGCAGGATATGTCGGTATTGTATGGCAAACTGTTCAGAGATACAGCACAAGTTTTGTGAAGAAAGTTTTCTAATTAGAACACCAGAAATACATAAATACCACATAAACTGTGTAAAAATGATAAGAAAATTGCAGCCTTGTATGGTATCCAAGGCAATTGTGCATTTGATGTACTGCCTTATTTTAATGTGACAAAATGCCTTCTGCCAGATGTAATGCACGATTTACTGGAGGGAGTCATACCTCTTGTAATGAAGTTAGTAATTTGCAAAGCTCATAGTGAAAAGCACATAACCATTAATGAAGTCAATGATGAGCTGAAGCATATAAATCTGGGGAAGAATGGCAGACAGAACAAACCTGTGGAATTAAGTGAAACAATCCTTCGAGATTCTGGCATTGCTGGATCAGCAAGTCAGATTTGGTGCTTATTCAGACTATTACCTTTTTTAATGGCGCACCAAATCCCAACAGGTAGTCAGTATTGGTATGTGTTCTTATTGTGCTCTGAAATCATTGATATTGTAATGGCTACAAAAGTGAGGAAAGATGAGCTTGTTCATTTGAAATTGCTTGTTGAAGAATTTCTTGTTAAAACTACACAAGTCTTTGGAAATGTTTTGACACCAAAGTGCCATTTCTTTATTCATTATTTCAGACTTATGTTGATGTATGGTCCTCCTTGCCCATTATGGTGCATGAGATTTGAAAGTAAGCACTAATACTTTAAAAATATTGTGGATAACTGTAGAAACTTTGTCAACATCACTGCAACTCTCAGCAGCCGTCACCAGATGAAGCAATGTTGGGAGTTTTCTTCCAATAGGCTCCGAGATTACTTTAAAAACGCACTTAGCAAAGGCATTAGTATACCATTTTCATGACTGCCAGCTGAGTTACAGAAAGCTCTGAAATTAAACCAAAGATTTGAAAACTTTCATTTCAAGGGTTAAGTGCTTTAGCGTGTATCATCTGTATCTGTTAATACTGTCAAATGTGTACTTGGAGATGTTTTTGTTGTAGGGCATGTGCACACTGAAGCCATCCCTTTGCTCTTTAAAACCAAGTACATACTGAATGTGGACACATTGTGGGTCTTGTGTGGAAAACTGTTGATTCCTACCTCTTCTGAAAGTCATTTCCATGCTTACAATGCCACAGTTGATAAGGACTGGACTCTGCTTAGTCCTGGAAATGAATTAGACCATCAAGCACTTGACACATATTTGGTCGATGACAAACTGTTCGTGTCTTGGAGATACACCGTTTAAGGTTTTGTTATTTTGTTCTTTTAGAGTTGCAACCTTGTTTTCAAAGTAAGTCAGTTTCCTTGGTCTTGACTTGTTGGTCAGGTGTTCATGTTCGGTTTGTTAATGTCAGAAAATGTTAACCTTCCACTTTAATTGAGTAATTGCTGCATCTTTTTGCAACAGGGATAAGCATTCAGTTGGAGAAAGGATTCATCGGTCACTATTATTTTCTGTCCTCTATGCTTTTATACAAGCCTTTTGAAAAAAATGAAATGACAATTGTATGAATAAATTGTAGTATACTATACTGTACACAAAGTATTAAATGAGGAAATAAAATGCAATGAACAGTCAAGAAATTGTACATTTTTGTCTCTTTTTAGAGCTTGTCAAAGGGGTTACTGATATAAGTACACGATAATACCTTTTTATGGGCACATTTTTGTTTTATGATATGAAGGTGTTTTTTTTGTCATACTAGATCCACAATTGTACTTAAACTGGTAAAATTTGATAAGGTACAAAATTGTACCAGCACAAATGGGTACAAGATTGTCTCTCAAAAGGGTACGCCTGATGCAACAAGGGTTTGTACCCTTTTTTGGTACATTTTCGTACTTCTATTTTTCTCTGTGAACCCCCGCTGCCAGAAGTATGCATATGAGCCGTGCCTGGTTGCCTAGCATTCCACGAAAACAGCATCCCAGGTCAAGGTATTTTTACAGTTCTTTCAGTAGCTTACAGTCCTGCTAAGCATTATTGGTACCCCTTCATTTTTTGCATAACACAAACACTATCTTCAGAAGTAAATGGAAATGGAAATATACCAAATTTATATCATCAGGATCTTTTAGTTGGAGGTCAAACACAGTTTGACAAAAGAAATGCTTTTTACAACTTACATATTGTAATTTCAAAGAAGAAAGCATATGCAGCAATAATAGCATGCCTTTTCAGCATTAGGTTGCACACCCTTTGGCAGTGATGACAGCCTCCAGATGTTTCTTATAGCCATCTATAAGCTTCTTGCACTTCTCAGCTGGTATTTTCTCCCACTATTTCTCTGCAAATTTTTCAAGCTCTTGAACATTGCTGACCATTTAAAGCAGTCCATTTTTTTCCTTTTCAACTATTCCTGCGTGCTTCTGGATGTGTGCTTGGGTCTTTGTCTAGCTGGAGGACCCATGTTCTCCATGTCCTCTTACACTGGATAGGACATTTCACACTTAAATGTCTCGATAATTTTCTGATGTCATGATTGAAGGCCTCCAGCACCAGATACAGCAAAACAGCCCCACAACATAATGGAACCTCCACCATGCCTTACTGTTGATAGGGCGTTCTTTTCCTTGTAGGTGCCATTATGCCATCTGTTAACAAACTGTTGGTGTGCCTTTCCAAACAACTCTGTTTTTGTTTCGACTGTCCACAGAACATTTTCCTAGAAAAATTGTGGTTTGTCCAGGTAGACCTACTCATTGGTGGAGGTTAGTCTTTCCTTATTATGTTTTTTCTTCAGCAATGGTGTCTTCCTTGGCCTTCTCCCATAAAGCTCTGTTTTGTTTAGTGTGCAACGTATGGTACTTGCTGAGACCACGACCCTAGACAGTTCCAGGTTGGCCCACAGGTCTTTGGATGTTAGACATGTTTTTTCCACCATTCGCACCAATTTTCAAAGACTTATTTTACCATTTTTTCTGTTCACCCCATGTCCAGAGGGGTTATTGACAGTTCCATGCTTGGTAAACTTATTAAAAACATTACACACTGTTGAAACAGGTAAACCAAGGTCTTTGGAGATGGCCTTATAACCTTTGGAGGTCTTGTGTTTGCTATTTATTGCACTTATGATGTCCGAAACGGCTCCTTTGTCTTCATCATTGGGACAAAGAAACTGGGGAAAAACAGGTGACTTTTAAAAACAGAAGTCATCATTCGCTGGCTAATTCATGTCACATGGGCACAGACAGTTTACCACAGGTGAGTCAACAATGTGGTTCCATACTGATTTACAATAATTGATGCCAATAACAATGGCACAGCTAGTTCAAAGTTTTTTCTATTTTTCCTCCTATTGTTTGTTTTGTTTTGCTGTTCATCATTTGCTCTTTTGTATCAAGCATAAGTTCTCTACATAAAAAATGTCTCGCTAAATTCATTTTTTCTATAAGATATTCCACATTGTGTACTTAAACTTCATGGGTGCCAATAACGATGCACATGACTGTATGAGTTGCACAAGATTCTCTACATCGATTTGCTTCCACAACTCCATTAGTAGCGTGAAAAATGTAAATAAATGTAAAAAAAAAAAATAAGGGTTATCCAAAGCGGATTAAATCCTTGCAGAGCTGTCATTTTCTTAAATTTTTGGGTAAAGCCCCCTTCACACCGCTGCGCGGTAACCGCCTCGAAAACCGCTTGTCTGCCGGCGGAGGCTCCTGAAATGCAGAGCGTTTTTCAAAGCGGCTCCTACCGCCGCGGCATGAGCATGGGGTAACAGGCGGCAGTGACGTAGAGCTGATTCGGCGAACGTCACAGCAGAGCCCACCCAAAAGTCCTTCACAACACTCCCTTCTCAAAAACACGTACTCCCGAGTAGTACCTGTTTACTGTATACTATGTAGGACACGATTCTGTCAGCAAGAGAATCCCCCCTATTCAGATAATTAGCTCCTCCATTGCTCGTTTTGCCCCGCGAAGCCTGCTATTTCCAGGTTTTCTACTTCCTTTGATGTGATTGGCTGTTCCCACGCGGCTGCCGCCCTAAAGTTCAACACGCTGGACTCCGGGCGGCAGGGGAAAATCTGTGCGCGTTCACGTGGGCGGCAACTGCTTCTGGGTCCTACCGCCGCGGCCAAAACCGCTTGCCGTCTGCCGCCCATCCCTCATTAAAATGACTGGAGGCGGCGCGTTGCCGCGCGGCGGTGTGAAGCCCCCTTAAGATTTACACCCAGGGCATGGGGAGTGTTTTGCTTGAAAGCACCAAATAAATAATAATTTTCTGGTATAAAACAATCCTTCGGTCAACACAGTTCATTAGGAAGTCACTAAATCACCAAACAGACAAGATTATATGATATGGTATGATAAATGAAGTGGTATGATATATTTAAACACATTTTAAGTTTTGAACTACATTCATCCCATTCTCAAATTCCCTTGTGGACTGTTCAAGTATACTATACACTGTTACTGTTATGGCTGTTTTCAACCACTAACTTTTTTGACTGCTCTAAAAACATGGCAGATCAATATTTTTTTTCTCCTTTTTTCACATAAATCTCTTCACCATCTTCTTCCCTGTTCAAAACTACCAAGCATTGAAAAATAAATAACAAATCTTAACACCTTAAGGGCAATTTAACAGACAGAACGCCACTGATTATGGGAGGGATAAACACGAAATAAACTATTTTATATATAAAAAGTCATCAGAGACCGGAGATTTTTCATGGGGTATCATGGTCTTGGATATGTCAAAGATTAGTGACATCACTGACTTTGATGTCTCTTTTGTTCTTGTGTAGCCTCAGATTTAAAACAAAAAGTAACACTGTTACTGTTATGGCTGTTTTCAGCCACTAACTTTTTTGACTACTCTAAAAACATATCAGATCAATATTTTTTTGTACTTTTTTCACATAAAACTCTTAATCCACTTCTGCCCTCCTCAAAACTATCAATCACTGAAAAATAAATAACAAATCTTAACACCTTAAGGGCAATTTAACAGAAAGAACGCCACTGATTATGGGAGCAGTAAAACAAGAAATGACCTATTTCTGCTCAAAACTACCAAGCATTGAATAATAAATAAAACCTGAACTCTTAATGGCCATTTGACGAAATATGGGACGGATTATGGGACGCACGCACGCACGCGCGCGCACACACACACACACACACACACACACACACACACACACACACACACATTCTACTACTTGTTGTTAATTGTACATCCATCAACTCTTCCACTACAGTTCAGGTATGAATAATTGATGATAATTGACTGTTGTTGTGCATTTGAATTTGATGTTGTGTTCTGTTTTGTGAATAAATGGTTATATATGTTTGTAAATCTAATGCTAATTAGGTTCTTTTTTTACACCACTAAGGGGCGAGTGAATGCACATGTGCTCATGATCAGTTTCTGATCGGAAAAGCAACTGAAACAGCCATTTCAGTAATTTCCTTCGACAATCTGATGCTACACAAAAACTAAAAATACATCAAAGTCAATGATGTTACTAATCGCTGACATATCCAAGACTATGATACCACATAAAAATCCTTATAGTTTTTATATTGAAAATGGATTGATTCCTGTTTTACCCCGCCCATGGTAAGAGACCTTATTTCTTTAAATGGCCCTTAAGGTGTTACAATTTTTATTTATTTTTCAATGCTCGTTAGTTTTGAGCAGGGCAGAAGTGGATTTGGAGATTTAAGCAAAAAAAGTTGAAAAATATTGATCTGATATGTTTTTACAGCAGTTAAAAGAATAGTGGCTGAAAACAGCTATAACAGTACCTGCTTAACTTTTTGAAAAAAAGAACTGATGCTACAAAATAAATGAAAATGATTGAAAATCAATGATGCTACTAATCTTTTACATATCTAAGACTATGATGCCACGTAAAAAATCTGTCTATGATCATGTTTTATATTGAAAAATAGGTAATTTGATGCTGTACCCTTCCCATAATCCGTCCCATATTTCTTTAAATAGTCATTAAGAGGTTAAATGTTTTATTGTATTTTTCAATGCTTGGTAAGTTTGATCAGGACAGAAGTAGATTAAGAGATTTGAGCGAAAAAAGTAGAAAAAAAATACTGATTGGATGGGTTTTTGGAGCAGTTACAAGTAAAGTGGCTGAAAACAGTCATAACAATACTGCCTAACTTTTTGAAAAAAACTGATGCTACAAAATAAATGAAAAATGATTAAAAATCAATGATGCTACTAATCTTTAACATATCTAAGACTATGATGCCACGTAAAAAAATCTTCTGTCTCTGATCATGTTTTATATTGAAAAATAAGTCATTTGATGCTGTACCCTTCCCATAATTCGTCCCATATTTCTTTAAATGGCCATTAAGAGGTTAAACGTTTTATTCATTTTCTAGTGCTTGGTAGTTTTGAGCAGGGCAGAAGTGAATGAAGATATATAAGCGACAAAGTAGAGAAAAAAATTGATTATTTCCGCCAAGGAGGTTATGTTTTCGGGAGAGTTTGTTTGTCTGTATGTCTGTCTGTCCGTCCGTCTGTGAACAAAATAAATCAAAAAGTTATGGATGGATTTTGGAGAAATTTTCAGGAAATGTTCAGGAAAGGAAGAACTGACTCGATTTTGGTGTTG
The DNA here is from genome assembly GCA_036419115.1 of Scarus forsteni. NCBI lineage: Eukaryota > Metazoa > Chordata > Actinopteri > Labriformes > Labridae > Scarus > Scarus forsteni. The sequence goes on along the minus strand of JAZDUH010000137.1, from coordinate 2,451,140 downwards.
ATCCGAATCAGCGTCTGGCCGCCATGGCGAAAAATGCGATTCCTGTGAATAACTACTGAACTAAAATAGATATTACGAATCCAATTGCTATGGTTAATGGTATGTTTTCATGGTCAAGGAATCTAAATATTTGATGAAATAAAGGTAGGACTAATATTTATGGTCAAAATCACAATATGGCTGAGGACTGTGGCGCTGGCAGAGGTGTGCGCTCTCCGAGTGCTTTTCTAGTTTGATGTTTTTAGAGCAGTTAAAAGTAAAGTGGTTGAAAACAGCCATAACAGTACCAGTTTACAGTAAATTTGTCCACAGTGACCTATTGACCTTGTGAAAATTTTGAAATCGTATTTACATAATGTGTGTAAAAATAAGCTTCCTGCCCAAAATTTGTTCAATTTGCTGCAATACAAGAAAAATTATGGTCAAATTACTGAGAAAATTTTACTCAAAGTTGTTGTTTTCAGCCCTAATAGTCCACAAGGGTTAGATGGTGAGGACATTTGAGACCGCTTCCGAACCTTGTTGGACTAAAACAACTAGCCTGTCCAAACCCACACACATGGAAAAACAGGACAAACATGTTGTGTAGCTTTTGTAGTGCTTACAGAGCACAGCCCCAAGCCCTCTGTTCTCCCAAGTGCTGACTAGAAGCTGTAAGAATTGTAGTTGAGTTTCAGTGTATTGAATGAACCTAACAGATGTATCCCCATGCAGGAGTTGTGAAAAAAGACTATCACAAGCACGTGTAAAATTACGTACATGCCTGCACACACACACATGCACTGAAAGGCATGGCATAACAGAAATTGCAGTGAATATCAGAGCGTGTTGTGCTGTAACCCTGGAGCAATGGCTTGATTGCTGTCTAGGTCAGTACAGATTCCACCTAAGTAAAGTGCATCATTTTCAGGAGGCTTTCAGATGTGAATGTGTTGTGAAGTATTCGTCTCCCAACCTGCAGAAAACTGCACAAGAGCCCCAACAGATCTGTCCCTGAAAATTAATAACTACAGTGGACTAAATTCAAACTTTGAGTTACATTTTTGCCTTTTGCATTTTGCCCATTTGCCTTTGGAACTTCCTTTATTGACTGATGACATATTCAGAAAGATTCGGGAAACATTTATAAAAGATTTTAGCTCATACTGACACAATAGCATCAGCAAGTGCTGAGAATTGGTTGGCTCCACATCAGTAATAATAACAGAGGGAGATCTTGTGGTTGTGAACTCCACTGGACTATAGTGACCCTGTTGTCATGTTCAAGAAACCAGTTTGAGGTAATATCATTCCTAGCAGGATTTCGCACAAACATTTTGTTATTGTCTTGTCAGAAAAATCCTGATTTAGCATCAGGTTTTTCATGAAGTTGCTACAAAGGTAACATTTTTTTAGGGATTCTTTAATTAACACTAGCAAGACTGGGATTTTTGGGCACTCCTTTAAGAACTGAAGAGGGATCATTTGATCCCCTGCCCTGGAATGCGGTGGCCGAGCAGTCCCTGTTGTTATTCTAATGTGCCACTAATGGCAGGCAGCCACATGCTGGGAGTACAATGCAAGGTGTGACATCTAAATGAGGCCTTGGTCTTCATGTGATGTGATTCTGAGGCTGGGCTGATTCTGAATCTGATCTATTTGAATGACATCAAATTAGTTTATTTACAAAAATATTTCCAAAATAATAATATTTATAATAATAATAATAACTAACTATCTATCTATATATATATATATGTATATATATATATATATATATATATATATATATATATATATATATATATGTGTGTGTGTGTGTGTGTGTGTGTGTGTGTTACAAAAATATTTACAAAATAATAATATTTATAATAATAATAATAACTATATATATATATATACATATATATATATATATATATATATATATATATATATATATATGTGTGTGTGTGTGTGTGTGTGTGTTACAAAAATATTTACAAAAATAATAATATTTATAATAATAATAATAACTATATATATATATATATATATATATATATATATATATATATATATATATATATATATATATATATATATATATATACATATATATATATATATGGCATGCCGTTTAGGAAATTAAAATATATATAATAAAGTTGGAATTTATGGAATAAAACTCTGAATATATAAATTAAGTCTGACTATATTGAATGAAAGGAATGAAAGTCTGAATATATAAAATGAAGTCTGAATATATTGAATGATCTGAATATATGGAAAAGCCTGAATATGTCTGAATATATTGAATGAAAGTCTGAATATATTGAATGAAGTCGGAATATATTGAATGAAACTATGAATATATTGAATGAAAGTCTGAATATATTGAATGGAAGTCTGAATATATGGAATGAAAGTCTGAATATATGGAATGAAAGTCTGAATATATTAAATGAAAGTCTGAATATATTGAATGAAAGTCTGAATATATGGAATGGAAGTCTGAATATATGGAATGAAAGTCTGAATATATTAAATGAAAGTCTGAATATATTGAATGAAACTCTGAATATATTGAATGAAAGTCTGAATATATTGAATGGAAGTCTGTATATATGGAATGAAACTCTGAATATATGGAATGGAGTTGCCAATATAGAAAGTGGAACTTAAAAGTCCATTTTACGCGCGTCATTTGTAAAGTGGCTCCGTGTTGCAGAGATGGTAGAGAGAAATGAGCGAGGCAGCACTATTAAGTTATGAAGAGGTTATTGACAACCTGGCCAATGAATGCTCTGGACTAAATAGGTGCAAATATGAGCAGTCGTGTTGAACACCACTTCAATGAAAAGGAAATTTGTTCGCTTTTCCACCGTGGACCTGGTGCAGCGAACCCCACCGGACAAGTAGTCGTAGCAGATCAAGCCACGCTTCGACTGTGGGTTCACTGCACCCGCTGCATTGACCAGGATGTTAATAACCTCTGAATTCCTTAATATTGCAGTCACTCATTCGGACGCTGTTCTGTTAACTGTGCGGAAAATTACTTTTTAGGTTTCACTTTCTATATTCAGACTCCATTTTATATATTCGGACTATCGTTCCATATATTCGGACTTTCGTTCCATATCTTCAGACTTTCATTCCATATATTCAGACTTCATTATATATATATTCAGACTTTCATTCCATATATTCAGACTTTCCTTCCATATATATATTCAGACTTTCATTCCATATATTCAGACTTCATTATACATATATTCAGACTTTCATTCCATATATTCAGACTTCATTATATATATATTCAGACTTTCATTCCATATATTCAGACTTCATTATATATATATTCAGACTTTCATTCCATATATTCAGACTTCATTATATATATATATTCAGACTTTCATTCCATATATTCAGACTTTCCTTCCATATATATATTCAGACTTTCATTCCATATATTCAGACTTTCCTTCCATATATATATTCAGACTTTCATTCCATATATTCAGACTTCATTATATATATATTCAGACTTTCATTCCATATATTCAGACTTTCCTTCCAAATATATATATATATTCAGACTTTCATTCCATATATTCAGACTTCATTATATATATATATATTCAGACTTTCATTCCATATATTCAGATTCATTATATATATATATTCAGACTTTCATTCCATATATTCAGACTTTCATTCCATATATTCGGACTTTCATTCCATATAGTCAGACTTTCATTCCATATATTCTGACTTTCATTCAATATATTCGGACTTTCGTTCCATATATTCAGACTTCATTATATATATATATTCGGACTTTCATTCCATATATACAGACTTTCATTCCATATATTCAGACTTTCATTCCATATATTCAGATTTTCATTCCATATATTCAGACTTTCATTCAATATATACAGACTTTCATTCCATATATTCAGACTTTCATTCCATATATTCAGATTTTCATTCCATATATTCAGACTTTCATTCAATATATACAGATTTTCATTCCATATATTCAGACTTTCATTCAATATATTAAGACTTTCATTCCATATATTCAGACTTTCATTCCATATATTCGGACTTTCGTTCCATATATTCAGACTTCATTATATATATATATTCAGACTTTCGTTCCATATATTCAGACTTTCCTTCCATATATATATTCAGACTTTCATTCCATATATTCAGACTTTCCTTCCATATATTCAGACTTCATTATATATATATTCAGACTTTCATTCCATATATTCGGACTTTCATTATATATATATATTCAGACTTTCATTCCATATATTCAGACTGTCCTTCCATATATATATATATATTCAGACTTTCATTCCATATATTCAGACTTCATTATATATATATATTCAGACTTTCATTCCATATATTCAGATTCATTATATATATATATATTCAGACTTTCATTCCATATATTCAGACTTTCATTCCATATATTCGGACTTTCATTCCATATATTCAGACTTTCATTCCATATATTCGGACTTTCATTCAATATATTCGGACTTTCGTTCCATATATTCAGACTTCATTAGATATATATATATTCGGACTTTCATTCCATATATTCAGACTTTCATTCCATATATTCAGACTTTCATTCAATATATACAGACTTTCATTCCATATATTCAGACTTTCATTCCATATATTCAGACTTTCATTCCATATATTCAGATTTTCCTTCCATATATTCAGACTTTCATTCAATATATACAGACTTTCATTCCATATATTCAGACTTTCATTCCATATATTCGGACTTTCGTTCCATATATTCAGACTTCATTATATATATATATTCAGACTTTCATTCCATATATTCAGACTTTCATTCCATATATTCAGAGTTTCATTCCAAATATTCAGACAACATTCTATTTCTTTTTTTTTTTTAATTTCCTAAACGGCATGCCATATATATATATATATATATATATATATATATATATATATATATATATATATATATATATATATACACATACATATATATACATATATATATATATATATATATATATATATATATATATATATATATATATATATATATATATATATATATATATATATATATATATATATATATATATATATATATATATATATATATATATATTAAAAAGAAAAACATTTAAGCTTTCAAGGGAAGATCAGACTCAGAAGCACTGAAGTCACAGTTACAGTTGCAGGAAAACCTAGTTCTTCCTTTTTGGAAAATTACCCTTGGTTACCTCAAATTCATGTTAAACTGTGATTCACACCTCTTTCTCCCAACCTCACCCCAGAGCTGCTCCTCTAACAATCTGCATTCAACTCCCAGCAGGAAGCTGCCACATTATTAGCATACTGGACAGACCACATTCCATGGCAGGGGGATCAAATGATCCCTCTGTAGTCACCAAAGGTATAGGGATCAAATGATCCCTCCTTAGTCCTTCTAGTGTTAAATTAAACATACCTCAAGGCTTTCTCGGAACAACTTTTGTAGTATACAATAAGTAGTGCGTATACATTGCACATATTTTGGAAAGTGTAAAAGTGCTATTTGTCCACCATTGGGTGAGAATTGTCTGAAAGACCCATATCAATCTACAAGTCAGCCATTTAGCTAATGAAGAGCATTACAGTGCTTAAAGGTGGAAGACACTTTCTAACAAATGCATGATATTTGTGCCTATAACCCTGTGTGACACTTTATTGACACTTTCCTCTTTGTTGTGGGGAAGTAATTACATGAAGGCGATCTGATACTGTACAGAGAGAATTCGGCATACTTGCCTGCTTGGTTTCGTTTTTTTAACATCTTCAAACAATTCAACACTTATCCATTGTTCTGACTTGCACTATTTTTTTCTAGATGAGAGAGTCACCCTGAGGTTACTTGCATTGCTTATTCTTTGTGTTAAAACAAACAAAATTGGAAGTTGTGTGGAGTATGGAAGCTCAGCCTATTGAATCTTTTTTCCTCCACTTTGCTGTCCTGTAGCATGGTAATATCTCAGTCTTATCTTTACCTTGCAGTGCAGATGGATCTGCCTGATTCATTGTCTGAAATCACAGATCACCTCCTATGACTCCATCGACCTAAAGCTGGACGGCCCAATCAGGGAAGAGAGGCGGAAACTGAAGATGTGATGACAGCATGAAGTGACTGTATGTTTGAAAACAATGGCGACTCCTGAGGTTGTATCCGTAAATGCAGCAATATCTGCAGTTTTATAAGAATTAACTCAGTTTCTTCTTTTAAAGAAGAGCAAAGAATGTCACTTATGCTTCCTGTAAGGAAATCATGTGTTTGTCTCTTCTCCCGACTGGGGATCCCTGCAGGGAAACTGGGGGAGAACACAGAAATCATCCACAGATGATGCTGGTTAGTCCGTTGTAGTCATGTTTGCTCTGTGTTATCTAGCAAAATATGCTTTCCTTTTACTGGGAGAAGTTGGTGGGGATTGTCGTTGACGAGGTTTATGTCACATGTAAGTGGTATTTGATGCATCTGTGTGGCATAATTTAATATAAAACAATCGTCTAAGGACTGAAATGCGGTTAAAGCTTATGGATAAAAGCAGGGTCTAGCTGCTATGTCATACTGTTGTTTGATATGGATTGATCTGTGACAAGTGTGACTGGCAGAAGGATTTTCCAATGGGCACCACCCAGATAGACTACTGGAATTATCTATGACTGATATATGGAACTGTCCTCATGGCGTGTCAAGTAAGACTTGTCTTGTGATAAAAAATTGTGGGTTTTCGGAATCATAACCAGAACCTGAAATACTTTATACATAACCAAGGGGAAATTCAGTTGTTTCAGTCACTCATTTACACAGTATAGCAGTAGGGAATATAAATAGAAATAATAAAATAGATAAGAGCAAATAAAATAGATAAGAGCCTAAAATTGAAATAAACGAAATGAAATGAAAAATTGAAAAGAGAAATCTACATAAGCAGGTTTCCTGTGAATATCTTTGGACTTTAAGATTTTCAGAAAGAAAAAGTACATTTAAATATTGGAAATTCAGAGGAAATTAAAAGAGCTCCCAAAACTCTTCAGGAAATAACTTTACTATACTAATGCATTCTGGCTACTGACCTTTTTTGTGGTCATCAGAAAACATACTGCAAACATTACTTTAATAGGATATACAATAAATTGAAAAGCTAGGTTGAAGATTTAACCCGTCAAATACAGCCACATATGGTTCAACAAGTAGAACAGCTGCAGAGGTGTGTAAATTTAGTCGTCATGTGATTTGGAATCAGTGAGGTTTGGAACCAACTAGACATTAGTCCAATTAGGGTGGGAGTCCAATAAGAGACGGGTGGCACTATTAATGGTAAAATGTTGTTTTCCAAACAACAAGTGTTGCTCAGGCTCTTTGACTTTTTCAAGATTTTATTTTTCTTTTTATAAACACCTTGAAAGTTGGTGAAGTTGTGCCAGAGCATTTGACTTTTGCTTTTCTTGGGAAATTTAGTCAGTAAGATTTATATGCAGCGGGCTTGATACCATTTAATGTTTTTACCCTTTTGTTCTACTTGTTGGCTAAAAATACATCTGCTGCCATCTGAAGTCCAAACTGCCTAATGTTCTGTGGTTAGTGTTGTTTATTTTTTCAGATATGGGTCATGATTACTCTCATGATTACATGATTACTCATGATTACAGCAAGTAATACCTTCCACAGTGTCAATCAGTATTTCTTCTTCCAGTTCTTATACCAATTAATGTTTATGTATGTCTTCCTAGGAAATAATGCCTTTTTTGGCATATCCATTGTAGTACAATCAAATTCTAGAGCAAGCCATGAATTGACAGTGTCTGTAATAGCACTCCTTTTGCATGATTAAGACAGAATGAAGGTTCTGAGGCCAAAAAAAAAAAAAAAAAAATCACAAACAAAGTTTATTACAGTCCAGAGTTCGGTACACATGATGACAGTCAGACCAGGAAAAGTTATCCAAATCAGCAGGTGAAAGGCAGAGTCAAAACTAAACAGGTCATAAACTAGAACAACAGCTTATAGGAAAACGCTGGAGTGACACATGAAGTACTACAATCTGGAAACAGGACAAGTGAAGACACGTGGGTCAAGTATGTGAGGTAATTGGGGTTGAAGAGAAGCACAATCAGGGGTCAGGTGAGACAATGCCAGACAGGAAGCAAAACCTAGGGGGACAAGAGACACAGGTGAATTTTCAATGTAAAAAAGGAAATACAAGACAAAACATAAAACACAAGGACAAAACAGAGAACTTAACCAAATCAAGAGCATGATCATGACAGATTACATACAATCAAACTGTTTTTTTATATTTCATATCCATACAGCAGCATACTGTATTGTTAAAACTGTCCTTTCATTGAGTGAACAGAGCTGAACACTTGATCTCACTCAAAATTTTAAAAATTAAGACTCAGCATGACACAGCTTGACTATTCTGTTTCTTGACTTGACTTGATTTAGGACTTAGGACCAAAGATTCATGACTTGAGACTTGACTTGAAACAATGACTTGGTCCGACCTAGGCCTGTCAGAAAGTACAACTACTCCCTGTGGGAATGGATGATACAAGTAAGATAAAACTACCGAGCCTGTTTTTTTTTTTAATCCTGCTGTTGTTTTATGTACAAGCTTTGACTGCTTAGATGTTATTTGGCCTTTACATTTAGAATTGGTATACAGTCTGAAAGAAGGCAGTGACACATTTTTTCTTTCTTTCGGTTTCTGTCTGATTCTTTTAAAAGATGACAAAAGTGCTTGAAATATGAATACAATTGCCCAAAGGTGAATCATGTCTGGAATTTGTTAAGCAGTTTAAATTGTATTTTTAAACTCTGATTCATAACAGAAGCCAGGGTTAGGGGCAGCCTGTAAAGCAGAATAGGAGTGAAAAAGTTTTCTTTTTAAGTGACTAATTTTAATTTCTGTCACAGCCACATTTCAATGAACATACTTTTTTAATCTTACCTTGACTTCCATCAGGTTCACAAATTAAACCAGCACTTGAGTTTTAATTTTCTGTCTAAGGTCTTTTTTTTTTCTTTGGCCCATCTAATTTATACTGCAGCTGTAGGCGTCACATTTGGCAATCAAATAAGCTATCCACAAGTGATGGGGGAACTTAATGTGCCAAGAGAGTGAAAAGAAAGAGGCAGCTTATGTGAACTTGTTTGACTGTGTAAATTGTATTTGAGATGTATTTGGGAAACAGATCATTGTCTTGCTTGAAATCTCATCAATGGGTGATGTTGCAGCCCTTTAACAATTTTCGAAATGACTTCCTCATTTGGCAATGCTCAGTGTGAGGATCAAAAGAAGAAATGGATGTTTGACACTGCTCTTTCAGTAATGGTAGATATAGATTACCATTGCCCCTCATCAAAACTTGCAAATGGATAAGTGATACCATTTTCCAAACAAAGCTTTCAGAAGTCTGAAACAATAAATAGAGAGATTGTGGATCAAAGCCTGTGGATTCTTTTTTTTCTTACCACTGAGCTGTTTAGCTGTTTATGTCAGAACACGAGTCAAGACATAAAGTTTCATCCTTTCAGCTTGTGAGGCTTCAAATTTTATTCTTTCACTGGCCTGTTAAGAAAAAGAGTTTTCAGCAAACTGATGTGTATAATTTAACCCTATTAAGCCAATTGTATCATATTTGACACATACTCATATAATACCTCTGTCTACTCAATATGATCAACAAATTACAAATAAAAACATCTGAATACAGTCAGATAAATGATAAAAATGTCCTCAAATGGATTATCAGTTGCCAAAAACACCTAATGATATATTCAAAAAAATCTATGTGTTGAATTTTATGGACATTTTGATTTTTATGGATTTTAGCAGAAAGTGAAATAAACATTTCAGCTCCAAAATATTTAAATTTTCTGGCTATAATCTGTGGTCTTGGGCCTTAAAGGGTTAAATATTCCTTATATTTTAATTTCTTAGATGTCACTTTCACAGAAAGAACAGATAGAGAATTATTGGTTCTTGACACTCAATTCTGTTAGTACGTACCGATAACTGCCAAACAAACTTCTTCTAATCCTTCCAAAAAAATATTGTGAATAAATAATATGGTTGACTTTCTAGAGCCCATATTATGCTTTTTGAGTTTTATTTGCCCTTTAGCTTGTTAAACAGCATCAAGAGACAAGAGGACATAGAGAAAAACATACGCAAGTGTTTGTTTACATTTTTCTCATGATGTGTGTCCATGCTCCTCGTCTTCTTCTCTGGTTGTGATGTATCTCTGCAGTATTGTTACAGTGCCACTCGCAGGCCTGGCATATACTACAGCGTTTCCAATGTCCATCTGGTGTACCAGGTTAATGTATGTCATACAGAGTCATAAATGAAATTTTCTTGATCAATTAATTTTAGAAATAGAACATATCCGAAAGTTAAATATTTGCTATCCTGATTAAATAGTTTGAAAAATGATATTAAATAAGATCATGCAGAATAAAAGATAGATAAGAAGGTCTTTAGCATCAGTTTTGTTCAAATTAACGTTATAAGATTGTCTTTCATCATAACATCTACGAAAAACATCTACATCTGGTGTCCCCTTTCATTTTTCAAATTCATTAGACCCCCAGGAGTGAACTTGGACAGCAGGGGCCCTTGTCAGAGATCATATTTAATCTCCTCACATGAAATAATTGTCTCTCTCAATCAGCATTATAGATTAGATCCCATTAACGGGCATGCCAGGTTTTTGTGTCACCTATGGGGTAATATGAAAGGAGCTCAGCAAGGAACAAATGCTCCACTCTGTAATGTTCTCATGATCATTTAGTGTATTTTGTGTTCAGTTCCTGTTTTATTTTGAATATCCTGTTGCCTTTGTGTGATGTCTAGTTTTACTTCCTGTCTTTGTTCTTTTCCCGCCTTTGACATCACTCACCTGTGACTGATTGGCAATCTACCTCACCTGGGTATAAATACCATGTTTTTTTCACCAGCCCTCTGTCAGATTGTCTGAGTTTCTCATTTGGTCATGCTGCTCAGCCTAAGAGAGCTTTTGTTTGTCTTTTTTTGGGGGGGTTACTTTGAACTCTAAAGACTGTTGTACTTTTCGTTTGGAATTAACTTGTTTGGATTTTTGGAACCTTTTGTTTAAGGAATATTGCCTTTGTTAACCTTTTGGGACTTTTGTACTTTGCTTTTGGAATGGACCTTGTTTGGATTCGTCTTGCATTTTCAAGTAAAGAACTTTGTTTTTGATCACATTTTTTTGTCCTGGTTTTCTCTCTCTGCACCTGAGTCTCTTCCTTTTTTTGAATCCTGACAGTACAATCTGACCATGACAGACTCAGCAGAGGAGGACACACTTCGCTCAGCTCTCCGCGCTCAAGGTAAAAGACTTCATGAACATGAGCAGCAATTATCTTCTCTTTGTGGAGGTGTTCAGGAGCTTCATGTCAGGCAAGACTCTTTTCAAACTGCCATGACCAACCAAATTCAGGAGTTAACCAAGCAACTGCAACAGATGTTAAGTGTTCTGAAACCTCCACCATCTTTACCATCCTCTCAGCCTTCTCCTGTACCATGTGTTCCTGAGGCTCAAGCTTCATTTCGTTCAGAGCCTCGCCTTCCCAACATTGAGAGGTATGATGGAGATTCCTCAACCTGCCGCTCCTTTTTGTCACTCTGCTCGATGACTTTTGAGCTACAACCTCACTCATACCCAACTGAGAGCTCTCGAGTAGCCTTCATCATAACCCACCTTACTGGAAGAGCTCGTGAGTGGGCTACAGCAGAGTGGGATAAGCAGTCCCTCTCATGTCAGACTGTAAAGAGTTTTTCTGAGGCCCTTCGCAAGGTTTTTGATCACCGCACTCCAGGCAGAGAGGCAGCCAGAGGGCTGCTGACCCTGCGACAAGGAAGCAGCAGAGTGTCAGACCATGCTATCCGCTTCCGCACTCTAGCAGCAGAGAGTGAATGGGATGAAAACTCCCTTAGAGACACTTTTTTGCATAGTTTGTCTGAGGACATTAAGGACAATCTAGCACCATTGGATTTGCCCCCTGATTTTGATTCTTTAGTTGCCCTGGCTATTAAGATTGACAACAGACTTCAGGAGAGAAGAATGGAGCGGACCCGCAGATCCCGCAGACCCCCATACCTCCTGGAAAGACCACCTTTGTCTCCAGATTCTTCCTCATCCTTTACTCCGTAACTTCTGAAAACAACACAATGGCTTCCTCTTATGGACAGGAGGAGCCCATGCAAGTTGGACGCACCCGTCTATCCCCAGAGGAACGCCAGCGCGCCTGAAGGAAGGAAGATGCTTCTATTGTGGACAGCTGGGCCACCTCCTTGCTGCATGTCCAGTAAAAGATCAAGCTCATCAATAGGACGAGGGTTATTGGTGAGTCAAACTTCCATTTCACAAAATCCCTCCAGACCTATATCTAATGCTCAACTGACTATTTCTGGGTGTTCCTGGAGCTATCTGTGTTTATTGATTCAGGAGCAGATGGAAGTTTTATGGACAGTGGGTTAGCTGAGAAGCTAGGGCTGTCCTTAGAACCCTTGCCTTGTCCTCGGGAGACCACTGCACTGGATGGCCGGCTCCTTTGCTACATCACTCAACGTACCCCTGTCTTAAGTTTTACCATGTCAGGTAACCATTCTGAGATGCTTTTAGTTCTTCGTAATTGACTCACCTGAGTTTCCGATTGTTTTGGGTCACCCATGGTTAAAGACACACAATCCACATATTGACTGGTCAACTGGGATTATTTTGGGTTGGAGTGAATCATGCCACTCATCGTGTCTCATGTCTGCCTCACCTTGTTCCCCTACCAAGAACTCTGACTCCTCAGATTTCCCAGATCTCTCTCGTGTCCCTTCTGTCTACCTGGACCTTAAGGAGGTGTTCAACAAGTCCCGGCCACCTCGTTGCCTCCCCATCGGCCATATGATTGTGCTATTGACCTTCTGCCTGGAGCCGTGCCCCCTAAGGGTCGTCTCTACTCCCTGTCAGCTCCTGAAAAGGAGGCCATGGATGAGTACATTCAGAGTTCCCTGGCTGCAGGAATCATCCGCCCCTCCTCCTCACCTGCTGGCGCAGGTTTCTTCTTCGTGGGTAAGAAGGACAAAACACTGCGTCCTTGTATTGACTACAGAGGTCTCAACGAAGTCACAGTAAAGAACAGGTACCCCCTTCCTCTTATGTCTTCTGCTTTTGAACAACTACAAGGGGCATCCATTTTCACTAAACTGGATTTAAGGAATGCCTACCATCTAGTTCGTATAAGAGAGGGGGATGAATGGAAGACGGCCTTTAACACACCTAGTGGCCACTATGAATATCTAGTTCTTCCTTTTGGCCTCACAAATGCCCCTGCAGTTTTTCAGGCCTTGGTTAATGATGTCTTAAGGGACATGTTAGACAAGTTTGTTTTTGTCTACCTTGATGATATATTGATTTTTTCCAAGTCTGAGGAGGAGCATGTGCAACATGTCCGTCAGGTTCTTCAGCGGCTGCTGGAGAATCAACTGTCCGAGAAGGCAGAGAAATGTGACTTCCACCAGCGCTCTGTTTCATTTCTGGGGTTCATTGTGGCACCTGGCAGTTTCAAAATGGACTCAGACAAGGTTAGTGCTGTCACTGAATGGCCTGTCCCTACTGACAGAAAACAACTACAAAGATTTTTGGGGTTTGCCAATTTTTACAGACGTTTTATTAGGAACTATAGCTCTGTAGCAGCCCCCTTACACTCTCTCACTTCTCCAGGAACAAGGTTTACATGGAGCTCTGAGGCAGAGAAGGCTTTTAAAAACCTCAAACAGCGGTTCTCTTCTGCTCCAATCCTTACCCTGCCAGATCCTAAGTTGCAATTCATGGAAGTTGATGCTTCAGATGTGGGAGTGGGAGCTGTCCTTTCTCAGCGCTCTCCCAAGGATAGAAAAGTTCATCCCTGTGCTTTCTTTTCCAGAAAACTTTCTTCCTCTGAGCAGAACTATGATGTGGGAAATCGGGAGCTTTTAGCTGTCAAGTTGGCCTTGGAAGAGTGGAGGCATTGGCTAGAAGGGGCAGGACAGCCATTTCTTGTGTGGACGGACCACAAGAATCTTGAGTATATCAGGGACGGCTAAACGACTGAACTCACGTCAAGCCAGGTGGGCCCTTTTTTTTAATCGGTTCGATTTCACCCTCTCTTATCGCCCTGGCTCCAGGAATGTCAAGCCAGACGCCTTGTCTCGTCAATTTGAGTGGAGGAGTCTCCAAGGACCCCTGAGACCATTCTTCCACCCTCCTGTGTTGTTGCAGCTATAACATGGAGCATAGCTGAAGAGGTCAGGCAGTCATTGGTAGGAAAGGAGATTCCTGAGGCCTGTCCTGAGAATCGACTGTTTGTCATGCCCAAGCTTCGCTCTAAGGTTCTGCAGTGGGGACACTCTTCAAGACTCAGCTGTCATGCAGGGGTGACACGCTCCATCAGCCTTCTGAGACAGCGTTTCTGGTGGCCCACACTGAAGGAGGATGCTAAGGAGTATATCACTGCCTGCCAGGTTTGTGCACAGAATAAGACCTCCGCCATAGACCAGCTGGTTTACTTCACCCTTTACCTGTTCTCGGCGACCCTGGTCACACATATCTATAGACTTTGTTTCTGGACTGCCTCCCTCAGAAGGTAACACTGTTATTCTTACCATTGTCGACAGATTTTCTAAAATGGCTCATTTTGTTCCTCTGCCGAAGCTCCCCTCTGCCAAGGAGACAGCTGAGGTCATGCTATCTAATGTCTTTCGATTGCATGGTCTCCCTCAGGATGTGGTGTCTGACCGGGGCCCCCAGTTCGCTTCTAAGTTTTGGAAGGAGTTTTGTAGACTGATTGGAGCCACTGCTAGTCTGTCCTCGGGATATCATCCACAGTCTAATGGTCAGACTGAAGCGCTACAATCAAGAGCTGGAGACAGGGCTCCGCTGTTCTGTATCCCAAAACCCCTCCCTCTGGAGCAAGTATTTGATCTGGATTGAATATGCTCACAATTCTCTCCCTGTCTCTGCTACAGGACTCTCCCCTTTTCAGTGTGTGTATGGTTATCAACCACCTTTGTTTCCTGAAGTTGAGGAGGAGGCAGTGGTTCCATCAGCCATGGCTTTGGTCCGCCGCTGCCACACTACCTGGAGAAAGGCTCGAGCAACTCTTCTTCGAACCTCCAGCCGATACAAGGAGTCAGCAGACAAGCAGCGTTCTCCTACCCCTCGCTACAGGGTTGGTCAGAGAGTCTGGCTTTCCACACAAGATCTCCCATTGCATCTGGAGTCTCGTAAATTGGCACCAAGGTTTGTTGGGCCTTTCCCTATCACTAGGATTGTGAACCCAGTGGCTGTGCAGCTCAAACTCCCCAAGACTATGAAAGTTCATCCAACTTTTCATGTGTCTAAGATCAAGCCCATCAGGGTCAGTTCCCTTGTTCCCTCCTCCAAACCCCCTCCACCCCCCTGAGTTATTGATGGTGGGCCTGTATACACTGTGAAACGCCTGCTGTCTGTACGCCGCAGGGGCCGTGGTCTACAATACCTTGTTGACTGGGAGGGTTATGGACCCGAGGAGAGGTCCTGGGTCCCTGCTAGAGACATTATTGATCGCACCTTGATCAGAGACTTTCAACAGCACCGTGCTGAACAACCAGGGACGTCAGGAGCCGTCCCTTGAGGGGAGGGTACTGTAATGTTCTCATGATCATTTAGTGTATTTTGTGTTCAGTTCCTGTTTTATTTTGAATATCCTGTTGCCTTTGTGTGATGTCTAGTTTTACTTCCTGTCTTTGTTCTTTTCCCGCCTTTGACATCACTCACCTGTGACTGATTGGCAATCTACCTCACCTGGGTATAAATACCATGTTTTTTTCACCAGCCCTCTGTCAGATTGTCTGAGTTTCTCATTTGGTCATGCTGCTCAGCCTAAGAGAGCTTTTGTTTGTCTTTTTTTGGGGGGGGTTACTTTGAACTCTAAAGACTGTTGTACTTTTCGTTTGGAATTAACTTGTTTGGATTTTTGGAACCTTTTGTTTAAGGAATATTGCCTTTGTTAACCTTTTGGGACTTTTGTACTTTGCTTTTGGAATGGACCTTGTTTGGATTCGTCTTGCATTTTCAAGTAAAGAACTTTGTTTTTGATCACATTTTTTTGTCCTGGTTTTCTCTCTCTGCACCTGAGTCTCTTCCTTTTTTTGAATCCTGACACCACTCCATCACCACAATAAAAGTAAATGGATCAAGTCTCAAATAGTTGGCCTACTATAAGATAGATCACTTTTTAAATGATTTGCATATCTGAAAGGTGGAAAGAGATTGGGACATTAAATCATTCTTTTTATTAAATAATAATTAAAAATTTTGAACCAAGAGGAGTTTTGATGTTACCCTATTATGGTAAACTTATGCTAAGCTTGGTTTATCTAAATGTCAACAAAGTTAGATCATTCAGTTTAAACTAATGAAGATTGGTTGACTGTTTCCTTCATTTTGATTCCTTTTTTTTTTTTTTTTTTTTTTTTTTTTTTTTAACTTCCGCTAAGGACGTCATATTTTTACCTGCATTTGTCTGCTTGGTAGTTTGTCGGCAAGATTACACAAAAACTACTGGAAAGATTTTGCTGAAACTTTCAGTTGTTGGTAATGGCCCAACTTAAATAAGGGTTACATTTTGGTGGTGATCTGGATAACCATCATACACAAAGATTGCTTGCTCAATAATTCTCAAACTAATAATGATGTCAACTATATTTAAGTGTTAGGGTGAGGTTTTCAGGACAAAGGAATCATATGATGAGGGTAACTTAATCATAGAACTATTGCTTTTCGGTGTAGCACCAATATGTGAGCTACCCTGGCAAAGGTTTTCACTCTCCGAGTTTATTTGTAATAGACATAAAAAGCTATGATTACCTCAGATATATGGTGACTCTTTTCTCCTCTCAAAAATGTACATATCTTGTAGAGAAAAAAATGTCAGCAGTGATACCAAGGCTTAAAAAAGCAAATATAAGCTCAGTGATAGAAACACTTTAGATTTAGGGATTGACAACTTGAACAGTCATAATTGTTAACATGACCGTAGACCCCCTTATGGCATTATGGAGAATGTATTTATAACTTCCATGTTAAGATGCAAAATGCTGTAAAAGTATTTTTGAGACTGTAAGAAGCTTCAAGATCAAATAATGTCTCTGTGAAAATTTTATTTATTTTTTATTTCATTTTATTGTTTTATCCTGTACAGTGTCCTTGGGTGTTTTGAAAGGCGCTTCTAAATAAAATGTATGATTAAAATTCATTGTTTTTTCGTTCTGGCCAGTGGGGGTGCTGTGGTCCGATAATGGACTTTTCTAAAGTGTGATAACATGTCACAGGAAATACTAAAGCATGTACAGAATGTGTGTGCATGCTTGTGTGAGTATATGTGTGTGAGTATAAGTGTGTGTGTGTGTGTGTCTTGTTTAGCATTAAGTTAGATAGTAAGCAACCCTGGCCCCTTATCAGTGTGTTACCTCAGTATAATTACAAGACATTGATCAACCTAAGGATTGATTCTATGAGCCTGATCAAACGTCAGGAGGAGGCAGAGGGCCAAAATCTAGGCCTCTCAATATCTGTTTCTGGAATTGCAGTGAATGCCTTTTGGTTAAAAGGAATGTTTTTTCCTTTTAAAACAGCCTCTCTAATTTCAGACATTTTTTTAAAAGTAAATGATCGATCGATTATGTTTTAAACATAATTTGATATGAGGTTGTGCATTCAAAAAACTCAGGACATTTAATGTTGGGGTTGGAAAACAAGAGGTGTAATGCCTCAAACCTGAAAGTGTATCAGTTTAGCATTCCCACTGAATGGGTGTGAATGGTGACCTGCAGTGTGAAGCATCTTTGAGTAGTCTAATACTAGGAAAGCCCTATATAACTATACATACATGCATATATACATATACATATACATACATATATATATATATATATATATATATATATATATATATATATATATATATATATATATATATATATATATATATATATATATATATATATATATATATATATATATATATATATATATATATATATATATATATATATATATATATATATATATATATATATATATATATATATATATATATATATATATATATATATATATATATATATATATGTGTATATATATATATATATATATATATATATATATATATATATATATATATATGTATAATAACCCTTGTATTATGTTTGTTTCCTGCCCCCTTACTTTGGTGTTCCTGAGTCAAATTTGACTGGTCTGGTTTAACTTCTCTTACATTAACACAAAAAACATCATTCAAGCATAATCATCACCAGACTTTATTGAACATTTATGACTGCAATGAATATACAACTGAAAATTTTAACACTTATTAAAACGGACCAAATTTACCGAAAATCAGAAAATCTACATGAGTAGTAGTCAGTTCTCGCTCTCTCTCTCTCCCTCTGTCAGTGTGTGTGTGTGAGTGTATGTGGGTGTGTGTGTTAGTACAGCGATCAGAGAAACTGTGTGTCCTTCTGAAAGCAGGGGTGAACCTAACCTGCTGGAGTGTTCCTTTAAACTTAATTTTAAATTACATTTATTTTTGCATTATCTTCAATACCTTTGTGTAAAAGGTATTTTATTTATTCTTCTTGTCCTATATTTTTTTCCACATATTTATTTCAAAATACTTAATATGTGATATCTAAACTGTCTGCTGCACCTTGAGAATAAAAAACAGTATTCAAGTTCCCAAAAACAGGTGATTTTTTTGTTTTATTTTCAGTATTTTACCAAAAACATACTAACTGAAATTGTTGTTTGCCATTACAAACATATCACCTATGAATACAGAATGCTAGAACATAGAAATATTAACAGTTTGAAAAAATGGACACCTGACGTCAAGAAGTTAATTTTATTAAAAACGTAACTCAATCTGTTTGAAGGCTGCACACTTGAGAATTAAGGGCTGATATTCTTGAAGATCACTTTCCTGTATCCTTTTTGCAATCAGATCTTTGTATTTCTCACTTGGAGGTACTGAAAAATTGAAATCATTCACTTTTTGCGGTCCAAGCAATGATGATGTTTGTAAAGGCTGAATGCCATGTTGTGTTTGTGCATTAGTCTCAAAGGAGGAGCTGAAGGGGTGAAATCCTCCTATGTTGATGTCTAAATACTGTTTTATGGTTTTGTCCACTTAATGTATAGTGATGTCTGGTGGGGGTGTGTATTTGTGCTAATTTATCTTTAACATGGGATGTGGTGGGTGTCACTCTTTTGTCCCATCAAAGTCACCATAAACCTGTTGTGGTCAGTATAAACCACAATCCAAAAGTTGGGTTAAACCACCACACAGTCAGGTGTGATATCTCAGGCCCTGAAGCTTCTTTCTGAGAGTCATTTTTGACCGGGAACATCAGAGGTGTTTAAAGTTGATTTGCCCCTCTCAAAATTCAATGAAAGTGGTGATCAGCAATTTTATATGTTCAAAAGCCTGGTGGGGATATCAGAAGGCCTTGAGGCAATCAGAGGAAAAATACATTTTCTATGTTTGTATGAAGTTGTAAATCGGTCTGATTTGACCCGAACATCATAGAATGGTTAAAGGCCTTGAATCATTAAAGTGAGGAGGTCCATGTAATACTAGTTTTGGTAACCAGAGGTTGAAATTCTCACATACAGCCACACCTTAGGGTAAATTATGCTCCCCAGCTAACCTGTCAAGCATTTTTTGTCTGTGAATGTTTTTTTTTTTTTCAATTAAAAATCCTGCAGTATTAATTGGTGACACCATGTTTTCTGCAACTAATTAAGATTTTCCCCACATTGTCCATCAAAACTAAAAATGTTTTGTCAAAAAAGAAAACTTATAAACATGCATTGAAAACAGAGACAAACAGAAACCATTGCAGTTCATTTTAATCAAAAAAGTTGAGCATTTGATGCTCTAAACCAGGGGCTGGCAAATGGTGGCCCCCGGCAAACAAAACTTTGATGATCAGTAACTGATAAAAGTGAATGCCTCAAAGCATCAGCTGACATGTCCTCCTGCTGTAGCCACTCAGTGCCTCCACACCAGCAAGACAGACTTTAATTTCTGCCGGTTAATGATATATATTTTTTGAAATTATGAGTCTGATCAGCGTACTTATGATCAACTACAATGCTTATGAGGTGAGAGACTTTTCAAGGTAGACATGACAAACATCAATTAACCAAAAATGTGGCCACTCTTTCCGATGATGAGAGATTGCTGCGGAAAGGAAAATGGCACAAAGCTGTAACACATGTAATGAGCCATAGTGCGGGGAACAGGTGTAAAAAAAAGACACTGTTGTATCATCTGTTCTGATGTTTCTTAGTTTATCTGAGAGCAGATAAGACAAGAGCAGACTGTCCACTGACTGACACTCTCGTAGAAACATATGGACTCAATGAGGACAATGGATCATTAGTGATCTGTTAATTATTGCTAAATGTGAATCCTCACTTTGAATTGTCTGGCTTTATTTATACGGAGAGCTGTTAAAAGCTGCCTTCAGCATGGATTTCCCTCAATTTTCCAATAAATTAATAAAAACAAATAAATTACCCCTTCCTAGAAACTGTTATTTCTGTCCGTTAAATCCCATGAAAACGTTTTTGCAGTGTTTATAAACTAAGTTTATCAGTTATTATAAAACAAATAGCGTAAAGATGCATTATTGATGCCCTAGCATGCTCTCTCTCTTCTTTAGACAGTGTCCTTGTAGAGCCTAAATAAACCAAAACCCTGTATTTTAGGAGAACAAGGAAGTATTTTTTTCAATAATCATCTCTATTTATCAAACTCTGATTGTGTTGTGGCCCACCATATAGTAACACTGGAAAAAACTGGCACGAGGTCAAACCTAATTGCAGACCCCTGCTCCAAACGGTGTAACAATACTATTTTCATTTTAACTGATATTAAACAATAAAGGCCAAACTATTAAATGTCATATAAACTTCTAAGGTATGTACAAGAAGCAAAAAATTGTGTTATTCTCAGTGGGGAAAACAAAATGAACACTTAACTTTGGTCCCTTCTTCTGTTAAAAATGCAGACCTAAAACGGTGGACATGTCCAGAAGACAAAAGCACTTGAGAGACAGAGGGACTGAAGCTCAACTCACCAAGAAAGTGTTAGAAAATTGTCCAGCAGACTGCGCCTCCTGATCGATGGCTTTTATCAGCAGAAATACACTCATACTCACACCCTCCATATCTCTGCACCCTCAATCAGAGCAGGATTAGCCACTGGTTACATGGATTATTACACACACAGCTGCAAATACACACAAAGTGAACACGCATAAACAAGCACTCTTTTTGGGAGCGCTCAAATTCACATACACACATAGAGCCGTCTTCTCCCTCCTTAATCCGTCACCCCACCTCCGTGTTGGTGTGTGAGGGGCTGTTAGAGGGAGATGTGAGAGTGTGTCAAGGGGGATTACGCGAATATAGTTAAGATTTGATGTCAGTGGAAATGCTTTATAATTTTCCCTCTTGCCCCCCAGAGCACATTACCATGCTGCCGAACACACAATGGAAAGCACAAAGAGGCTTGTCTCCATGCCTGCAAAACACAAAGATTACTCTACACGCTTGTAATCTACATATTATCCAACTTTATGTTGCTAAAGGGTTCTTAAATGGTTTTTGTTAAGTAGATTATCCCCTTTTCATGTGTTTGTGTGCTTGAATATCTGTGTGTTCATGCATTTATGTTTTTGGCCTTTTACTATATAACTACAAATCTGCTGTTAAGCTAATATGCTCGAGAAATTCATCAACAAAGGAGATTGTTGATCGAGTGTAAACATTTAACCCTCAAGTGGTCTAAGGGTCCAAGATGACCCCAAATCATTTTCAACATGAGCAGACACCCCTAAATGTTTTTATTTCCAGCTTGAAAATTTCAGAATTCCTTCAAAAGTGGGCCCAAAAATCTACTTTCTTTGTATTTCCATTGATATCCTACATATCCAGTGTACTCATAACCACTTCAAAACCACAATCATAGTTCAAATGACACATCATTAACACCCACCTTCACATATACAACAAACCCTCTCACTAACATTCACATCTACCCAAAACTATGCACTTTTTCTGCTTTTACACAATCAGTCCATGAATCTGAGCATCTGTCTTCGACATCCACAAATTATTTTCAGTTGTTTCAGTTGGTTGTATTAATATATCAATATCTATCTATCTATCTATCTATCTATCTATCTATCTATCTATCTATCTATCTATCTATCTATCTATCTATCTATCTATCTATCTATCTATCTATCTATCTATCTAAACTCTTCTCTCACCCACACCCCTCTCCCCTGGTGGGGTGGGTGGCTGTTCATCCTCTTCAGCTTGGGTCCTCTACCAGAGGCCTAGGACGTTGAGGAACCTGCACCTGCAGTATCTTAGCTGTTTCTAGGACTGCACTCTTCTGGAGTGGAATGTCTGATGTTTCCCCAGGGATCTGTTGGAGCCACTTCTCCAGTGTAGGGGTCACTGCCCCAAGTGCCCTGATGACCACAGGCACTACTGTCGCCTTCACCCTCCAGGCTTTCTCCAGCTCTTCTTTAAGCCCTTGGTATTTCTCAAGTTTCTCAGATGACTACATCTATCACAACAGCTTTCCTCTATGATCTTTGATCACAATGTCTGGTTGGTTGGCCATTACCATTTTGTCGATCTGTATCTGGAAGTCCCAAAGGATCTTGGCTCACTCATCTCCATCACCTTGGGAGGTGCTTCCCATTTTGACCTTGGGATCTCCAGTTTATACTCTGCACAGATGTTCCTGTTCACTATACCAGCTACTTGGTTATGGCTTTCGATGTATGCTTTTCCTGCTAGCATCTTACACCCTGCTTTTAGGTGCTGGACTGTTTCAGGGCCCTCTTTACACAGCCTGCACCTGGGATCTTGCCTGGTGTGGTGGATCTGGACCTCTATTGCTCTGGTGCTCAAGGCCTGTTCCTGTGCCGCCATGATTAGTGCCTCTGTGCTTTCCTTCAGTCCAGCCCTCTCAAGCCATTGGTAGGATTTGTTCATATCAGCCTCTTCAGCTGTCTGTCGGTGGCACATCCCATGCAGGGGTTTGTCCTCCCATGATGGTTCCTCTGGTTCCTCCTTTCCCATCAGTTTCCACTATCTGAGACACTCACTAAACGCTTCATCTCCTGGGGCCATCTTCCTGACATAGTCATGGAGCTTGTATGTTTAATCTTGGATAGTGGCTCTGACGCTCACTGACTGTGAGGAACAATTTGACTCTTGTATATATTGTGCATTGTTTTTTCTTATGTATTTGAACTATCCTAAATTGCTGTAAAATCATTGCTTAGTGACATGACCTAACATAACCCATACATGACCTTACATAGCGCTCTCCTTGCTAAAGACTGCTTCCCACACACTACATGATCATACATAGACCTCTTAGCCCTCTCGTTACCATTTCTTCCCACGAACTGAAGTTATTCCCATGAACTTGGTGAACTGAGTGCACCTGCAAGGCCATCTGCCTCACCAAAACAACCTCGCGTGACCACAAACAATGTTATAAAAAGGAGATGACACTGTACTAGTTTTCAGTTCAACTCTCAGACTGCTTTGGCACTCTTTGGTTGTAAGTCACTTGTCCGGACAAGAAGAAGAAGAAATTAAAGCTCCATTTGATTGCATCCAGCCGCTTTTCGTCATTTTCATTCTGAATAAATGTCAGGTAATGGTATGAACCAACTGAGCTAATTTAAGATTATAAAGGGAAAAATCCTGACACTAACCCTCTGCCTCCATCTTTGCGCTTAGTGTATAGCCTCTGGATACGGAACTTGGGGTGAACCCCCCCGTGCATAGTGAGCAAATTCTGAGTTTTAACATCTGTGGCCTAAATTTCCTCCTTTGGCCATGTTATTATCCCAGCAGGGTATCTGATCACTGGTAGGGAATAGCTGTTAATTGCACAAACCTTTTTTTATGCCATTGGGCTGACTGTTTATGACTTGCCTTACTCGCTTCAGGTAATTGGCCATTGCTGCTTTCC
This sequence comes from Scarus forsteni, assembly GCA_036419115.1. Taxonomy (NCBI): domain Eukaryota; kingdom Metazoa; phylum Chordata; class Actinopteri; order Labriformes; family Labridae; genus Scarus; species Scarus forsteni. The sequence goes on along the minus strand of JAZDUH010000137.1, from coordinate 2,426,977 downwards.
AAGTGGCATCTTCGTGGTTGCCATTTGCCTGTGGTATGCCATGGTATTAGTAACTCTCCTCCACATCTGCTATTCTCCCCTTTGGGAATGTTATGTCCTCTGTATGGACTACCTACCCTCTTTTTGTCATCATTTGGCCACATTTCTGTGCTCTTTCCCCAAGCAGTGGGGAAAGCATCTCCTTGAGACTTGTGCAATTGGCTCGAAGTTGGCCTCAAGGGTGGTGTTCCATTGCCTCATTAAGTTCGCAACAAAGGCTCTTAGAGTCTTATTGACCTTGAACAGCTGTGTGGCATTGAGTCATTGGCTTTCTTGTAATCAATCCAGGCAGTGCACAGGTTAGTCTGTATGGTTCTACAGTCTCGAGCCACTGTTCTGTCTACCAGCAGCTGGTGTTTTGCTCCTCTGGTGTTTTTACCAATGCCTTTCTGTGTCTCTGTCATGTATTGATCCATGTGCCCACTTATCTTTGGTGTAATGATGACTGACAGGAGTTTCCATGTTGTGGAGAGGCAGGTGATTGGCCGATAGTTGGATGGGACTGTTCCCTTCTGGGGGTCTTTCTGAATCAGGACTGTGCAGCCCTTGGTCAGCCATTCTGGGTGGGTCCCATCTTTCAGCAGTTGGCTCATTTGTACTGCTAGGCACTCGTGGAGTGAAGTCAGCCTCTTAAGCCAGTAGGTATGGATCATATCCAGGCCTGGTGCTGTCCAGTTCTTCATACCTGAGACTTTTCCTTGGATATCTGCCACTGTGATGGTCATGGCATCTTGTTCTGGGAGATTGGTGTGGTCTGCTCTTAGATTGTTTAGCCATTGTGCATTGTTGTTATGTGATGCTTCTTTCTTCCATATGCCTTTCCAGTATTGTTCAGTCTCCAGCCTTGGTGGGTTAGCTTGTGTGTTATTACCCTGCCAATGAGAGTACACTTTGGCTGGTTCAGTGGAGAACAGACTGTTTATTCTCCTGGCCTCTGTCTGTCTTGTGTACCTCTTCAGTCGGGTGGCCAAGGCTTGGAGTCTTTGTTTAGCAGTTTCCAAGGCCTCAGGTATGGCCATCTGCCTGTACCTCTTGGGTATCTCTTTTCTGGTTGCACCATTCTGGAGTTTGGCTAACAATTGGCTGACCTCTTTCCGAGTCACCTTGATTTCAGCCTCCAACCTTCTCCTCCATGGTGGGTTCTTCACATTGCCCATCTGGTGTCCAAGCATCTCAAGGATCACTGCTGCTGTACTGTATGTCAGCTCATTGGTCTCAGTGATGTTTGCAGTCGGAATTGTGTCTATTACTGCATTCACATTGGCTAGGATCTCTGGAGGTACTACACTAATCCTTGCTAGTCGGTGTCAGGGTTGACAGCGCGCATCTTAGCCATTATCTTATACCTGAGGTCAGTCAGCTCTTTGCCCAATAGGGCTGGTTAGCTCAGTGGGTAAGACATCCGTTTACCTACCGGCGGGTCAAGGTTTGAATCCCACATGAAACATATATGAAGCAAAAACATATGGATGGAGTGAATGACATCTACCAGTCTGTGTCTCTGGGCAAGACCCTTTACTCTATGGCCTACCTCATTACATGATTGTGTTACTACAGAAAGCCAAACTGGCTTAGACATCAAGCCAGCTCTAAAGCCCGAGGAGAGAGGACCCATTTGCTGTCTTTGTGAACTCTACATGGTGTAGTCACATGTGACTGTGAAGGAGAGTGTCTACACCCCTGATGTGGAACTGTTAGCGTTGATCTTTTAAAAGATGACTATGGTGATGACATTGAAGGCTTATCTCACTGTATCACAAACTACATCCACTTATGTGAGGACAGCATTTACCAAACCAAAAAGATCTGCTGCTTTCCCAACAAGAAACCATGGATCAATAAGGACATTAAAGGCCTCTTTCACAGGAAGAAGAGGGCCTTCACGGCCAAGGACCAGGGTGGGCTCAGGGCTGTCAGGAAGGAGCTGAAAAGGAAGCTGAGAGGCCAAGAATAGCTACAAAATTGCATCTTGCTAAATGAAAGTATTTCAATTCAGTGGAAATTCTCTCCATATTTTTTTTCCGTCCACCCAACAAATTATTTGAGACTCTAGTTTATTCTAGTGGGTATACTCTGACATACTCTCATGGATGTTTGTCCTCTAATGCTACGGCCACACCGGACGCGAATTGGCGAATTTCAACGCGCGTAAAGCCTGTAACGCGCCGCGCTTAACGCCCGAAGCTGGACGCTGGACATTTTGACAAGCTGTGGGACGACGCGCGTCCGGGCGCATGCGCAGTAGAGAGCCAGAGCCGGTCGGACTCAGTGAGGACCCATGCAGGCAAATCCAGCTGGAAACGAATATTTACAGAACTTACCTTCAAAACCCGTCTCCTCAGCGACTTTCACCCAAGCCTGCTCCTTTTGTTCCAGTCTCTGTAGAGGACACACGCCGAGTAGTTTAGCTCGGGATGATAGCAAACAGCGCAGATGAACCTCTCCTCCATCTTTGAGAGGGGGTTTAAGCAGGAGCAGGAGGTCAAGGCCACACATCATTAAATCAAACCTGTCTCCTCAGCGACTTTCACCCAAGCCTGCTCCTTTTTGTTCCGGTCTCTGTAGAGTATACACGCCGAATAGTATAGCTCCGAATGATAGCAAACAGTGCCGATAAACCTCTCCTCCATCTTTGAGAGGGGCTTGAGCGGGAGCAGGGGGTCATGGAGCGCCACACGCCATCAAATCAATGACGCCGGGGAATGTCATCGCTGATTGGCTGCCGCGCCGCGAACTGGCGTCGAAAGTTCAATATTTTCAACTAGAGCGTCGAGGCGTTTGGGGCGTCAAAACGCCTCGACGCTCCAAATGCGTCCGACGCTCCAGACGCGCTGCGCCAAACGCGTCCAACGCGCCGCCCAGGGCAAATTTGCATCAAGACGCGTGTTTGCATAGACTTTGTATGTAATCTCGACGCGCGTCCGGTGTGGCCGTAGCATAAGGCCTCTATACACTGATGACATTTTTGCCACATTTTTACCTGACTTATACACCATCCATTGAAAACAGCCCTGAGACCCACTTATGGGCTTCTACCCACAGGTTGAGAACTGCTGCACTACCAGACTGTATTTGATCCTTCAAATATTGTTCTTAAATCATGGAGAATAAGTGATCCAGGATATGAATTTATCATTCAAAAAAGAGTCTGTGAGTGAAAACAGCAACTCTGAGCTGGAGTGATGAAGAATGTTGAGTTTTGATTCATCAAAAGGCTGACTCATCATGAAATCTTTGTGTTCACATAACCAGTGCACATGAGCCATCAAAACACCATTTCAATAATAAAATCACAAAAAAGTGACTGATGATACCTCACTGTCCTGTGACATGCGTGTGTGCGTCTCTACATTCACTGGCACATTGAGGAGCACACATGGAGACACTGAGTGATTCAGAAGGGATTCAGATCAAATGTTCACATGTACATTAGCTGCACTGCAAAATGACAGAACTGACAAACAACAGCAACAGCCACACTTCAAATGGAAAATATCAGGCCTGTAGTCCACAGAGTGGATTGTGGCTGCATCAGACAGTGGAGAATATGTCCCCTTGCGCAAAATGGGGCTCCCATGGATCATGGGGCCCTACACACAGCAATTGCTTTGCCTATAGGGAGGGGAGGCACTGACCTGGACCATTTAGTCGCTGCTCAGACTCCAGTGCCAGATGATTCCAGCATCTACACGTGGTATTGTTGGCCAACTATAGTGTCCTCGAGTTCTCTCTGATCTTTGGATTCATTTTGTATTTTTGTGCTTTCCAAATTGTACTTACTTGTGTATCTGCTCCTTCCTTTTCAGTGCCTTCATGAGCCCTACCACAGGGACTCCTCACCACATTTAGCCCTCACTCAGTCTGGATTTCCCTTCACTCCTTGGACCCAGGATTCCTTCCTCCTTTCCCTGGATTTCCCCTCAATGAATTATCATTGTTGCACCATGACTCTGCCAATAGTTCTTGCTTTTGGGTCAAGCCACAAACTACTGGGAACGATTACCTTAAATCATATTAGCCATGACATCAAGTCACTGCCATAATGTTGATGTGTAACTTATTGAGGACATAAAAGTTTAAATTATGAGAAAAGATAAATGAAATAGCTTTTTATACAAAATAACTTTGATGATAAAGTATTTCTCAAATTAAAATCAAGTCGTAGTTAACAGGGAGTAGAGCTGAACGGTCTTGTGTGGCTTTTAGGGCCCTACTGCATTCTGCTCAGGGTCAACGTAGCCTCTGATGAGGCCCAGGCAAGAGGGTTAGACAGCTCGTTGAGGTTCCTTAGCTCAGACAACATACAGTATATGGAGAGGTAGAACTTGGACAGCAGGAAGATGTGCTGAGGCCATGAGAAGTACAAATCTTGATGTGAAAACCAATTCCTGGTGTGAAAACTGTAGCAGTAGTTGCCGGAACTGCAAGTCAGTGGCGTCCCCACTGGGGGACAAATGGCTACCACCAGTGGTCCCACCAATTTCCTTGACTAACTGGTGTGCTGGCTCAATGAGGAACAAAAACTGAAATCTCCACCTGTGGGGTCTCTAATGTGCCGAAATATTGTCTTTTTAAGGAAAAAGAGCCAGGGGGGATACAATGCACAGCCACAGACTGGAACTGAATCTGAGTTGTTGGTTGGTGTGCTAATCTAAGATTTTCACTGGCCCCACCAGTGAAAATGTTCTAGGGGCTCCACTGACTTGCAGCTCCGAGTACTGCCACAGTTTTCACACCAAGATTTGTACATCTTGTGGTCTCAGCACCTCTCCCTGCTGTCACAGCTCTATCTCTCTCTCTCTATATAACCCCAAAAAAGAGCTTCTATTGAAGTTTAAGAGGAATTGTTATTCCTCTTAAATTCTCCCCACAAGGAAACTGATTAATTGGAAACCTGCAGAAAAAAAATCACTTTTACAAGAGAGACCTGGCCAAAATAGCAGCCGTACAGAGTCACGGTACATAGAAAATGACACAACACAATCAACAGGTTTAAAACAAATAAGCAAATACACATTTGGCTTTCAAGAAAAATAACCACATGCCTCTGTCACCAAATTCTTAATGATGCTCTTAAATTCATGAAGAGATATCATTGAATTCAGTTTTAGCTCTTTTTGAAGATTATTCCAGGACCAAGGTGCATTAAAAGAAAAAGCAGTTTTCCCCGGGTCTGTAAAAACTCTGGGTACAGAGAGGAGCAGCAAGTTAGAGGATCGTAGCTGGTGCCCAGTCGAGCTGCTATACAGAAAGGAACAGAGGTAAGATTGAAGTTTTCCCAGAATTGCTTTATAAATAAAAAAATAGCCAGTGTTGTTGTCTGCAAATTGCTGGTGAAGTCCAACCAAATCATAAAGAAAACAGTGATGGGTGAGAGATTTTGTGTTGGTTATGAAGCGAAGAGATGCATGATACACTGAATCAAGGGTCCACAGTGTGGAAGCAAACGCATGCATATAGAGGATATCACCATAATGAATCAAAGACAAAAATGTAGCCTTCACAAGTTTTTTTCGTGGCATTAAAAGTAAAACAGGATTTATTTCAAAAATAAATGCCAATCTTCATTTTAAGCTTTTTTTACTAGGTTTGTGATATGTACATTAAATGAGAGTTTGCTGTCTATCTAAATTCCCCATGTACTTGTAGAAGTCACATTTTCAATACAGTTTACAGCAGAATGAAATAATAAGGGGACTTTCTCCACAAAAGATGAAAACTAAGTTTTAAGTCAGACAGGAAGAGTAAGTCGACGGTTTCTATCTTTTTTGTGACATTTTCTGTCACTGTGGATGCACATACCAGCTGAAATAAGGTAAATATGGCTCAATATTTTTCTTTTTTGGTCTGTTTTTGCAAAGATACGTGCCCAGCTTGCAGAAAAAATAGGCAAGCCTCCTATTCTCAAGATTTTCATCTGTGCTTGTGTGTGTTTCCAGGAGATGTCAGGGCAGAGTATTCATTCTTAAAAAGTCATGTTGAACATAAAGGTGGGGGCAGGAGCAAATCAGTGTGCCTAATGGCTCATATTAATCACCGTTAATTTAGATGAAAATTCATAAATCTTACATGACAAGGTAATCTTTGAGTTCCACTCAATGAGGAAATCCTCCCTCAAGCTGTAAATGGCTAAGCAGCTAAAACAAGCCTTATGCCCAACACACACTACATCATACTTTTAATGATCAAGGAAGAGGAACATTCATTGTTAACATAGCAGTGGTGAGCATATCCTCCCCTGGGAATTAAACTGTACTCCTTTGAGCCAAACCGAAAGTTACATTGTCATGAAGGAGTGAAATTAAATCAGAAGTAACCTTACCAAGTCTATGCCTAAAGAGGCCTGCATAATTAATTGCACTGATCCTGTAAATAAATGTTCACATGCTATTGTCATTATTTGGTGTCTGTTTCTTGCAAGTCATTTTTGAAATTTCACCTTCTGACAGCTCACTTGCCACAGCCCTACTCAACCTTCCTCTTTCTGATTGGTCACCTTGCATGTCTACTGTTTCCAGGTCAGAGGCAATCCAGTTGCCTTGCCTGGAGTTTAATTACAAAAAATAAAAAACATACATTTTGTCACATAAGAAAACATCTCATTTTTAATTCTTTGCATAATAATGTACACACTTATTTATTTGTATCTTCATGAGTATAAGCAGCCACAAATGGGGAACAGTTGTTGGTTTGGGATACACAATAGAAAAAGACCAATCTGCATCGCCGTCGACAGATTTCAACAAGTAATCGATTATAGCCTACATAGAAAAGGAAGTAAATGGCGATCACCATTGCTGTCGGCATCCATTAGGTTGTTGCCGGAGAGGAGGCTGCAGGGCTGAGCAGGCAGAACTGTCAGAGGAGGGCCATGATGCTGTGGAGGGGGGAGAGCCGGCTGCCTTTGCATGTTGATTTAATCTCATTCAGATTTGGGTCCAACTATTATTTTTACAGTTTTACGTTACGTAACTAATTTCAATCCCAGTGACAGGCAAACTGACATCGCGAGTAGAAACTAATTTCAAGGCTTGATAAAGTGTGGAAACATTCCAAATCACAGCAAAAACAGTATGAGAGTAACAGCAACCTGCCAGTAAACATAAGAGACAGTTACATTTATGCTAAGGACAAAGACAAGCAGGAGCACCAATTAACTTTCCAGGGAAAAATTAATTGCACACAAAGAAGTGTTTGACTTAAATTGGACAGATGGAGGACAATTTTGTTTTTCTTCAGAAGACTCAAATTATCATTAAATATAATAATTAATTACACAAAACAACCACTGAGTAGTAAAATGTTCATAATAAAAAATGGATTAAATAGATTAAATACGTACAAAATAAATAAACTGTAGGGAAGACACATAATAAGTTCAAGAATATGTTGATACGTAAGAATAATACGTTAAAATTCATCAACATCAATATAGAAAAAGGGCATTTCTTCATTTCCACTAAAGCAAAAAGTTAACCTTTCCTGCTCTCTGCCTTTGACCGTGGTCGGGCGCATGAGGAGACTATATGGCTGCTCCAGGGCCGAAGCTAATTCCGGCTTCGGGGCTAATTCCCTTTACTTGGTGGCTGGCGATGAACAAACAGAGGAGTCTGACTGGGTCTTGAGGAGGTCATCCTTTATTTGTGCCTTTACCATGTACACTGCACTTAAACTCTAATTGCTCTTCGACTTATCAGTGCCTAGACTCTGCTGTACTTTGTGCCACTCTCGCATGCACACATGCACGCGCATGCACTCCTTCTCTCAATTGCCCCCCTCCCACTCACTGTCTTACACATACTGCTATTTCTCTACTGGTCGAGGCTACTTCTGTAGTAAAAGTTAAATCAATAGAAAGCTTTCTTCCTCATAATTTTGCAGTGATTCCAGTGCCAGTTTCCCCGACGTGTACATCGGACACGTGGGATCTGTTCACAATGCCTTGGTCCCGAGAAGATTCCCTCTATTCACAAGCTCGGTATTTCCTCTTGGCTGATGAAGAATACCTGTGCCTGCACTATCCTGTGGCATTTGTTACTCCACATCAGCAGCCGGTCATGCTAATAAAAAAATAAAGCTGGGAGTCATGTTCAGGCTACAGAGAAAAAGTAAATTTAGTTTAATTCTAATTTATCAGCTTTGATCAGTTTCTTAGAGTTAAATGTTATAGCACAGTTATATGTTGATTACATAAATGTTATCACAGTTATATTTAGTTTAATACTCATACTTTAATCAGTTTTTATTATAAACATAACGATTCATTTGTTTGTTATAATCTGTCAATTTGAAAAATTGTGTTTTTTAATGATTAATGTATGTATTTAGCAGTTTCACCACAGTAAACTATTTAAAAATTACAATTAATGTCTTGTCGCTCTTAATCCGGGTCTGACCTACTCAGTTTGCAGGTGAGTAGATGCATCAGTATAAGCCCAGATGATAATGGAAATTTTGTATCAACTATGTCTATGAATTTTTCCAACACAGTCTGACACAGTTGAGGGCTATATAAATGTCTGAATTATTGGAAAATGTCAGTGTCTTTTAAATGAATCACTGTCCGAGTTTAGAAACAAAAAAACTAAGTTTCTTTACAATGTTTAAAGTAAAACAATTATTTCACATCTCCACTAAAACAACGTACAGGGTTCATGTAACACTGCAGTAGCTGTTCTACACATGCAAGTATTAGCTGTATTTGCTTTTCAGAAATACCGTAATAAAGCTGTTCAGCAGGGATAAAGTTTTAATAGACCGCTGTGTCAACGCTTCATCAGTAGAAACCAGCTTAATGTCCCATTGTTACCTAAACCCACCCACATCGTCCATTTAGAATTAATCAACAATGAGTTTGATTCAATGTTCAGGTTTCATACACAACTCTATCACAAATAAGTATCTTATTCATAATTTAATGTGACAAGTACTTACAATTGTATGTCTCTCCTCCATTTCTCAAGTTTCTTCATCCCAATCTCCTAGAAAAAAGTTGAAAAGTATCAAAATTATACAAAATTAAGAATACAAACTCTTAAAGATCTGTTACCATACATTTATCCAACACAGTCCTCTTTTGACAAAGAAGATAAGAACTGAAGACAAGAGTGATTTAGAAGCCATACTGAAATCGGGCACTTTTCCATTAAGATGTGTGCTTTTTTCTTTTCAAAGCCATTTAAAATTGTGACCAACTGGGTTGCTGGTTTTTGCGGAGTGGTTAGCCACCAGGCACAACCCATGCACATACTTTTGCCAGCCTGGGTTCAAAACCAGTCTGTGGCCAGTTTACAGAGTGTCTTCCCCTGCTCTCTCACCCCATTTCACAACAACAATTCTCTCCTATCATTCAAGGTACAAATGCCAAAAAAAAAAAAAAAAAAACATTTAAAAAAATTATGACCAACTAATGAAAGTGATATCAACAGACAATGTTTTGTATCAATATGAATAAAGATGTGACCTTACATAGCTCTTCTCAAAAAATATTTCGAGATAAGATGCCTATGACTTAAGCAACTGAGCTGTATTTATTATCAAATGAAATTACTCAAATTTACTCCAGTGTAAGGACTTTCCAACTTTGTTGCAGGAAGTAAAACCACACTGTGATGCCCTCTATTACACCAAGTGGACAAGACAGAACGGGGATACTAACTTTTCAAATAGAAACTAAAATTGGCAGAAAAAGACAAAGCATTGGAATTATTAGAGAACTGAACTCAAAGGATAGTCAGTAATGGTTCATGGTTAATAAATATGAAAATGCTAGCGTAGTCTCCTGAAAAGGCTGTGCATTTCCCACAAGGCAGGGATCCATAATGTTCTGCAATAACAGAGGCATTATTGGCTCTACCTGCAAATTGTAGAATGTTATTCATCTTACTCAGAATGGTTGAGGTCAAATCACAGAGACATAAATCAGCATCCAACCACATCTCCCATCATTAATTTCTTATTGGAGGATTTTAACTTATAAACCTTATAAACACGGCAACATTTCAATCTCATACCGCCCCTGGCCCCCTCAAATGATCTGAGCAGTGAAAATGCAATATTAGGCAAATTGTTTTTGAAAGATATCTGCATTCTCCTGAACTATTCAATAACATCATGTCCGCTGGAAGCAGAGTATATGATGGAATAACTACCAATTTCCATATCATTTGGATATTAGGGTCTGAAACAGCATAGCAGAAAACATTTGTTAATGCCTGATGATTAGATCAAGAGTGCAGTATGTATTATAGGGAGAATTCAATTTACAACATACAGATGTGTGTGTAGACACCAAAATCTGATGATGTCCATGAGAACTGGGAAGTGTTATTGTGTAAGATGTGGAAGTCAGGGATGCAAAGTTGTGCACATAAGCAATCTGAGAGTGGCACAGTGGAGGAAAATATTGTAATCAATGGAAGTACAGGCCCTGGAGTGAGATAAACATCAGCATCCAGAAAGGCTTGGCTCTTGTAAATGTGTTATTTACAAACAGCTTATGGACGCCTACTGCAGTAGTTATTGATGTTGTAATGGAAATGAGATTAGAATAATGAGACATTGTAGCATGTGACCTTTGCATAATGCTTTACTGGAGTGCTTTCCAGGATTATTATTTCATATAATTCACACCCAACATATTCAACACTCCAATTACTCTGACAATATGGGCTTTTTAATTTTTACTACCATCCTCAGGGCGTCAGCTAAATCAATAGTCCACAGAAAATGTGTCTTCTTGCTTTCCATAATGATATTTTGGATTTTAATATTCTTTTACTCACAGATACCAAATCTTTTCCTCAACATTGGACCCACAGGGTCTGACACATACGCAATTTTAGACCTTTCAAAGGTTCCCTAGTTTGTTTGTTTTTTTTCAGTTTCCCAAATTCCCTAAAAATGACTTTAATAGGGGAAAGTACCCACTAGGACTACATTTGTTGTTGTTTTGCCAGCATCTTCATTTTTTTTTAACTCAGAAGCAATAAACTAAAACATCAGTAAAGAAGAAGGTGTGTTTTTTCTGGTGAGAAGAGCAATAAAATCAGGCTACTTTACTTGGATTAAGTGCTATTTAAATGTTGACAAATGGCAAATAAAAACAGCATTATTATTTAAATGTGGCTAAATAACTGGTGAACATATGGTGTTATAGGAAAGTTATTGCTGCTCAAAATGTAACAGGTTATAATATCTCGATTGACTGTCCTGAAAAAGGAGTCTTTTTAACTAAGTTCTGCTTCAGAGGTTTAAGGTCATACATGCATATTCGGGAAAAATCCAAAAATCCAAAAATTGACCTTTAGCTGCAAGAGTTAACCTTACTCCAACAACTTTGCCCAGTTCATTACAGGCATTTTGTATTAAGTTTTCTAAATACAATTTTTATCATCTATTGGTTCAAAACAGATAAACACGACAGAAGCATCTGTAGACAGAGGGGCACAGCATATGAGTCTTTTTGTTTGTGTCAACACACTCACAACTATTTCCACATATTACAATTAAAATGTTTAAACTGGAAGCAAAATACTGCTTTGTGTTTGCTTCTTGAGGCTGATCTGACACTGATGTTTCATTCAAATTTGAACATAAGAAAATGCATTAACCCTCCTTCTATGAGACTGATGCTGTCTCATAGAAAAATACAGTAGCGCGCAAATGCGCATTGATAATCAGTGTCTCTGCGTCCTGTAAACTGTTATTTTAGCCTGATTAACCCATTCAAAGAGTCAGATATCATGATACAAACAGTGTAAAGACAGATTCATTCACGTTTAATGTTTATTTATGGAGAGGCCAGTCGATCGCCCCAGCGCTCTCTCACTTTCTCTCCTCACTCCTCCCTTTATGCATTGTTTAATTATGCTTGTAGATGGAAAATCAACTGAAAGTCTTTATTTTAGGGAAAAAATGCATAAACTTTTTAATAATCATGTCTGTATATTAACCTCTGATTATGTGATTATGTTCTGTCCATGAAGTGACTTTGAAAAAAAAATTCTCCAGGTAGACGTCAAGGTCGCATTGAATTCAGACCGCGGTCACATTCAAGAAAATCGGATACAGAGATTCAGAACCACATATGGAAGTGGCCTGAATCTGATTTGAAAATGTCAGATTAAATGCGACTTGTGGTGTTCACACTGTCAGAAACAAATCAGATACAGGTCACATTTGAGCCACAAAATTGGATTCTGGTCACTTTGGCTGCAGTGTGAATGTAGCCTAACTTGCTGTTCTATTCTCTCTGAAAACTTAAAACACTTTTACTCCACAGGTCACATCTACCCATTCACAGTCACACTTTTTTAATAGAGGTAAGGGTGCAAGCATGGTCAGTCAATCCAATAATACCACTGGGTTGTCCAAGCTCTGTCCAAAGTAATAACTCAAAAAAATAAAAAATGGCTAGGCACAACCACGCAGCCTTGTTTGAAATCTTGATATTTTGAATGACCACCAATTTTTGTTCATTTTCCCTATTTGCCAGTTTACACATTTTCAAACACATGATTAATAATTAGTCTCGCCTTAAACTGTTAAGCCCCTGCCAATATAACATAATCATTGTAAGAATGAGGCTTGGTGATTAACCAAACTGATCCTTTGAATTATACTCATAAACAATCATGTTATTGATTTATTTATCAACAGCAACACTAAGACTGATTGCCATTAATTTAAACAGAGGGAACACGCTGGTTTATTTGATCAGCCAATATTGGCTCAATGTATCATTTAAACACCATCAGTGTATATGTGTGTGTCTCGGTTGTTTGTGAGTTAGTGTGTGTGTGTGTGTGTGTGTGTGTGTGTGTGTGTTTGTGTGTGTTTTAAAGTGAGAGAGGAAGAAAGGGAGTCTGTTAATCTCTTTAGCTTCATTAAAACAGATAGTTGTGGATTAGCAGGAGTTGCATGTAAATGAACATAATTCCAGGAGAAATTGAAACAGCGGCAGAGATAAAAAAAATAATAAAAAAAAACTCATGAGGGATAGACAAATATAATCAAAATAGCAATTAATTTAATTCCCCTTACGAACTGTGGCCCGTTATTTGGTGGAATTATAAGCAGCTACAGTGAGCTAATTGGTTAGGCCGATAGTCGGGATTAGCGTTGCATATCTTCTTCCCTCTGTTCTCCAGCATCATCTCCAGTCTTCCTCCTTCAAGTCTTTTTTCAATCTGTAATTCTCCCTGATATCACTCTTCTTTTTCAGTCTTTCTCTGGGTTCATTGTTCTAGTTTTATTCATATTTTTTTTTATAATCCCACTCTCTTCCAGGCTAACATTATTCTCATTTTTTACTGTGTGCAGTAAGTTATTTGGTGAGGAACTCTGTAAAACCTCAGAACATTTCTTCAAACCTGGAAAATTCTCGAGATGTTTAGAATGATATCTGAATAACATAGCTACAGTAGAAATGGTGTAGTCAGCGATCGTCTAATCTTCTATTCTAGAAGAAGATTTAAGAAGGCTTTGTGACTCCATAGCAGCAGGCAGTCTCCACCAAGGATCCCAGGCCACCTACAAGACAAGAGCCAGAGACGAGTACAGGAGCAACAAAAGGGGAAAAGGCAGATGTGGAGAGAGAGTGTGAGAGAGATGGATAGAGCCCAGTGTGCCAGATTAATGGTACCACAAGCAGGCCAGCATTTAGGAGCATAATGTTCTAAAGGAGTTGCATGCCACTACAAGCTTTTTAAGATAAATTGGTACCAGTCCACTGAGAGCTTTATAGGTGAGCAGAATAATCTTGAATTCTTTTCCATATTAAAAGGAAAGCCAATGCAGAGAAGCTAATACAGGAGTAATTTGGTCTCTTCTCCTAGTTCAAGTCAGTACACGCACTGCAGCATTTTGGACCAGCTAAAGCGTCTTAGAGCTAGGGTCAGTAATTTTGGAAAACTGGTATGAATGTAAATGTAGCACCTCGACCGCCTAGCCCCTCCCACCCTCCTCCATAAATGACCCCCCGCTCACATGCATGCGCGTGGCTGATTCACAACCAGAGGACCGATACAACTCCAAACTGGCCCCCAGCTCAACGTTTATGTTTTACACTACACCAGGTCATGTCTCAGTCAGCGGTAAGAAAACACCAAAACACTTTCATAGTAAAGTTAAAAAAAAAAACATGTAAAGTTAGATAGGGGGTATGGGTAGTTCCTCTACCATTTCTCCACATAGCTGTCAAGTCTCCAGTTTTTGCCATGAAACTACTGTATTTTACGTATTTTATCCTCTTTCCCAATGTCCTCCCATATTAGTATCTCCCATAAATCGCCCGTGTGATGATATGATAATAAAAACATTGTCAGGTTTTGTAACCAGAAGAAGGGAGGAAGCCAGAGAAGATTTAACAGGTTTAATGAATACCAAAAGTCACAAAAACTCCAAAAACACAGAAGGATATGTACAAGGAGGCGGGGGCTCATGGAAAGCACCTGGAAGGAGAGAAGAGGGAACAGATTAGTCTAGAGCTGAAACGATTCTTCGAATAATCTCGATTATTCAATTACAAAATATCCTCGGGGCAAATTGTCATTTCACATGACATTGTGAAATTGTCAAACACGGACGGTCATTTCTGTGGCACAACGCGCCTGCTACCTCCGCTGCTGCGTGGCTTTCAAAATAATGAAGGAAGAGAAAAGAGAGGGACAGAAAGGAGAGAGTCTGCAGAAGAAATGACAGAGTGTGTCCCAAGTGTGTGGTCACTACAAGACGTGACAAAAAGAAAACACAGTGCAGTGTGTCTGATGTCAAACAGAGTTAGCTTAGCATGTAGCTTAGCATGATAGCACGTCGTCAAAGTTGCAGCTCGTCAACAGTAAACATCCGGTCTGTTCATCAAGTTGCACTCCGCAGAGCGACACAACAGGATGACACTCATGATACATCAACAGAAGCAGCTAATGTGATCAATAACTGAGATATGGGCTAGTAAATAACCTACTTTGATTATGGCTCCATCTAAAGGCTGGTTCAGAACGTAAATCAATGCGGAGGCTACTTGCCCAGAATCATGTGAATTTTCTTCACACACTTTTCACATCCCATAACTTTACATTTAATTTGATTGCAGAGAGTAGAACAGGAAACACTGACAGTGAGTAGAGGAAGCAGGTGTAGGGAATGCTTTCATATGTTATAGAAATGTACATTAGCTCGTTAAATTATCTTAGTATCTAAGTATGATATTATTTGGTCCTAGAAATAAAGTAAGCAAAAAAGATCATAAATATGGTACAGTAGGAAAGGCAATAAGTTAGCAAAAAGAGACAAGCACGAACACAAAATAAAAATAACCATACTTAAAAAAAAAATACTGAAAAAAGCAAGATATGGCCCAGAGTAAAAATAAAAGTATAGATTTTGATTTTGAGATCCCATTTATGCTCAGAATGTTCAAAATAAGAAAAATAAGTTGTTAATTTAAGTGACCTGGCTTTTCTTTTTTATGTGTACTAAAAATAATGTGTAGTGATTCAGTGTAAAAAAAAAAATAGCGGTGAGCGCAATGTAACTGTTATCCAATTACTCAATTACTCGACAAAAATTTGATAGAGCAATCGATTACAAAAAGATTTGATAGCTGCAGCTCTAGATTAGTCCATGAGTCCACAAAAGCACAGGGAAAACCCAGACCACAAAAATCATGAGAACACCCCTGCATGGGACAAAGGCTTAGAGGCGAAACACGACTTAAAACAGTGAGCAGGAATGACTTTGACGGGCACCAACCGAAAACAATAATCCCGCGCTGAATCCTTCACCGGAGCCACCTTTAATAGAGAGGGAGTAATCAGGTGAACAGGTTGCAGGTGCACCAGGAGCAGAGTGGACGACTCCACCCCCGAGACAGGAGCAGGACGGGAAATCGAGGGGGAAGGGAGAGAGGCAACCGTGAGGAATCACTGACTCCTCACAGTACCCCCCCTCCTCAACAGACATCACCCGACATCCTCCCAGGCTTCTCCGGGTGCACCGCGTAGAAGTGCCTGAAGAGGGCGTCGTCCAAAATCAGCTTGTGCGAGATCCAAGAACATTCCTCCGGGCCATACCCCTCCCAATCCACCAGGTACTGGAACTCACATCCCCTGGGTCGGACATCAGTGACGATGTAGGCAGGATGATCATCCACCAGGAGGGGTGGAGGAGGAGGATGATAAATCTCATTTAGTTGCTGATATATTGCCTGTAAAAGTTAGCGAAACCTAGAAAACGTTGCAGCTCTTTGCTGAAAGTAGGGGTGGGCCACTCAGCTACTGCCTGAATTTTCCTAGGGCCGGGGCGCAACTGTCCAGCCTCAATGATGAAGCCTAAGGAACTAACTGAGTCAGAGTGAAAACTAGCCTGACATGTTGGATGTGTTCCTCTAAGGCAGGGGTAGGCAACCTGCGGCTCCGGAGCTGCATGCGGCTCTTTTGCCCCTCGCCAGTGGCTCTCTTGACTCAGAGGTCAGAAGAGCAAAAAACGTCATCTTTGACCTGCATTAAACTCTAATTAATTGATGTTATTTTTGCATGTTTTAGCACCATCTGACTTTTTTCTTTTAATGACAATTTCTTGGTTTTTACATCGCTAACTTTGCGTCATGTGTGCACCTCCCATGACCTCTGCGTGACCTGCAGCAGGTCGTAGTGAGAGCTGGACTCTGCTACACCTATAGCTGTGAGCTCACTTGATATTCATTTTAAGTTCTGATGAAGATATTTTGATGAACTCTCATACTTTCAACTGCTGCTGTGAAGGGATTTAAACTTCTTAAACGGAGGCATGTCGGCGATAAAGTTTTGGAAAAGACGAGAGACACGGGGAGACGATAATTCAGCACGACTGTGATGGCGTTGTTGAAGCGGGGGATTTTTACACAAAGATATCAGGTGGATGTTTTTTATTAACATTTCTGCGTTATGATTGCAGTCAGTCTCTGCCCCTCACATGATCTCTCATTCACTAACTACAGACTCAGGTGTGTGAGTAACTGTGTTATATATATATGACAATTTTTTAATGACACATCAAAATTGGCATGAAAGTAAACATTGAGTAATTATGTGGGATAAACTTCTAAAACACTGATGAGATGTTGAAAAGCACCTCAAGAATTACAAGATTACTTCATGATTGATAAAATTGTGCATAATAATGATCTGAATGCAGGAAAGAAATGATTTAAATTTAAAATGTGAGGGTAAGACCTTCTGACCCCCATCTCACCTGATGATGTCAAATAAATATTTATGATTTCTCCACTGCAAGTAAAACCTGATCCTGTAGAAAAAAAAAACCGGAGCAACAACAATAACAAAATAAAAAATGAAAACAACAGTGTTAACAGGGCTAATATTAATAGATGGTTATTTTTGTTGAAAAACCTGAAAATTAAAGTAAACACACCATTGTTGTCATTTTATTTCTAAATGAATTACTGCAAAATAATGTGGTATAACACTAATGTCAAGTTAAAGCAACAAAAGTACATGGCCCATTATAGAGCAGTCATGTCAGGTGGTAAAGCAGTTTGCTTATAGATCTAATGTCAGTATAATGTAGAGTCAGCAGGTGCTGTCGTCATTTTAAGGTTCAAATGTGTTTGTGGCTCCAGACAGATATTTTTGGTGGGCGTGACGGGCAAAATGGCTCTTTTGATTGAAAAGGTTGCCGACCCCTGCTCTAAGGAATGAGAGGGATGGGATACTGGAACTTGGTTGGGGTTTGGGGACGGCTCGTTGCAGGCTTCCCTTATTTTCAAAGCCAAAACTTGACAGGTAAGCATTCTCCAGCCGACTTGGATCCCTCTAATCTCAGCAACTCACGCTGAATCAGAGTCTGTGCGCATAGGCAAAATGTACATGCAGGAGGCGGGCAGAACGGCGACAGGATTTGATTTTCTCAAAATGTGGGCTACAAAGATTTTATTGGTTGGTGTTTTCCCTGTTTTACTCCTGCTGTAGAAAGTGGATATTTTTTGCTCTGTTTTAAGAACACATTATGAATTGATCGCTATCGGGTCATAAAGACCTTTTTTACCAGTATTACAAAAAGTGTATCTAAATCAGATTACCAACCCCAGCTTTAAGTGACTTGCTGAGACAGCCTGAAAGAAGAGAATTACAGTATTACAATTACAATTTTGTTCCTAATTTTCAGAATTTTATCATGAAAAAACTCCTAACGTCCTCACAGCTGAGGGCTAGAGGAATCACAGGCTCAATAGAGCTCTGACTCTGTGTCAGCCTGGCTACAGTGCTGAAAAGGTATCTGGGGTTGTTTCTATTTTCTTCAATTAGTGAGGAGTAGTAGGCAGCCTGAGCATGTCTTAAGGCTGTCATGAAGTTATTATGTCTTTCCCGCCGAAGTGTACGTGACTCCTCCCTTTTATTGGAGTGCTACATTCTCTCTAATTTACAGGTTGCTTGTTTAAGTGCATGAGTTTCAGTTTTTTTCCTTTTTTGTCTCAGTGGGGCAGTTAAGTCCAAAGTGGATCTTCGTGGACTGGCCGAGTCATCACCAAGCTGATCCAGCTGAGAAGGGCTAAAGCCGATATCACAGTTATCAGTTGGCCAATTTATTGAAATTAACGCAGTGGGAGTGGCCTCTCTGGACAGATTGCTACTGCTCACAATTTTGTTGCAAAACACAAAATCCTCTAAGAAGATGTTAAAAGTTAGTAAGCATGGTCGGACAAAAAGGATTTTCAGAAAAAAACATTTAGTTCATTAATATCAAGGCCATATGCTAGAGCCAGGTCAAGAGTGTGATTGAAATGATGGGTAGCTTCACTAACAGACTGAATAAAACCAACTGAGTCTATCAAGTTAAATCAGTTAAGCTGACATATTCCTTGCACAACCGCATTTCAGTGAGACAGAATAGATCAGTGTGATTTTCCGATATAAAGTCGTTCACCAGTAAAGATTTTGATCTCAGTGATCTAATATTTAAGAGGCCACATCTAATTATCTGATGTTTTAAAGCTTCTACATTTGAAGTTTTGATTTTAATCAAATTTCTATTTGTCTTTGCGTTAACATCTTTGTGAGCCTTGGGACGGGGGACAGAAAGTCTCTATAGAATAATATTCATCACTATGACAACAGCCATAGCAGTTATCACAGTGATGAACACAACTGTCATAACAGTACTGGGTGGAAAACTGTCCTTTCTGAAGGTCTATTGTAATGCTACATGTGACAAATATGGTAAACATGTTTGCAGATGTACTTAGGGTGAATCCAATTTGTACCCCTTACCCCCCTTCCATCTTACTGCTTTGTCTGCCCCTTCCCCTTAACCCTCAAAACAGAGGGCCAATGGGGTGCTGGTTTGGCGGAGTGGTTAGCATCCAGGCACCCCATGTATTTGCTTCTGCCAGTCCAGGTTCGAATCCCGCCTGTGACCAGTTTGCAGAGTGTCTCCCCCTACTCTCTCACCCCCTTTCGCGAGCCTATCCACTGTCTCTCTCCTATCAATAAAGGCACAAAAATGCCCAAAAAATACATTAAAAAAAAAAAAAAGAAAATAGAGGGCCAAGGGAAAGGGGTGGAAATATGCTCCTAAGAAAGAAGACTCAATAACTGTTTTGTCATTACCCAGAACTGCTCACTGGCTGTGTCATAGGCATATACGACAATAGCTGTAACTTAAGTTGCATAAGCTAACTAAGTATAACAGATAAATTTTAAAATATGACCAACAATTCAAACATAATTATTATCAATTAATATTTACTGAATGAGTAAATAATTACCTATAATTAAGGGCTTCCTTCTGTCTCAGCTCTGCCTTCTTGTCAGTGGGTACTATGTATTATGGGAAATTTCTCATACCCCTTTCCTCCCTTTGCGTCGGTGGAGCAGTTGGATAGTGCGCTTGGTCAGTGATCAGGAGGTTGTGGGTTAAAGCCCAGCTCCGGGTGACACATGGCGATGTGTCCTTGAGCAAGACACTTAACCCCAAGCATGTGGCATGTAAAGGGCAGGGAAGGGTGTGAATGTGTGAGAAATACTGAGGGATAACTAGCATACAAACTCAGAACCATCGGTGAGTGAATGTGAGAGTGAGTGGGTGTGACTGGATAAGTGTGAACTGCAGTGTAAAGCAGCTTTAAGTAGTCAAAGACTAGAAAAGCGCAATATAAGCTCAAGTACATTTACCATTTACTCTCAAGTGAGGACCCAGTTTGTTTTCTTTTCAAGGGCTGTGTAGCCCTCCCCCCTTGCTTAACCTTATGGAGAATTGGGAAACCCTTTCACTAGATGTGAGCATGAAAAACCAAGGGCTAAGAGGTACCCTAGTGTTCGCCACACACATTAAGATTCCTGCTGAGATTTCAAGTTGGGAGACAAAGTTTCTCTTCTGAGATGATCAGACAGTACAAACTCTTCAAATGCTCACACCACAAGATAATCAGGCTTTTGCTGGCTGTTGAAAGTGGGAGGGGTTTGGGCCAAAAAAATGGCAGGTTATTTTGCAGTATCCTGCTTTAGGCATTTTTCATCTCAAGACTATTGTCTGCATTAAATATGTTGATCTTTTTCATGTAAATCCAAACACACCTCAACGCTCTTCTCTCAAAATACAAACAAACCTCATATGTAGCACTAAAGTCATAATAAAAAAGCCAATATTACTTACAAAGACAGCATTCATATTGATTAAATGCCACCATTATATTTCTGTATTTGAGAGAGCACAGTTGGAACATTACACCTCATACTGCTCCACATACATGCATACATACATATGTACACACAGCACTGTGCATCCTTTCCCCTCTATCAATTGTAGGTGAAACTACTCAAATCGAGGGACCATTGTCTGAAAAGAATAACCTTTAAAGAAGCTGTTTCAAACCAAGGTGTTTATATTACTATTGCTGGACTGCTGTATCCTGTTTATTTGTGCTATAAGCTTCTACAATTACTTTTCTTTTTGTGTTGGAAAATCAGTAGTTTTAATTTACTTTGTGTCCAGTTACTGTGTTTTCTTTGTTCCTATCCACCATCCAAGTGGTCCATGTTAAAGCATATATGAGGGCCAGTCTCTTGTTTTGTTTCTCTTGTCTTGCTTTACACTATAACAAGTTATTTGGTTGATTGTGTGATTGATTAATATTTCACCTTGTCAAATAAATTTGGTTACAATTTAAAGAGAAGCTTCCTGCGATTATTGTGCAGGTGCAACAACCTACAGGTTTACTGTGCAGTAAACTGTTTTTCAGGAGCTGGGCTTGGCCCCTAAATTCCAGTCAAGGGCTCTGAATGGTTCAGCATACCAAGACATTTTGGACAATTCCATGCTCCCAACTTTGTGGGAACAGTTTGGAGCTTCCTCTTCCAACCTGACTGTGCACCAGTGCACAAAGCAGGTCCATAAAGACATTTGATGACAGAGTCTGGTGTGGCAGAACTTGATTGACTGGCCTGCACAGAGTCCTGACCGCAACACAATAGAACACCTTTGGGGTGAATTAGAGAGGAGACTGAGAGCCAGGGCTTCTTGTCCAACATCAGTGTGTGACCTCACAAATGTGCCTCTGGAAAAATGGTCAAAAATTCCCATGAACACACTCCTAAACCTTGTGGACAGCCTTCCCAGAGGAGTTGAAGCTGGTATAGCAGAGGAGGGTGGACCAACGTCATATTGAACCCAATGGATTAGGAATGGGATGTCAATTAAGTTCATATGCCAGTCAAGGCAGGTGAGCGAATACTTTTGGCAAAATAGTGTAGCTGCAAAGGGTGGACCCACATCATATTGACCCTATGGACTAGGAATTGGAAGTCACTTTTGGCAAGATAGTGTATATATACATATATACATATAGATAGACAGACAGACAGACAGACAGACAGACAGACAGACAGACACACAGACAGACAGACAGATAGATAGATAGATAGATAGATAGATAGATAGATAGATAGATAGATAGATAGATAGATAGACACACACACATATATAAATACATTGATAGATAGATTGACATGAATATTTAGACATAAGCATTATACTTCTTATACTTCTAGATCATGAGCCTCAAACTCTTGGTCCGTGGGCTTCACAGTAGCATGGGCCTCAAAGTATTTCTGTTGCTTGACATCAACATGAAGGGTAAATCAAGGGTTGCGTGATGTGGCATCAGAGAAAGTCATGCCACTCTCACTTTTACAGCAACTGGGAGAACGGAGGGGCCATCGGGGCACTTATTGGAGGTCATGATGCGCATCCCCATGTGGGCCACCTCGCGGCACTTATGTAATCTGTTCCTGTGTTATGAATAGGAGTAGAAAATTAAGTGACAGTTTCATTTAAACATAGCAGCAGGCTAATCAATTCATCATGTGATCCACCTGCATTCCTGGTCTGTCGTGGCCAAATAGCAGAACCTTCGGATATATTCTCTCCAGGTATCTCCTCATCCTCCTTGCAATAATGTTTCCCATCTTTTTAGATCACGTTAAAAATAAAGACTAAAACAGAGAAATATAGGCAATCACAGGTAAATCCTTAAAACACAGAGTGACATAAATTTATTTTCTCTGTCTTTCTCTCTGTCTTTGTCCCCTCTTTTCTTTGAATTTCATGAGATGAGAGGTACCAGATATACACTTAGTATCGGATGATGAGGCTGGTTATTATTGGCTTGTGAGATGTACATCAAACTTCCAGCTGCCATCAGGTTAAGTTTCCATTATAGCAAATTGCTTTAATCATCAGATGTGACAGGACAATTAATATAGATACAAATGTATATGCTGGTTCAGATGGTTACATTAAATAGTGATTGCTGTAATTGTTTATTGCATTGAAATATGCCCGAATCTTTGGGGACCTGCCTCTGAGGATTTGGTTATGTGTGCGCACTGTGCGTCTATCACCAAATTACAGCTGTAGAGAGTGCGCTTTACCTGCACCGAGAGTAGACCAGGTTGAAGCTGGTGGGCTTTCAGTGCACCTTCCACAGTTTTTTTGGCATGAAATTGTCACTGCGCTAACCTGAATCTGTCAACACCTCCTTCTGGTGTGCTGTCACACCCATCTCGGTGCAGCCTGTCTATCTAATTGCCAAATTAGGTACACTAGAATCCAGGCTTCGCCACCCTGTGCTGCGCCACAAAATTAGGGCCTACCAAGTTGTTGTACATGCTGAGCTTGCCCTGTGCTTTTATGTTTATATATATATATATATATATATATATATATATATATATATATATATATATCTATATAGATATATACATATATATATATATATATATATATATATATGTATATATATATATATATATATATATATATCTATATATCTATATATCTATATATCTATCTATATATATATATATATATATATATATATATATATATATATATATATATATATATATATATATATATATATATATATATATAACTTATGGAAGGGGTCCGCAACCTTTCCAACCCAAGGACCCATTTTTGTTCCCACTGGAAAAATCTGTCTGGAGCCACAAAACACATTTGAACCTTACTCTACCTGCAGTGGCTCCCAGGTAAGTTCAGTATGAGACATATGTTCTAGATGGTGAACAATATATGCATATTATTGTTTAAGTTACAGTAAAAAGATTTTGTGGGAATGGGTTACCAGCAGTTTGAATTAAAATAGAACCTGGTTTACTTGAGACAAACATCACTAACTTAAATAAAAAAGAAACAAGTCTAAAAAAACTAAACCTGAATATCTGTATTTTACAGAGACTGCTCTGTATGGGATGCAATATTACAAATGTAGGTAACACTGATTGATATAAAGTAAATTATAAAAGGCCATTCCATATGTCTTATCAAAGAGGACTATTGGCCTGAATAAGCTTCTAAAAGCTACTTTTGTATATTTTTGTCTTATCTTCTTGTATTCATAGTTCTCTGGCTATTTAAACTATTATATGAACAGTACTAATAAATACAATTATGTATAAAACAACTTAAATTCATACTTTTGCATCTTTATGATTACTGTCTACTTTTAAGAAAAGAAAACCTTTTATAACTTTATGATAAAAAAAAATGTAAAAAAAAAAAAAAAAAACAAACGAAAAAAATAGTGTCATGAAAAAAAAGCGCAAAAAAAGAACAATAAAGCTTAATGTAATTCCTCTCAAAAGATTCAATATCAGACATCTGGGGCATAGCAATCACTTTAAGTTCTATTCAGTTTCTGAAGACTGATGTTTAAATGTGATCTTCATGTTAAGGCATGTCAAATCCATTTAAGTGTCTTTCATATGCTTTGGTCCTGTTCTGAACCCCAAGTCCATTTGTGAAGTGGCTTCAGCGAAGAGATCCCTTTACGTTCTTATAATTTTCCATTGTGACTTGGTGACATATGCATCCTCTGCTGGTGCCCCTTGTCTTTAAACAGCACATGTATGTTGTCAATCTCCATAATGTCCCATCAGTGAATACAGTAAATGTCATCTTTGTAAAGATATGGAGGGGCCATCGAGGCACGCATTGGAGGCCATGATGCACGACACCATGTGGGCACTTATGTAATCTGTTCCTGTGTTATGAAAAGTAGCAGAAAATTACGTGACAGTTTCATTTAAACACAGCAGAAGGCTAATGCATTCATCATGCTTGTGATCCACCTGCATTCCTGGTCTGTCATAGCCTAATAGCAGTACTTTGGTGATATATCCTCTCCAGGTATCTCCTCATCTTCCTTGTAATAATGTACCCCATCTTTGTAGATCACATTAAGAATAAAGACTCTCCCTCTTTCCCCCTCTTTTCTTTGAATTTCATGAGATGAGAGATGCCAGATATATACTCTGTATTAGATGATGAGGCTGTTTATTGTTGGCTTGTAAGATATGCATCAAACTTTCAGCTGTCGTCAGGTTAAGTTTCTATGATGACAAAGTGTTTTAATCATTAGATTTGACGGGACAATTAATATAGATACAAATGTACAGTGGGTACGGAAAGTATTCAGACTCCCTTAAATTTTTCACATTTTGTTAAATTGCAGCCATTTCCTCATTTAAATTAATCTTTTCCTCAGTGTAAACAAAGCACCCCATATAGACAAAAAACAACAGAATTGTAGAAATTTTGGAAGATTTATTAAAAAAGAAATACTGAAATATCACATGGTCGTAAGTATTCAGATCCTTTATTGAGACACTTCTTTTTTTAAACTGAGGCATTGTCCATTTCTTCTTATCATCCTTGAGACGGGTCGACACCTTCATTGGAGTCAAGCTGTGTTTAATAGTATTGATTGGACTTGATTAGGAAAAGCACACACCTGTCTCTATAAGACCTTTCAGCTCACAGTGCATGTCAGAAGAAATGAGAAGCATGAGGTCGAAGGAACTGCCCAAAGAACTCAGAAACAGAATTGTGAAAAGGCACAGATCTGGCCAAGGCTACAAAATAATTTCTGCTGCACTTAAGGTTCCGAAGAGCACAGTGGCCTCCATAATCCTTATATGGAAGAAGTTTGGGACAACAGGAACTCTTCCTAGAGCTGGCCGTCCGGCCAAACTGAGCAATCACGGGAGAAGAGCCTTGGTGAGAGAGGTAAAGAAGAACCCAAAGATCACTGTAGCTGATCTCCAGAGATCCAGTGGGGAGATGGGAGAAAGTTCATGCAAGTCAACCATCACTGCAGCCCTCCACTAGTCAGGGCTTTATGGCAGAGTGGCCTGACGGAAGCCTCTTCTCAGTGCAAGACACATGAAAGCCCACATAGAGTTCACCAAAAAAACACATGAAGGACTCCCAGACTATGAGAAATAAGATTCTCTGGTCTGATGAGACCAAGATCAAACTTTTTGGCCTTAATTCTAAGAGGTTTGTGGGCAGGAAACCAGGCACTGCTCATCATCACCTGCCCAATATAACCCCCACAGTCAAGCATGGTGTTGCGGCATCATGCTGTGGGGGTGTTTTTCAGCCGCAGGGACAGACGACTGGTTCCAATTAAAGGAAAGATGAATGTGGCCAAATACAGAGATATATTGGATGAAAACCTTTTCCAGAGTGCTCAGGATCTCAGACTGGGCTGAGGGTTCACATTCCAACAAGACAATGACCCTAAACACACAGCTAAAATAACAAAGGAGTGGCTTCAGAACAGCTCAGTGACTGTCCTCAAATGGCCCAGCCAGGGCCCTGACTTAAACCCAATTGAGCATCTCTGGAGAGATCAGAAAATGGCTGTCCACCAACGTTCACCATCCAACCTGATAGAACTGGAGAGGATCTGCAAGGAGGAATGGCATAGGATCCCCAAATCCAGGTGTGAGACACTTGTTGCATCACTCCCAAGAAGACTCATGGCTGTATTAGCTCAAAAGGTGCTCCTACTCCGTACTGAGCAAAGGGTCTGAATACTTGTGACCATGTGATACAGTATTTCAGTTTTTCTTTTTTAATAAATCTTCAAAAATTTCTACAATTCTGTTGTTTTTTTGTCTGTATGGGGTGCTTTGTGTACATTAATGAGGAAAAAATGAATTTAAAGGATTTGGGGAAATGGCTGCAATATTACAAAATGTGAAAAATTTCAGGGGGTCTGAATACTTTACGTACCCACTCAATATGCTGGTTCAGCTGGTTACATTGAATAGAATAAATTAAATTAAATTATGATTTTCCATTGTGATTTGGTGACATAAGCCTCCTCTGCTGGTGCCCCTGCAAGCTTGTCTGTAAACAGCACATGTGTTGCTAATCTCCATTATGTCCAATCAGTAAATACAGTAAATGTCATCCTTGTAAAGATGTCTGACTTCAATTTTAAACATTTCTGTGCAGTGATGATTTGTTGTTCAGAACTTCAGGCTCAGCCTGTTATGTTTTGTTGTGACTTAAACCAAACCTAATCTGCTATGTACCATTTCACACATATCTGCGGTATTTTCATCTGGGCAACATCCCATCGACGGTGCAGTAGAAGGGCACGACCTTAAAAAATCTTTGAGGGTGACAGGGAGAACATTCTGTCTGTAATTGTTACTACTGGTCCATCATATCAGTGAAGCACTTGTAATTGCAAGTGTGTGAAAAGGGCTAAATTGCTCATGCCTGTGATTTCAGAAGCTGAAATGAATATGTAAAATGCATGAAGCCCAACATGAAGCTACTGTCATGGCAACAACATTTCTACAATTTCTGCAGAGAAAAAACATTTGATCTTCGTTTTACTGTTGAAGTGGTAAATGGTATATGGATTTAAGCTTAGATCATGTTTTTCATGTCTCTTTTCTCACTTTCGCATTTAGCCACTGGTGGTAAAGAGTTGCTCTGTATAATATATAATTCATCAACACATTTGTATCTTTTCATGCTAATTTGCACACCACTGATGTAGCAGTAGCAGCAAATTGGTGTTAAGTGTCTTAAGGACCTGATGTCACCAACTAAGAGTTAAAACCTTGTGCACCAGTTGGGTTTGATCTGGCAATACAACAGACAATCTAGTAATGTTGGACACCACAATGATGAGGATGATTTCAACTGATTTGTTTTGAGGATGCTATCACACCTAGATCAATTTGGAGAGTTCCTTTGAAACAGGAGGATGTTCCCTGTCTGGAATGGCCTAATTGGGCATGTGTGAACACAGCAACATTTGGAACAAAACAACCACAAGATTGCCCTGCAGTAGTTGCACAGAAGAGTGATACATAAACAAAGAAAAACAAGAAGTAGGCTTGCTTTCAGTGTTCAGAGACTTGATAGCTGGGAAATAACAACAGGTCTTCTATACATATCACCTTATCAGCACATCACCACATGTTCTTACAACACTGGCCCATTCAAAAAACTAATTTTGCCCCCCGAACTTTGTAGAGGTTGTTTAGAATGGGATTTCATCCTTTCTTATCACATAAACTTCCACCTTGGGAGTCAGAGTTCTTCTACTGACAGTGCTAAAGGTTTGACAGTTTTCAAAGTTACCATGTTAAGCAGTGACCCTTGTGATTCCCCATGTAAACACAGGAAAGTGTTAAACTCCACCCTGGTCATGCACTGTTTTTTATAACTTTTAAATAGTGTGACAAACACTGATTAATATGATCATTAATCAAAACGCTGATGAGGCTTTCAACCCCCCTGCTTAAATGAATCATGTTGTGCGCTAGTAGGTGCAATATGGCTATTGGCTATGGATATTAATAACAAATTAAAATGAGTATTAATTAAATGCATTAATGTAATGTATTAATTTTGATTATTATCAACAATAATTATAAAAAATATTACATTTGGATTATGATCTGTAAATTGAGGGGCACCACCCTGTCACCAGGGACTGATAACTAAATTGACGAAAGCAGAGTGAGTCTCAGAAGGGGTGAAAAACAAAGAATGTAGTTCGATTACTGACTGTTTTGACTCCAGAAAGTATCACAGTAATATAACCACAAGAAACACAAACATTAACAGATTAAATTATAATAGGGTTTATTTAAAGCAATAACTATTTAAGATAACATTGCTATTGTAAACTATTATTATTTAACTAATAAGCACAACATTAATTACTAGCTACAAAAAAAAAATAAAAATGTTATACCCACAACATCAATGAAAGCGATGACTGCAGCAGCAGCAATAACAGCAATCCTTGATGATGAGGCATATGTAAGTGTGTGTGTGTGACCAAACGTTTCTGATTTCTGGGTTACTTTTGCATTATTGGGCCCATAGAGCATGCGCAGTAGTGTCATCTCCCATCATGCTTCAGGTCAATGGGAACGAGCGAAGCGCGGTCTTGATAAAGTGACGCGCGACCATGACAAAAATCTATCATGGATGAAATTTACAGTATGAGAGGTGCACAAACTCAAATGATGAATTTTAGGACACATGATCAGACTACAGTGTAATGTAATGACATTATGTACATAATACGTTTTGGTTATAATAGTTTAAAATGAGTGATTTTTATTTGATGACTTTCTGTATTCTAAAATCATGGGATTACCCACGACAAAAAACTGTCGACCGTAGCAGTCAAAATACCGTACCGTCTTCTTCCGCTTGTCCGTGGTCGGGTCGCGGGGGCAGCAGCCTAAGCAGGGAAGCCCAGACTTCCCTCTCCCCGGCCACCTCGTCCAGCCCTTCCCGGGGGATCCCGAGGCGTTCCCAGGCCAGCCGAGAGACATAGTCATAGTCTACCACAGGGCCGCCTACCGGTGGGACGTGCCCGGAACACCTCACCAGGGAGGCGTCCAGGAGGCATCCTAACCAGATGCCCGAGCCACCTCATCTGGCTCCTCTCAACGCGTAGGAGCAGAGGCTCTACTCCGAGCTCCTCCCGAATGACTGAACTTCTCACCCCTATCTCTAAGGGAGAGCCCAGCCACCCTGCGAAGGAAGCCCATTTCGGCCGCTTGTACTCGTGATCTCGTTTTCTCGGTCACGACCCAGAGCTCGTGACCATATATGAGGATAGGGGTGAAGATCGACCGGTAAATCGAGAGCTTCGCCTTTCAGCTTAGCTCCCTTTTGACCACGACAGACCGGTGCAGAGCCCGCATTACTGCTGACGCCGCACCGATCCGCCTATCGATCTCCCGATCCACCCTTCCTCCGCTCGTGAACAAGACCCTGAGGTACTTAAACTCCTCCACTTGGGGTAGAATCTCATCCCCGACCCGGAGAAAGCACTCCACCCTCTCCCGGGCGAGGACCATGGACTCGGATTTGGAGGTGCTGATTCTCATCCCAGCCGCTTCACACTCAGCTGCGGACCGATCCAGTGAAAGCTGGAGGTCGTCGATGAAGCCAACAGGACCACATCATCTGCAAAAAGCAGAGACCCGATCCTGAGGTCACCAAACCGGAACCCCTCAACACCCTGGCTGCGCCTAGAAATTCTGTCCATAAAGGTAATGAACAGAATCGGTGACAAAGGGCAGCCCTGGCGGAGTCCAACCCCCACCGGGAACGGCTCAGATGTACTGCCGGGAATGCGGACCAGACTCTGACACGGTCATACAGGAAACGGGCCCGGCCCTTATCAGGGGTCCGCTACCTCATACTCCCGGAGCACCCCCCACAGGACCCCCCGAGGAACACGGTCGAATGCCTTCTCCAGGTCCACAAAACACATGTGGACTGGTTGGGCAAACTCCCATGCCCCCTCGAGCACCCCATGGAGGGTATAGAGCTGATCCACAGTTCCACGACCAGGGCCGAAAACCACATTGCTCCTCCTGGATCCGAGGTTCGACAATCCGGCCGGACCCTCCTCTCCAGTACCCTGAATAGACCTTACGGGAGGCTGAGGTGTGATCCCCTGTAGTTGGAGCACACCCTCCGGTCCCCCTTCTTGAAAAGAGAACCACCACCCGGTCTGCCAATCCAGTGGCACTGCCCCGATGTCCACGCGATGTTGCAAAGGCGTGTCAACCAGACAGCCCTACAACATCCAGGGCCTTGAGGAACTCGAGGCGGATCTCATCCACCCCCGGAGCCCTGCCACCGAGGAGCTTCTTGACCACCTCGGCAACCTCAGCTCCAGAGATAGAAGAGTCCACCACAGAGTCCCCCAGGTCTGCTTCCGCACTGGAAGACGTGCTGGTGGGATTGAGGAGGTCTTCGAAGTATTCTTTCCACTGATCCAAAACATCCGGAGTCGAGGTCAGCAGCGCACCATCCCCGTCATAGACAGTGTTGACAGCACACTGCTTCCCCTCCTGAGACACGGATAGTGGTCCAGAATCTCTTGACCCGTCATGGCCTCTCTGATCTCCTCCCATGCCCGGGTTTTTGCTTTAGCGACCACCGAAGCTGCATTCCGCTTGGCCAGCCGGAACCTGTCAGCTGCCTCCGGAGTCCCACTGGCCAAAAAGGCCCGATAGGACTCCTTCTTCAGCTTGACGGCAGTCAAAATAATTCAGTGTAATTTGTTCACTTAATTAATTAATTAATCCTCTATGCAAGAGATGACTGCTTATCAGATCAAGTTTCTACGATGATTCAAAGGTATTACCTTTTTTCATGGACATATTAATGAGGCACGCTTTGCTATAAATGTTATACAGTTCTTCAGAATGCACAGATTCCTTGTGCTACCCATTCATTTTGTCTTTTTATTTTTCTGATAGACAATCTGATCGAACCTGGGGATGAGACTGAGATTAAGACTGGCTTCTCTTAAAATGTCCTGTTCCTTTTGGTTTTGTCGGAATCTGTCAAGAGCTTCCGCTGTCCTTATGGCAAAAAAATTAAAAACATAAAATATAGAAAAAATATTTAAAAAACCTTTATATCTGTGGATAGGTAGGGAGTTGTGGAAAAGATTTTAAGCAGTGAAAGTAGAAAACATATTAAGATTTAACATTTTTATTAAACTTTTATGAGAAGAATCAAATTGGTACACAAGAGGTTTTACTGTTAATTTCTTGAATAAACTGTAATTGCTTCAAAAACAAATAATTCATCAAAATCAATTTTGTCAGTTATCATTAACAAAGTCAAGGCTGTAATAACCATTAACTCAAATTCTCCACTTTGTGGCTTATTTTACAAAAAAACATGCATATTTTAGCTTTTTTACCTATTGAAAGACTTGAGTTTTCTTAAACAAAAAGTTAATAAAAACATATATTACATAAAAAAATATTGTATATCTATGTTAAGGTCATAAGTTGTTGAAAATATTTAAAGCAGTGAAGGTAGAAAAAAATAAGATTTAACATTTCTGTCACACTTTTATGAGAGGAGCCATTTTGGCACATGAGGGACTTTAATGTCAAATGCTTGAATAAACTTTAATTGTTCCTGAAACAAATAATGCTTCAAAATTAATTTAGTTAGAAATGATTAACCTTGTTAAGGCTGTAATAACCTCACCTCAAATAGTCCACTTTGAAACTTGTTTTTTTTTAAATGACATATTTTTGTTTTTTCCCCATCAAAAAAACCTGGGTTTTTGTTCCAAAAAGTGCATAAAAACAAATAAAACTTGATAAATAAAAACAAACTTTATATTCATGATTAGGGCATGAGTTGTTGAAAAGATTTTAATCTGTGAGAGTAAAAAGAAATATTAAGATAACATTTCTATTCCACTTTTATTACAGGAATAGTTTTGGCACATGAGGGACATTATGTATTATTTTTTAGGTGCCTCGAGGTTTAAGCTGATGACCATGTTCTAATGAATACTGTACCGTGGGTCACAATTATATTTATTTATGTAGTTATGTATTTATTATTAGGCCATATTATCCTGGTGTTTATTTTCCGTCTGGGCTTCAAAATGGTTTTGTAGGCTATTGAACCACTGGCACTGTCATGAAGCACTTGGAAATTATGTTGACAACAGTGCATGTTAACAAAACTGTCAATGATGTTTCAGGAATGTCATTCATATTTTATCTGAACAAATCAAAATACTAAATTTAAAATAAAATGTACTTTATTCAAACACACACACAGCGTTGGGGGTGAACAGTGTGATGGAACTACTGAACCAAAAGAGAACTAATGTGAACTAAAATATACAGGCTATGAAATTAAACAAACACAAAAAGTCACTGTAAAAAAAATGAAAATAGAATGGTCATGGTGAAACTAGGAGCTTGCATTAAGGAGCACAAGTCTTTACATGGACTGAATACTTATTATAATTTCTGTAGAAAATAAAATTGCATGTTCAGAGTAAAACTTGGAGCTTGCATTGCGGTCCACAAGTCTTTACATGGACACAACTGTTATTAATAACATTACGAGTAGATTGTCCAAGACCTGTAAGCCACACACACTCACATAAATGTTTTTTTTTTTTAATTTGTTCATTTATAATGATAACTTCAGTTAAGACGTTCACTTTTAAGTGGTTAAATTCTTATGTTAGATGAATGCCTGTTCCATGTATGTTCCCAGCCTTAAATTTTTAAGATGGAATGTTATCTGAAACTGTTATATTTTATATATAACGTTATGGGGTAAGGGTTATATTTGTTATATTTTATTATCTGTAAAAATGAATAATATAAAAAATGTAAGAAAACAAAATAAAAACATTATATAATAAAATGTTTAAAAATGTTTGTTTTTGAGTCTTAAAGTGTTATTCATGTTATTTATTAATTAATTATTCTCAAAAAAAAAGTTTGCATTTAATTCGGAAGTTCAGACTATCTTGTTTAAATAGAGTAAATAGTGTTATACAAGAGTAATTCATGACAAATACATTTGGTAAACTAGAATGATCAGCATACTGTCATTAATGAAACTTGTTTTTTAAACCATCCTCCACAGCTGCAGGACACATTCAGGACTGGACGGTTGGACCAGTTCACTCTTTTCCCTGGAGTGATGCCCCCTCTACCTCAAATCTCTGTTGAGAGAAAAATAGTACTTATTTCAACTTGAACATGACAAATGTGTTGTTATTGATCTTTATTGTACTTTATCAATTTCTCCAAGTAAAGTTTTTGTTTTATCAAGTCTCTCTTTAATTATTTTTTTTCCAGTCTAAAAATTATATTATCTGATTGTATTATTTACAACACAATAAATATATACACATATATTCCAAATAAAGATCCATCTACCTAACACAACTCTGTGATCCCCTGACACATATTCTACACACAGCAGTTATTTGGGCACGTTTTTTTTTTTTTTTTTTTTTTTTTTTTACTTTCTTTAAATTGAATATACTTAGAATGCAGGACCATCGTGTTAGTAAAATGTATCGTACTTAATTCCCTATTTCACTGTTTATTATCCAATACACAGCAGTCTAATGTAAATACAGTCAATAGGAAGATACGGGGATTTGATTGGCATATAACGTCTAAATATGTTTAAAAACCAGAACCATCAAGTGATAGCTAACATTGAGAAAATGCATGTGTTAAGTCACTCCATGTCAAAAAGAAAGTCATCGTTTAGTCGTTTCTCAATTTTCAGAACAATTTTGCACCATTTAGAGCCCTACAGAAGTCAAAGGGTGTCCTTGCTCCCCAGATACAGCATGAGAGTGCATGTGTACAGCTGTGACCTCACCAGAGAGATAGCAACTTTCCTCTGGCTTTTCTCGCCTTTTGAACACTTTTTGACCAATTAAAAGTCCAAGACTCAAAAATGTAAAATACAAAGATCAGTAAATTTAACGTGTTTATGGCTGGAGATGTCCTGTCAACAGTTTTACAGCTGGGTCCTTTAATATTGCCGCCTATGGGAAAAATGCTTTTTGGGCCCAATGGGATTTTTTGTTGTGATACCACGAGCGGCCACTGGAAAAAATCGGCATGCCACCAGAGGGGCGGTCTGGTATCCAGTTCTTATAATACATCTATACAAAGAGGTCACACAAGGGTATGTCTTGAACCAAAATGGTGACAGAGGGACGTGCCCTGTCCTCTCCAGAGTCAAGAAAGAGACTCATCACGTGAAGAAAGAAGAGGGGAAAGGTCTTTGGGTCCCACGTGTTACTGAGGCAGCCGTATTTAAAATTTGGAGTTCACCTTTAATGTCTGCGGCATGTGGGAGGTGTGTGTGTGCAAGAGAGAGAGAGAGAACCCGAGGAAGATTGTCGCCTACAGTTGATAATTACAGTATCACAACACAATAGCAGAGCCAGTAAATCGAAGTCTACCTGATCTGATATTGGTCCTCTAGATGCATGCAGCACAAATTGAGACAGGTCTCACAAGCACAAAGAGAGACAAATCACAACTGAACTAATGGTCTCTGCCCAGACATCAATCTCTTACTTTTCGTTGCTCCGGTCCTCCAGAGTTTGAACGAAGAAGAAATGAAGAAAGAAAAGAGTCTACTCTGTATGTTCACTTTGAGAGTCCGCTGTTGCACGTTGGGTCTGCTGCAGCGCACCAAGTCCACTGTGCACTCCTGCTGCACTCTGGATCCTCTGTGATCTCCTCTGCTGGGTTCAGGCAGTCTGCCTCACATCCTTCTGATGGTGGTGAGGTACTGGTTAGTCCAGTGGCAGCAGAGACAAACCATAGACGGAGGACAAGATGCTTTGTTAGGCCTTTAACAAAGTTGCCGCGCTTGTCCTCACAGACACTTAATCAGCTGATTGTGCAGCGATCTTACAAAGGGATGAAATAGAGGAAAAATAAAATAAAATGAACAGTAGCCTGCTAATGCCAATGTCCATGCAGAGTTTGGATTTGAGCTGAAAGTCACACCTAAGTGGGGAAAGCTGGGGGTGGTGGCACCCTCCTAACGGCTGACAAAACTCTAGGTCAGGCTTTAAAAGTTACATGCAGTCCTCTCCTTTGTTTTAAGGCCCACATGGAGTATAGATCCCTAAAACCATGCCTTTTTTATGGGTAGGTTGGATCTCTTACTATCATCAAGTAATGTATATTTCAACCACAGAGCAAAAGCAAACTGTGACAACAAAGGGTTTATATTTAAGTCTAATACTATACAAGAAACATAATGTATTTCAAAATGAAAACGTGGTATCTCATTCTTTCATGAATCACAACCTATTGCAAAGAGCTCTAGGTTGTTGCCCATCTGTCCATCCCAGTCTCAATAAGAGCAGCTGTAAGCTGTATGGCACTGTGAAACGAAGACATCGTAAGGTATTTTGTTCCCCAACTTATCCAAGAGTAAAGACATACTTGATTTCCCCTTCTATTACTACCTCATCAAGTTAAATTACTCCAGTATGTTTAACTGAAAATTAAAATGATTGCAGTCACGTGTTAATAGAGTTGGGACTGGTGTGCCTCAAAAACTAACATTTACCCACACACATACACCCGATGAAAAGTGTGCTCTCAGGCAAGGCAGCTCTGAATCCCATTAAAATGCCTGTAGTTATTATTCTCATTCAATTGGACTTTATTTTGACACTTGCATATTGTAAAGGTAACAGCCCACTGTGTCTGCTGCCCTGAGAGATAATGCTAAATGAGTTAAGGGAGTATCTCCTGACATTCCTTGACACAACTTCTCTGTCTTGCATATTGCCAGCATTCATCAAGAGTGTGTCAACAAACCCATTCTATTAATGATAAGAGGACTTTTTTTCATAGAGGCTTATAAACTGTCTCAAGGTCTGGATTAAAATGATTAAGACTTGTTGCTCACAGGGACATTTGTTTTCAGAGACACTACCATGCAGTGCCATGTAAATACACACAATGCTACATAAAAAATTTCATTATGCATAAAAGCTACATGTATTTGATCCTGTAAGCTCCACTGATCATGATAATGCAAGAAAGGCTTTTCAGTCTTGGGGCTGCTTTGAAAGAAGGAAGGGTCAAACCTCCAGAATCTGGCTCTTCCCTTTTGAAATATGCTTTTGTTGGATCAAAGCTTTGTCAAGTGTTGCTTGAGGGGTTGATTAGCCTAATTTTAAATTGTTATAACTGGACAAAATTGTTCTGAAAGGCTATGTAACTGATCCAGGTGGGGGGACTGGCAACCGCAGTGAGTGAAGGTGGTGGAAGAAAGCGTTCTGAGTTGTCTTTGACACTGGTTTCTCTGTGGATTTTTTTCAGCAAAGAGTGAGGCGGTTTGAAGTATTTTTGTAGGTCAACCCATTAGTTAGCCCTGCACTGGTTCTCTTACCTGAATGCTTATGGGATTTTTCATTGTGTTCTTGGATCTTAATTGATAACAAGACCTGAGGCAAACAAAACATTATGCAAGTCAATCATTTTGTTTAATCATAATAATTTCAGGAAAAAAACACAACTTTCATGATTTACAAGCTTAAACAGAATTGATGAAATTAAAATTCTATTATGTTTTTATGAAATAACAACGTGACTGTTCAACAAAGATGTAGGTTCTATATATTCAATGTTAAATGTCAAGTTGTAAGCTCTTGTTACCTCCGCCAAGGAAGTTGTGTTTTCGGGACAGTTTGTTTGTCTGTCTGTCTGTCTGTCTGTGCACAAAATAACTCAAAAAGCTATGGATGGACTTTGATGAAATTTTCAGCATGGGAAAAGGAAGAACTCATTCAATTTTGGTGTTGACCCGGATCACCGTCTGGATCCGCCTTGACGAAAAATGCGATTTTCGTGAATAACTGCTGAACTAAAATAGATATCATTATGAAACCATTTGCTAATGGTACATTTTAATGGTCAAGGAAATCTAAATATTTACATGAAGTAAAGGTAGGACTAATATTTATGGTAAAAATCACAATATGGGAGAGGACTGTGGTGCTGGCGGAGGACTGCGCTCTCTGAGTGCTTTTCTAGTTGGAAAATTTCTTCTGAATCAAATGACCCAATCAAGCTTGTAGTCACGGTGGTGTAAACTGTGTATGTATGATTGTTTATTAAAAATTATCAGAAATGATTGCATTGGGGTCCCTCAACATTTTTGAAGTACTTAAAGCCTTTCTTTAGCTACCGTCCTTCTAAAAAAAAACAATAACACTTTAAAATTCAAAGTCTGCATTAAATGCATTTTATGTTGCAAAAAATGCTACATTTATGCATTTATGCATTTATACATGTGTTCATCACCGATGGTTTTGTAGGCATGTTTCAGAAAAGCCATTAAAAAACCCATAGATTTTGGGTTTTGGACACAACTCCGGGATGTTAGTTGATGGCCCCACTACTCTTTAAGGAGAAATATATTTTTCTGCGAATGTTAAGCTGACAACTGTCATTTGAATTAAAGAGTAAAGCTTTTAGTAGTAGTTACTGAGTTACACATCAAAGTGAATTCAAATAAAGAGCACCACACACATTCATACAATCAGCACATATCAATTCATGTATTTTGTAACATTCAGCGTCAGGGGAAAACAGAAAACGAAAAATTGCGCACCAAACCCAACAATCATTGCTCACCAACCTTTAATTAAACGTTTGATACACAAAAGTACAAAAATGTTAAAGCCACTTTTTAGTGTTACATCTTGTTTGTGATTAACTTAAATGGGAATATTACTGGTCTGGAAAACACAACATTCATATAACGATAAATAAGAATTGTATGCAATTGTTTTAAATTTACGGCCCTGATTAATATAGTATTTTGAAGATAGAGTTAAGGAATCATACATCAACATATAAAAAATGCAACTGATCATTAATTACAAGTTTTACTCCTGAAAGTCATGTGGAACCTTTACTTGTGTTCAGCAAAGCCAAGTGTCTCACACCATGGACATTTCCACATGTGATGTATGCACTGAGGTTTCAAACCCTAAACTTTGTTTGGAAAATAATGAATTCTTTAATCAATCCTCAGCCCCAACTAACTGGACTTAAAAGTGTGCACTTTTCCTTTTATGTTGACCTCCATTTTGGTACAACAGCAGCTTGTCCCTTCCTTTTTTCTATCTGTTCCTGTTTTGAATTGGTGTAAGTTCGGAGGATACTGAGGCACTCAAGTCATTTTAAGCCCGGCATGATTGCTGGCCAAGTAACTTTTTTTCCCCATTTTGTTTCTAATACAAGTTACCTTATAAATGGAACAAAAGTCAGGCTGAACCCAATATACCTTTTAAAATAATAATGATAATAATAATAATAAACTTTATTTATATAGCACTTTTCAAAACAAATATTACAAAGTGCTTTACATAATAAAAGCAGGCATTAAAAGAATTAAAAGAGGAAATAAAAGAGAAAAATAAAGAGAGAAATGTGAGGAGCAGCAGAGAAAACAATAAATAAGAATAAACAATAAATAAAAGAAGGAAATAGCATCTAGAAAAAAAAAACAATAAAAGAGTAAAACAATTAAGACAACAAGAGATAAAGGATTTAAGAAGCTGCCCATGACACTGTCGGAGTGAAAGCAGCATTTCAACAATTAAAACACGCTCAGCTAAAATCTCCAGTAAAAGCACATCTGCAAAAATGTGTCTTTAAAAGAGACTTAAAAGAGGACAAAGAGTCTGCCATTCTGATCTCCTCAGGCAGGCTGTTCCATAGGATGGGAGCTCTGACAGAGAAGGCCCTGTCACCTCTGGTCCTCAGCCTTGACCTCGGGACAGCGAGCAGGGTCTTGGCTGAGGACCTCAAGGTACGACCGGGCACATATGGCCTGAGGAGATCAGAAATGTAGTTAGGAGCAAGACCAGAGCGTGCTTTAAAAGTCAGCAATAAAATCTTGAAATCAATTCTAAAATGAATGGGGAGCTAGTGAAGAGAAGCTAAAGCAGGAGTTATGTGCTCTCTCTTGTTTGTTCCTGTGAGGAGTTGTGCTGCTGCATTTTGGACTAACTGCAACCTCTGCACACCGTGCTGGTTTAAGCATGTGTACAGAGAGTTGCAGTAGTCCAAACGAGAAGAAATAAAAGCATGAATGACAACCTCGAGACTTTTTCTAGATAAAAATGTCCTTAATTTCGATATTTTTCTAAGCTGCATAAAACAAGACTGTACAACTAGGTTGACATGCTGGTTCAGACTGAGGTTCTCATCAAAAATGACACCTAGGTTTTTACAGCTGGTAGTAATATTATTAGAAAGTGACCCTAGATGTGTCTTAATTCCTTCTGAATTAAGACACATTAAATGACATTAAAATGATTTAATAAAAAGAGAATGGAGAAATAAATGTGGACTAACACACTGGCCTTGACATTTGTGGGTCACATACTTTCAGTGTAGCTGGATGGTTATCTGAAGAAAGAAATGCATTAGCCTGTAACCCTTAAACCTTTAAAATATAGCTTTTGTTAACTGTCAATACTCAGGAGTAGGGCCCTTGGAGAAAAAAAAACATTATCTAAGACATTTTAAATGGCAAAAATAGACCATTAAAAAATTAACAAAAACTATTAGCAATACTGTTTACCATTCATCTTCAATATAAGTAATATATGGTATCAATTTGGATCCTGGTAAAACCATTCTAATTATAAACACTCAGGCAGATTTCCTTCTTGCTCATTTGTATTTTCTGCACATCTTTCATTATAGCCTGGATATGTGTGTATGACAGGACTTTAATTGCCTGAGTGAACAAGGTGAGCTCCACTCCGCCACCTTTGTGCCACGCAAATCATAGCAGGGATATTCAAATCCAATCCTCTATAAAGTGCTCGGCCAAATGCGAAGTGTGAGAGCATAAATCCAGGTAATAACAGCAATATATGGCATGATCTAAAGTGGTAAATCCTTAAATGATGTGCTAATGCCTGGTGAGTGACTTCATTGGGGTGAGGTGACCCCACTCGTTTGAAACTAAAAGGGAGGGGAAGGGATCTGAGGGGGAAATGAGCAGGGAGCCCTGGAGAATTTATAGATTGTAAAATAAATCCATAGCAAATGGAAAAAGGAATGGTTGAGGAAAATACTTATAAGAGTTTCTGATATTAGTTGTGTATATTATTTTTTTAAGATTTCTGTTAAAAAACAACTCTTAACAGTCTTTTTTTTCACCATATTGCAGGTATTTTTTTTTTTTTAAATTCAGTCTTTCAATCAATCAATCTTTATTTGTATAGCACCAATTCATAACAGGTGCTACTCAAGACACTTTACAGTAAAGCATAAAGCTATTTATTTTATGGATACACATATATGCATAGATACATATATACATATGTAAAATACACATATACATATAGTATATATACAAATATAGACATCCAACACCGAACATGAATCCATACAGCCATCATGAATCCCTCCATCATGGCGGCAAAAAAAAAAAAAAAAACCTTCTGTTAAGCAGCAGGAAATTTTGAATGTGAATCCCAGTCTCATGATGAACAGCAAATCCACATGATGCTGTGTTGGGTGTGTGGGTAAAGGAAGGAAGGTAAGTGGAGACAAGTGGACTAAAGTAAAAACTAAAGTTAGTGACAGACTCATGAACCATTGACCTGTCGTCCTCATATTTGTTTCTGCTGAAAACAAATTTATTAGAGGTTAGCCCCTTGAGATGCAACATCTCGTTTTCAGGAGGATCCTCATGTCTGAATGGTGGTGATAATTTGTAGAAGTATAATCAATAATAGTCTTACTGAAAACAAAAATTTATGGTATATGGGTAAGTATAAATGTATTAAAGGCCTCTTGAGATGTGACATCCCATTTTCAAGAGGGACCTCATGCCTATGTGGTGCTAAAAATAGTTACTATGAAGGTATCAACCATGGATGTAGGCATCATGTTATGTCTACATTTATAGCTAAGATGATTGTGAAATGGAATGTTTCTAATGAAATGGCCAAATGTGTGTTATGGCTGTAATTGAAGTTATTGAGGCTTCGTGACTCCATAGCAATAGGAAGTGTACACCAAAGACCCCAGGCCACCTACAAGACAAGAGCCACAGACAAGTACAGGAGCAAAAAGGGGGCAAAATGAGATGAGAGTGTGAGAGAGAGGACTAGAGCCCAGGGTCAATTTTGAAGTTTCTGTTGTCATTATGATTTAAAAAGAGTAAACTAATCTTTTTTTTCAATAAATGTCTTCACCCAACCACTAACCATGAGTGACAGAAAGGTTTTTGTGTTATCATTCATATTTTCTGAGAAAAGGCCAAAAAATCAGAAATTCTGCTGGGGGGTATAAACTTTTGGGCACAACTGTATGTCTGAATTAAAACTAATTAAAAAAACAGATAACACCAGGTAAAACAAGTTAACGCAGTAGGAGTTAAAGATCCCATATTATGCTCTTTTTCTGCAGTGTAATATTGATCTTTGATGTCTTCATGAAGCCTTAGTAGCATGCTTTGGTCAAAAAACTCAATAAAACAGTTACAGCCGTATCTTCCCTATGCCCTCTTTGAGCCTCTCTGTAGAACACTTCATTTTTGTGGGCGTAACTATATGTTAATGAGCCCCCGCTGAAACCGCCCCGCACTTCCGTGTCGGCGCAGTCGGCGCATGCGCGTGACTATGTCAACAGAGCTCCGGTTAGCGTCTGTGTTGCTACATGAGGAGCGCAGCACTGAACGCAGAACCCGAAAATAAGAGGAACCAGGAGAGAGTCGAGGACCAAGGATAAACCGGGATGTTTCTGAGTGGTCTGTATGTAAAGTTTGTCTCTTCAATGCTATTATCTTGACGGATTAAAGTTGTTCTGCCGTTCCTCTCCCCCTCCCCCTGTTGTTGTTGATGTTAGCATGTCTGTTAGCAGACGTGCAGTGCTTAGACTGGCGTTAGATAGAGTCTAGTAAGAGCTAAAGTAGAGTGAGCGGGTTACTGCAGAGACGTGAATTAACTAAAACCCCGATGTGAAATAACTTTCACTTCTAAGTAACACTGAAGGGGCCGTTGCTACTGATAGTGAAATAAGACAGAGAGAGGGGTCTTCTCTGTTGTTGTGATGTGTAAATAATGTCTGGGCTGTTCAGGGCCGATCAGAGCAAGAGTCTGTTTTACAGAAATAACATTAGTAATGTGACTGACCCATCAGAATACAGCATTTAATAGAGCCATAGCCTTTAGTGACAGTAACAGTAACTGAGAACGTTTATTACCTGTAACTGTGAGCAGCGAACAGTTTTCTGTGAACCTTATTTTAAAAGGTTATTTTCTTTTCTATATGCCACACAGTAGCTGTCTTAAAACCTCTTCACTTGCATTATTGTATGTTATGACAGCTCTGTGTATATTCTTATACAATAACAGAACATTTCCTTTAGATAAAAATTCTCCTGAACATCCTGTTTTCACTCTTCTCCTACATAGGTGCTCCTGTGGCAATTGTGTGAAAATTCCTACAGCCTGAAAATGTTTGTTGAATGAAGATACCAAAGGTATTGTGAAAAATTAGTGCTAAAAAACAATTTAGTACATTACCTTTCCTGTACTATGTCACTGACTTACCTGTTTTAATTAAGTAGGTCAGAGGAAAACTGCAAGAACTCCCAGTCCAACCATCCTGGACTCTGACTCTGAGTGTGTTTTTCACTACAACATGCATTCTATATTTATAGAGCAGACTATGAGCCTTTACATCTAAGAGGAGTAATGCATAAGTATTTGGATATAAACACTTCCATGACTGTTGAACAAAAATAGTAAAGATTAAAAGAACTGTTTCCTCCATCTCATTTTTTTGTCTTTCTTGTTATTTAATTATTAACATTACATGTAACATATGGAAAACTGAAAACACACAAAACAGTTCATGTAGACTTTTTATTGTGAAAGATATTTTGACATATAAAAACACCAAATGTACCTGCTGGTACTGTAGACATTTTTACATAAAGGAGGTAAAAAAGGCATGAAGAAAGAAAAGGAATTTTAAACACAAGCCATATAACTATATTAATAAAAATATGAACATATAGATAAAAACACCTATGACAGTAATTTTCATTTCTGACATATTCTTATCATGTCCAGCCCTTACAGATGCCTGGCCTACAGAGCCTTTGTCAGCTGATGCTGCCTGTGTTGTACTGCAGAGTTTCCTGATGCAGAAGACCAGCATGAGGGGTTCAGCGCTTCCTGGTATTTGGAAAAGGAGCATATGGTCTGGTATTTTCTGCAGCTCCTTCAGGTGTGGAGCAGGGTCCTGGAAAACGTTCCCAAAGACAAGGTCCAACAGTGCAACTGCATGATCTGAAATACAAGACACAAAAATACATGTTTACAAGAAATGGCACCAAAACCAAAACACCTCACTACAGTGTTGTACTCTTTTTTTCATAGTCTGTTATTGACACAATATCCTTATTGATTATATATTCTCAATTCCATTTTGATAACATTTTTATTCCAGTTTCCTTTATCTTTTCATTTCCATGCTATGCCTATTTGCCAATGTTTTTAAATGTGTTGATTTTAATAAAGAATTGTTTAACTTACGGAAAGCTGGCTCTGCTGTCACTGGCTTTGCTGTACATCCTTCCTCCTTGGATTTGGAGAAGCTGACTGTAACCAGCGGTTCACCATCAGAAGATGCTGCCTGAGGTCGACCAGCATAGACACAAGAAAGAAAAATGTTTAACCTGTTAGTGTATGAAAACACAATTAATAGCCATGCATTTTTACCTCTTTTGTTGATAAAATGTTTATTTCACGTTGTACTAAAATCTAAAATTACATGAGATGTTACAAATAGTTATTGTTACTCAATAGATACATTAGGTATTTCTGGCAAGTGATAATTCAGCTGAGGACTTTTATATTTATCATTTATCTGACTGTATTCATTTGGGTTTTTTTGTGATAGTCTTTGATAATTTTGATCAGACACATACCAAAAATATGTCTCAAATAAGATTCAACAGGCTTTTCAAGGGTTAATGAGTTTTTACTTTCAAATGTCACATTATGTGATGCATTATAAAATGTCTATGCCTATATATTGTTAGTAAATAAAACGGGAGGATAATTAAATCAGACATCTTAATTGCCTCCCTCCGTTTTTCGTAAATCACTGACCTGTTAGTAATTGTAACTTATCCCCAGTCACACAGCTCGTATGACAGCATTCTGTGGGCATTTCTGAGTGTTTAAACTCACAGAAATCTGATTAAATTAGTTTGGTGATAACGACATCTACAGCGTTAGCGTCACACGTTATATACACTCCCTGTTGTTATCAATATTTACATGATCTGCTGTAACACACAGAGGAACAAAGCCTGATCGTTTCCCTCATCCACAGCTTAGACACGAAATGAGTTTGTATACCTTCTGAGATAATTTATCGATTACATAGCCTGTATTACAAAACAGCGACGCTCGTTTCTCGTAGCATTACAGGCTAACACAACAGGCTAACCGCAGCTAAGCTTAGCCCCCGAGAGCTAACACAGATGCATCTGGGAGAGGAGGGCTGTACAAGGAATAATA
Organism: Scarus forsteni; assembly: GCA_036419115.1. Taxonomy (NCBI): domain Eukaryota; kingdom Metazoa; phylum Chordata; class Actinopteri; order Labriformes; family Labridae; genus Scarus; species Scarus forsteni. Next base: position 2,382,165 of record JAZDUH010000137.1, on the reverse strand, counting down.
ATAATTATCCTCCAGCTGTTATACTCCTCTACTACTGTGAGAATATTCATACATCTAAATCTGATTAAACCTGTTGGTAATGACGATGCTGTGGCCAATAAAGCCAGTTATCACATCTACAGATACACTGTTTTGAGCCGACGTTAGCGTAGAAATATACTTTCACCTGTTATCTATATTTACATGCTGTGCTGCAAAACACAGAGAGACACAGCCTTCACTGGTCGTTTCCCATGTCCTCAGTTTAGACAAGGAATGAGTTTTGATACTTTATGAGATAATTTATTAATTACAATGCCTCAGAGAGAGTAGCAGGTCTCTACTCACACAGCGGTACATCGCACAGCAGCAAAGTAATAGACAACAGAGACTAATATTATGGCTTAGAAAAGACACGATATGGTTAGAAAACAGCAAAGCTCGTTTATTGTAACATTATAGGCTAAAACAACAGGCTAACCGCAGCTAAGCTTAGCCTCCTGAAGCTATCACAGGAATAGCTCTTACATCTGCTCCTCTTCCCTCTGCTGTTAGCAGCTCGTAGCAATTAGCAAAATAACAGCACACAGCATTTGGAATACTCACATTTCCAGGGTCCGAGGTTTGCTGGTGGATGGTTGGCACTGATCCTGGGTTAAGGACCAGTCTATTTGCGAGCCCCTTTGTGTACTGTCCAAAGTTTGTGAAGCTATCAGCCGTGAAGTGACTGGCACAAACATGCACATTTTTTCTTTGTTTTGCTGGCACTTTTCCATCATATATGAACTCCAGCCACTTAGTTTTTAAATCTTCAGAGTCAGGCAGCTTGTGTAAGGAAGTTTGTGGCTTGTTACAGCCCACAACACTGCAGCAGTAACTCATGCTGAAGTCCGATGTCTCACTGCCGGTAAATCCATCATGGCTGCTCTGCACATAGCAATCTCACCAGCAGGGAGAGAGGAGTGGGCGGGGACGGGGTGGGGGTGTCTGCTCCTGATTGGTCAAAAAATTCCCCTGTGACGTCGGTACAACTCAAATGAAAGAATGCCTCAATAGGGGGCGGGATTTTACATTCACCAGCACCACGCAGCACAGGATTTGTCACTAAATATCACATTTTTGGGGCTGGGGGGAAAGCCACAGACCTCAAAATTTCACCAAAAGACTTAATAAAGTGGTTTTTGCATAATATGGGCCCTTTAAACAATATCACTTGCTGGACTTTGGGTGGGTGGGGCAACTTTGAAAATAAGACAGCCATTCATTCATGTAAGGCACATTAACTTAATGCTTTAGACTGTATAGAAAGTTGGTTAATGTCTTTATTTAATTCAGTGTACAAAGAGGATATTTATGAAATCACTTATGTGGCCAGGCATTTTATCTAAACAGAGGGATACCCTTTGTTTATAAAATACATGATGATGTGTAGACAAGGCCTTATGATGGCAAACAAATACACAACAAAAATATTATTAACCCTCAGGAAATAAGTAATACATTGTGATGCATATTTAAAAAAAATATTTAGGTGGTCCATTTTGGAGGAATAATACATATCCCACTCTTGTTGTTTGCAAAACTTAACCAAAGGACACCTGCATCATTCATAGTGGACATCATGACAACTGTTACCTTGTGTTGTCTGTCTCAGAGCTGTGGCTGGCCTCCGGCAGTGACTGATGTACTGTCCAAAAGGAGACTATCCTATTGATACCCACACTTGAACAAGATTTTTAATGCAGTTCACGCCATATCTGTGACCTTGAAGCAGCTCTGTCAGAGTGTGTGTATTTTAAATTACTTTCTGGCTACTTTACAAACCCATTCTTCATACCAGTGTCCAAAACCTTTGCCATGTATGTTTTGGATCTGTTGATTTTATTTGAGAAAATTAAGACAAATTGACAAGTAAGACTCATGATTAGACAATGCATTTTAATTTTAACCTTGTTTGTTTTTGTAAATGAAGCCCTATAACCTAAACATGCAACTCGGAAATTGTTACAGAATATTTGGGTTCCATACTCAGACAATTCTCTGACTTGCTTGTTACTACTTGGTCATCACTGAAAAGGTTTTTGATCAGCTTACATGTGGGTCTGAGAAGGGGTGGGGGAGGTAAAAATCCAGCAGACAAATTTTAGAGTACATTTTCGGTGAAAGTCTTGTTAATCTTCACACATGCAGCTCAGACAAGTGATGTCAGGATTAATACAGGATTTTTCTGTGTCACTGGAGTTCAATATGCTTTATTTTGGTTTCTTTTTATTCCATTATATAACATTGTACTGTACAAATACCCCAATTAGTAAACAGAGGATTTACACTTTGACAATACATACTGTGCGTACTTACATTGTGCTCCTTAGGTTGAATATTTTCTTTAAGTCAAATACATCATAAGCATTGTCAAGCATTTTCTGACCATTTCTTTTCAAAGGCTGCCATGAAGTTTAAATTGTGTTACAGTTTACCTTGTGATCAAGTTTATTGGATTTAAGATTTTGCATTTTCTAGATGAACTTTTCTCTGTCTAAATATATTGCATATCTGATGAGCTTGATCAGATCCTTGGCTGATGTCAAGTGAATTGATTGAAAATGAGAGAGAAACTGTGAATTTACAGTATGTGTAAGTATGTAAATATTAAGCAGCATTCAAAGTTGGTCAAATGTGGCTTCTAATACCTCTGCACAACACTCCTGGAAACAATTGGTATTTATATCCAGGGGTATACATAACTTTTTTATCGAGTTAGGTGAGTGCCAGGAGATGATGTTTGGTACTCACCCCATATGTTGCATGGTCTTAATAAGTGCACTCATTCTCTGTCCTCTGCTTCAGGTTCCTGCATAGTAGATGATGAAGATGCTGCAGATGCACCTCCCTGTCCTTGGTTGAGACTTCAATCAGTGGTCCCCATCCACAGGTCAATGGCTTTCTTTGTGTCAATTGTCTCTGTGGTTTGCTTTGACAGGTGAATGTGCATCAGCGCTGAAAGACGAGTATGTGACAGATGAGATCTGTACTTGGTTTTATCCCCTCTCACAAGCTGCACTGCTTAGAGGCAGTGTGTGAGGCAAGCATCACCTTCTTGATGTTGGAGTAAGAATCTACTATTTGGACCAAGTCATCCACAGAAGAGATTCCCAGGAGTTTTCTTGCCTGCTTTAAGTGCATCCATACTGTCACAGAGGTGTCGTCGTCAAGTTGCAAGTTGCTCCTATTTCCTGAGAATGCCTTAACTGTTGTTTCAAAAACTGTGGAGGTCTTTCATTTCATGAGGCCATGTTGAAGATTAACTAAAGAATACTAAAAAATAAGAAATAAAATAATAAGAACACATCCTTTCTTATTATTAAATAAATAATAAGAAAGGATGTGTAGAAACCCTGTGGCTTTCACCATCAAGCAGAAGTGTGAACTATTCATCATGAGTTAATCCTTACATTCTCCAGTGGTCAACTTTTCCTTCTGAAACCTAATGTAACTTTTTGTAAATAAAACTGCAGTAGCTTGACCAACAAGCGACAAAATGTCTGCACAAATATCCGGTGTATGTGACGAACAGAATGTGCACAAGACAGTCTCCAACCCCAGCAAGTTCCCGGGGTTTTGGTAAAACACCGTCGTACATATTGATATTCACAGCTGACCCATCTGTGCACACAGCGACCAACTTCGTTGTACAGTCATTCAAGCCTGTGTCCTGGAAAAGTCTCACAAATCAATGTGTTATGGCCTGTGCGGATCAGCAGCACCCCGTTCAATCAGTCAAAGTCTGAGATAAACTCTCTGTTGACAGACACAGACACAATGTAAATGATTTCCTGCTCAGTTGTTGTGATGTCCTCAGATCCATCGAAAAGCAGCCCCCAAAATTCAACAGACTGAAGCTGCCACCTTCACATAAATAATATGCACCTCCGACATTTACTCCTAGCTGCTTCAGTAACGGAACATTCTCAGAATAGGACGGCAGAGGACTTGCATATTTAGCTTAATGGAAGCTAGGAGAAAAATATTAAACACAGCTTGCTGTCTTCGTCAGTAAGCTTGTCTCTGCATCTGGTAAATGGGCAACTGGACATTTATTCGAGCTTGTTTATTGGCAATGGCTTTTGACACATTCACATGCACTTTGCAAGTTTCCTGCAGTGCCAAGAGAGGCGCACTCCAGAGGAGCGCAGAGGGGCGCGTCCACGCCCACGTCTCTGCCTCTCCGCGCAAATGTCAGAGTAGGAGGAGAATAGACATGAGTGGGATTAACACAGCTGATCGCTGTCTTCACCAATCAAATGAGCGCCTCTGCTCGCCTTTAAATGCGCTGCGGCCGAGGCGCAATGTCTGATTGGTCTGAATGATCCCCACTGCTGGAGACGGTCAGAGCTGCTGTCATTCAGCAGCAGGGAGAACAGACTGGCCATCGGGGCGCGCATCGGTCTATGCGTTACCGTGTGGGCCAGCTCCCAGGACAGATGTAATCTGTTCCTTTGTCATTATAGGAGTACAAAATTAAGAGACAGTTACACCGCAGATGGCTTATCCATTTATAATATTTGTGATCCACCTGCACTCCTGGTTTGTCATCGCCAAATAGCAGAGCCTTTAGTGATGTACTGTATACTCTCACGGTGTCTCTGCCTCATCCTCCTTACAATAATGTACTCTATCTTTTTAGATCACGTTAAAAATAAAGACTAAAATAGAGAAATATGGGAAATCATGGGTAAATCCTTAGTGACATACATTTAATTTATCTCCTTTTTCTTCGTCTTTTTTCTCCCTCTTTTCTTTGAATTTCATGAAATGAGAGAAGCCAGGTATATACTCAGTATCAGATGTTAATGCTGTTCATTGTTGACTTGTAAGATGTGCATCAAACTTCCAGCTGCCGTCAGGTTAAGTTTCCATTATGACAAACGGCTTTAATCCGACATCAGATGTGACGGGACAATTAATATAGATACAAATGTACATGCTGGTTCAGACAGTTACATCAAATAGTGATTGCTGTGATTGTTTATTGCATTAAAATGTGCCTGACACTCTGGAAACCTGCCTCTGAGGCTTTGTTGACGTGTGCGCACATGTGCGCCTGTCACCAAATTACAGCTGCGGAGGGTGCGCTCCGCTTTGCGCTGAGAATAGACCAGGTTGGAGCTGGCGAGCTTTCAGCGCACTTCCTGCACTGTTTTTGGCACGAAATTGTCACTGCGCCAACATGAATCTGCCGACACCTCCCCCTGGTGCGCCGTCAACTCCCCTGGTGCGCCGTCACACCCATCTCTGCGCAGACGGTCTACCAAATTGTCAAATTGGCAGCGCACGGCGGTGCGCCGCACAAAATTAACACTGCGTGGGGTGCGCCAGGCTTGCGCCCCCTGCGCTGCGCCACGAAATTAGAGCCCATTGGTGTTAAAAGGGTGAATGTATACAAATGACTCCTGCAGTAATGCACTATAACTTGAGAGAAAAAAATGTATATAGATGGTAAATACACTTGAGCTTGTATGGCTTGTATTGAGCCTTTCTGGTGTCTTTGATTTCTCAAACAGCTTCATGTCACAGGTCACAGCTACCCAGTCACTCTCATTCACTCTCATATTCACTTTGGTGGGTTAGAGTATCTATTACAGTTTTCCATTCGTATCGACTAACACATTCATGCCCATTTACATGCTATCAATGCAGGAGTGGGAACAACTTGGGGTTAAGTGTCACATCGCCATGTGACAGCTGGAGCTGGGCTAAAACCTTCAACCTTCCAATCACCAACCAAGCGCTTTACCAGACTCCACCACTGACGTTCCTTGGATACCTGGTTGTATTTAAAATTTCTCAACCTAACCCTTTTATAGACTTTGAGTGGAGTGGGCGGGCTAGGGACGCCTGATCAAAAACAATGATCAGAATTAGAAAAGCACTCTGAGAGTGTAGACCTCCGCCAAGCTGCTCAGTTCCACCCATAAATTGTGGTTTCCACCCAACATTACAGTCATATATTTATTTCACGCACTCATTGTTTGTCAATCTGCAAGAAATGCAATTATTGTTGATATAAATATCCAACAGAATGACCTAGTTAGTAGTGGATCTTGTAACTTGTTGACTGAACCAATTTGCTGCTGTTTGTACAGAAGTTGGTGTTCTGTGCACCACAGCACTTACAGTGGGCAATGTTGCCAGCCTGTCGGGTCAGCATTTCAACATATTGTTATCCGACTTTATTATGTTTCTTATTATTATTCTTCCATACAGAATTTAGCATATTTCACAGCCTTCAAATTTTCTCAGATTTTCACAACAAAAAAAACTGAACAATGCAGCATGTCCCTGAGAATTGTGCTTGTATTCTTCACACGTGTAACTGTCACAGTTTTTACAGTAAAAAATGTTTTCTGCAGATTTTTTCCCATTGAAATGAATGGGACATTTCTGCAGCTCACACTGAAAACAGCAAATTTGACGCTCCACAGATTGGGCATACTTTCACCTACAGACTCCATTTGTGCTTTAAAAGATGCAATAACTTTCAGCTTTTGCTATCTTTTACATTTTTTTAATATACATTTTTAAGCATTTTCCACAGCACAGACATAAAACTTATCAATCACTTCAGCAGGTTCTTTGGATGCTCACAGTGCAAGCCCTTTTTGATATCTATCAAGGCTTTTGCACAGCGAGTGTTCATTTACCCGGAAGTACCCAGCTTTATTTCCCTGTTCTGTACATGATTTAACAGTGTGATTAAATACTCTGCTCCTCCATACATTGACTGTGAAAGGTGGAGCTCAGCAGTAGCGCCTTCAGCTAAAACATGAGGAACAGACCGCAGCTGACGTACAAAGCCTCTGTGAAACCGACAGATTCAGCGAAGGTTCGGGTGAGACACGACACAAGAATGGTAGCAGCACCGACCCCTCTACATGCACGTAAGGCACATGAAAAACTCTGATCCTGCTGTGTGTACATGTCTCTGCCAAACAGCTCAGTGGTAAAGTTGCTGTCTGCCGATCTGGCAGTCCGGGTTTAAAACCCCGTTAAGACAAAAACAATTAATGGTCTATCACAGCCTTCAAAACACACATTTTCAGAGAAAAAAAATGGAGCAGTTCAGCATGCTGAACATAAGTCTTCTTGATTTTTTTCACATGCTTAACTGTGATAGTTTTAAAAGAAAAAATACTTTTTTTTTTTTTTTTTTCCCTTGTCTGCATTATCTTTACAGCTGAGCACTGTGTCCGGTGGCAGCGTTGGAAAGACTAATGCATTTTTTTCTAGCAGTGAGAGATATGTGAATATGATTCACTGCTATAGTGACCATCACCAGCCCTCCCCGTAGGCTACTCCATCATATAAAACTTTATTTAACCCCTGATGGGAGCTGAAGGGGGAGGGCCGTGCCACACCACAGTGTGAAAGAAGGGGAAATAGTGACAGACAGGACAGGACAAGACGTGACAAGACAACTGGGAGAAGAACAAACAGGTATTGTAGCTAGTTTAAGACAGTTCGAGTGCTGTGCTGATGCAAGTCTATACTGGAAGTCTGTGGTGTGTATGAAGAGGGTGGCTCATGTGTAGAGTGTGTGTGTGTGTGGGGGGAGTGGAATGAAGACCCTGTTCGGGGTAGTAGAGGTGGAGGGGGGTTAGGAAAGGGATGAAGACCCTGGTTCGGTAGTGGGTGTGGGAGGGGGGGGGTTGGGAAGGGATAAAGACCCTGGTTAGGGTAGTGGGTTAGGATAGGGAGGGTTGGAACAGGATGAAGACCCTGGTTCGGGTAGTGGGTGTGGGTGTGGGTGTGGGGGGGTTGGGAAGGGCTAAAGACCCTGGTTCGGAGTAGTGGGTTAGGATAGGGAGGGTTGGAGCAGGATGAAGACCCTGGTTCGGGTAGTGGGTGTGGGAGGGCGGGGGGGGTTGGGAAGGGATAAAGACCCTGGTTCGGTAGTGGGTTAGGATAGGGGGTTGGGAAAGGGATGAAGACCCTGGTTCGGGTAGTGGGTGTGGGAGGGGGGTTGGGAAGGGATAAAGACCCTGGTTCGGGTAGTGGGTTAGGATAGGGAGGGTTGAACGGGATGAAGACCCTGGTTCGGGTAGTGGGTGTGGGGTGTGGGGGGGGGTTGGGGAAGGGATAAAGACCCTGGTTCGGTAGTGGGTTAGGATAGGGAGGGATGGAACGGGATGAAGACCCTGGTTCGGGTAGTGGGTGTGGGGAGGGGGAGTGGGAAGGGATGAAGACCCTGGTTCGGGTAGTGGGTTTGGGAGGGGGGGTAGGAAAGGGATGAAGACCCTGGTTCGGGTAGTGGATGGGGGAAGAAAAAATACTTTTGGCTGAATTTTTCACATTGAAATGAATGGGAGATTTATGCAGTTCTGAGAATTGCGCTTGTATTTTTCACATGTGTAACTGTTATAGCTTTTACAGTAAAAAGTGTTTTCTGCAGATTTTTTCTGATTGAAATGAATGCGAGATTTATGCAGTTCTGCTTAAAACTGATTCATCTTTCAAGCTCTACAGATTTGGCATACTTAAACCAACGGACTGCATTCTTGCTTTAACAGATGTGTTTATTTTTCAATTATTTTAAAAATGCATACATATATACATATAGACATACAGACATACATATGCATCATTTTATACAGACATACACACATCAACAGAAATATGTCTATAATGAAATATACGTTTTTATTTACATATGCACATACTCTGATATATACATAGAAAATAACATCATACAAACATACATGCACAAATGCATATATAGACTAATGAACATACAGTTGCAGGAAAAGTATGTGAACCCTTTGGGATTACTTGGATTTCTGCTTAAATTGGTCATAAAATGTGTTCTGATCTTCATCTAAGTCACATCACAAGACAAACACAGTCTGCTTAAACTAATACAGCACAAAAAATTATAAGATTTCATGTTTTTGATTGACACACTATGTAAACAGTCACAGTGCAGGGTGGAAAAAGTATGTGAACCTTTGGATTTAATAACTGGTTGATCCTCCTTGGACAGCAATAACCTCAACCAAACGTTTCCTGTAGTTGTAGATCAGACCTGCACAACAGCCTGGAGGAATTTTGGACCATTCTTCTGTACAAAACTGTTTCAGTTCAGCAATATTCCTGGGATGTCTGGTGTGAATCGCTCTTTTGAGGTCATGCCACAGCATCTAAATTGCTTTGGGGTCAGGACTCTGACTGGGCCACTCCAGAAGCCGTATTTTTTTTTTTCTGTTGAAGCCATTCCATTGTTGATTTACTTCTATGCTTTGGGTCGTTGTCCTGTTGCATCACCCATCCTCTGTTGCGCTTCACTTGGCAGACTGATGGTCTAAAGTTTTTCTGCAAAATGCCTTGATAAACTTGGGAATTCATTTTTTCGTCGATGACAGCAATCAAGCAAGCAGGCCTTTAGGCAGCAAAGCAGCCCCAAACCATAATGCTCCCTCCACCATATTCCACAGTTGGAATGAGGTTTTGATGTTGGTGTGCTGTGACTTCTTTCTCCACACATAGCGTTGTGTGTTCCTTCCAAACAACTCAAATTTGGTTTCATCTGTCCACAGAATATTTGGCCAGTAGTGCTGTGGAACATCCAGGTGCTCTTTTTCAAACTTCAAATGTGCAACAATATATTTTTTTTTGGACAGCAATGGCTTCCTTGGTGGTGTCCTCCCATGAAATCCATTCTTGTGTCATGTTTTACCTATTGTAGATTTGTCATCAATAATATTAGCATGTGCCAGGGATTTCTGTAAGTCTTCAGCTGATGCTTGAGGATTCTTCTTCACCTCATTGAGCATTCTGCGCTGTGCTCTTAGTCATCTTTACAGACAACCACACCTTGGCAGAGTAGCAACAGTGCTGAACTTTCTTCATTTGTAGACAGTCTGTCTTTCCATGGACACATGGACACCAGGGCTTTTAGAGATACTTTGTAACACTTTCCAGCTTCATGCAAGTCAACAATTCTTGATGGTAGATCTTCTGAGAGCTCTTCTGTGTGAGGCATGGTTCACATCAGGCAATGCCTCTTGAGAACAGCAAACTAACAACTGGTGTGTGTTTTTATAGGGCAGGGCAGCTTTAACCAATACATCCTATCTAATCACATTGATTGGACCCCAGGTTGGCTGATTCCTGGCTCCAATTAGCTCTTAGAGAAGTAATTAGCCTAGGGGTTCACATACTTTTCCACCCTGCACTGAGACTGTTTACATATTGTGTTGAATAAAAACATGAAAACTTATAATTTTTTGTGCTGTATTAGTTTAAGCAGTCTGTGTTTGTCTTGTGATGTGACTTAGATGAAGATCAGAACATATTTTATGACCAATTTAAGCAGAAAGGGTTCACATACTTTTTCCTGCAACTGTAATTATTTCTCCACACATATGCACACATGCATCAACAGAAATGTATCAGTACTAAATTCCGTTCTTTAGAATGCTTATTTCAGAACATATTTAACACTGCTGCTACTGATTACAGTCTTTGTCTTTTTAAGCCTTACACATTTAACTATTTTAACGGTTGTAACTCTTTCAGGGTGTGCAAAAATATTCGCAGCTTTATGAAATTTAGTTTCACATTGATTCATTTTTAGCTTTCTTTCACAACTTTTTATCATTTTCATTTAGCATGTTCCAGTTGTCAGCTTTGCTTTACTGCTTCCAACTTCTTTTATCACATTTCAGCTTTGTTTGCACTGGTTTTAGATATTTCATTTCACATTTCCAGCATTTAGACTCAGCATTTCAATGCATTTGCTGCATGACAATGCAAATTTTCTAATTAATATTTGAAACCAAGGCTCCAGGAACAGCGCCAGGCTTTCTTCACCTGGAATTTCTTTCTCCTCTTCGCTACAACTTTTATGCCTAAGTCACACATTTCCGTTTCTCATAGCAATTGTGCACGACTGTACACGATTGACGAGGCTGGTGTGATTGATGAAATGACAGTCTCACCCTAGGACACACCCCGTAAATACACCGTCAGTGGAGCTTCTACAGCGCTTCAGGGGCGTTCGTCCCGCTCCAGTTGGTTGATAAAACGATATGACAAGGATTCCTTGAATTTCCATCCCGCTGACAAGACGTCAGCCCCGCTCGAGCTCAGTTCGCGTAAGCCCTGACTGAGCCCCGTTGCTTGCGCCGTCTTGAACGGGACACAGTCGGGGCACAAACTGATACATCCTTGTCAGTCGTCCTCATAAAGCTTTCAGGATTGAGCCATGATCAGCCCGACTGAGCTCCGTACATGCCATGCTAATACCGTTCGCATTAGGACTGCATTAGGCTTCCATCCCGCTTTCTTGAGAGCGGCGATTCTCCACGACAGTTTTGAACAGTTCAAAACTGTTCAAAACTGTCGGGACCCTTCCATGTTCCCCCAGTTCATCCATGACTATGCAACGTTGATCCAGACCAAGTTGCACATGCACCACGACCAAAGCACGTTTTATCAGGATTATGACAATCATACACAATTGCCATGAGAAACGAGAATGTGTGACTGGGGCTTTAGCAGAACATTGCATGCACAGCTTTCAGTGCTAAGTGGCTGTTCGGCATTTCATGGTACAGCAGATGGATTGGCGTGGCGAACTCTTCCTGTGGCTTTGCAAGGTAAGCTGGGAATTGTATTGACATAGACTTGAAGAACTTTTGCAAAATAAACTACATTCCCCATAATGCCGTAAAAGAATGGGATTTGAAGTTATAAACTTGAATGATTTTTGTGACGCCAATCTGGATAGCATTAGCACCAAAATACATTAGCTTCTAGCTTGGTGGAGGTAAAAAGATAACTATATTAAGGAAAAACATTAAAAACGATGCTGCTTACATGCAACATGTATGTACATCATGCATGCAATTACTGTACATCCAAAATAATTCATTGAGTGCTTTGGGTGCACATTTCTCTCTGAAATCTTCCTCCTTTATTGTCAACAAAATGTCTTCTCTCTGGTTTGTTTTCACCAAAAGGAACTTCGTTGCTCAGTGAGTGGGAATTGATGTTTAACTGCTTCATAAATTTCCTTGTTACTAACATAAACATGCCATTTGATTCATAAGTGTATTATTGCAGCAGTTCAGCTTTAATAAGGTTATCTCAAGGAATTGTGAATTTTGATGCATTTACTACATTGCTAAAATTAAATGACACAGTTGATAGATATGAGTTTTACATTCTGAATCAAAGTTACAGGTCCATATTCAGAGGACAGTCTTCCTCAATCAAAAATCAACTTAGAGGTATAAAATGAAAGGGGTGTGTTTCATAAGATAATTTATTTTGAGGACAGTTTGAATGAAATGTCATCTGGCTGTTTTAATGTTACCAATGGGCTTGTATAATTTACTTTCAAAAATTAGTAGTATATTCAACAGTAGAGAAAGTGTGACAACTCTGAGATTGAAACTTTTTTGATGCAACGGTTCAATGGTACAGGCATGAGATAGTCCATCAGTTCTGAGTGTGCTCCTCACAATAAATGAGAGTTAAACATTAATATAACAAATGCATCAGTCAGATGCTTTTGGAAAAATTCAACTCATTGCATCCTTAAAATTAAATTTTAACTAATTTATTCACTGATGGTTTATATTAGTGTACTACTGGTGTAGGCAGGAATTTTATTTTTATCAAATTGCCTCAATCTGTAATTTTAGTATAACCGAAACTTTTACATTACTTTAGAAGTACCCACATGCAATTCAGATCAAATCTAACAAAATACACACTAAAAAAGAAGTATATATATATAACCCTGTAAGTGTTAACCCTCTTTGAAAAAGAAAAATCAAACAAAAGTAGAGTGCCCTTTTTAAGAAAGATTTTTTATCATTCCTCTCATTATACATTTCTTGTCTACAGTAAGTTAGCAGTGATATTACTGGTACACGTGGGAGCAACTTGAACTTTGCTTACACATGACTCATGCAGTCAGAAAAAAAATCAAGGCAAAATAAAAAGACATTGAAGGTTAGGATTTGAGTTTTCTGTTCACCAAGAGCACTGGGTGTACTTGTGTTATACTTGGGGCTTGATCTATTAAGAACCAAAAAACATGGGTTCTAAATTGCGTGTGCAAACTAAGAAATTGCATACGCTATCAATGGGTGTGTTGCGGGTGATCTAATATCACTGCATGCGCAATCGATAACAGGAGCAAAAGTGGTGGGGACCGCCCTCTTTAAAGGCAGATTTTGTATGTGCTATCGGCTGTCACCATGGAGAGTTTGGGAGAGCAGAGAGGCCGTAAATGAAAAGTGAGGTTTGAAGCCATGTAGTTTGAGGCAAACACACCTGCTGTCATTTTTTCACATGTCATTTTGACGGACAAGATCGTCACTTTTCCCTCATGCCATATTTCTCTTTGTCATTTTTGTGTCTATGATGAATACAATGAAACATAATCTAAATGGCAGCATTAACATAGTTGCACAGCTTCATCATCAATAACCTCTCCTGTGAAGAGCAGTCTTATAGTTCCGGACACAGATCGAGTGAGTAACTGGTGCCTTTTATGCACTGACTGCATCACACTCTCCGTGCACTGACAGTGAGCGGAAAGTGTGATGCAGTCCGCTCTGAGTGACAAATGGGGTAATTATGGCTATGAAGGTTTTTATCTTGTTTTTAAGTAGATTAAATGACCTCCACGGTGATGTAGAGCGCAAAGCAGAGAGGGTTTATTTTCCACGTGTGTCTGCATGGCACACTGGATTGTCCCTCTTTTTCCGGTCCTTCATAATGACCGACAGCCTCCAAGTCCTTCTGTTTTTCTGCACAAAATTCAACCAGTGATGGAAAATATTCGGTTAATGTGACCCCTGTTTGCTACCATGATCACAGCCTCCCGTTCCTAACACTGTGCCCTTTTTTGCACCTGTTTTTCAAGCATACGAAATTTAGACGCAAAAACACTGTGCGCAATCACTTTGATAAATCCCATTGCAGGTGTTAAATGACTATATTTGCATCTCCTCCTCCCAGTATTTTGCACATTCTGATGATCTGCATGTATTCCTCATATTCAGAAGGCCAAACACACTGGATGGACTGTGCATGCTATTTTACTCATCTGACAGATGCAATCCTCAGTGCACCCGTTTAGTAGATCAGATTTGCTGTGCTATCAAGTTTGTGTTTTATTACACGCAAACCTTTAGTAGATCGGGCCCTTAATGTCATCAGCTTGTTTCAGTTGAATTCTTCAAGAAAGAAGGAAAGATATGATTTTGAGCTGCTAATAAGTGATTAGGAAGAAATAGAGAAAATGTGTTGGCCACATTGTGTAGGGGTGAATTTAAAAAATCATGCAGTAGGGTTTCTCTCAAATGGAAAAGGATTAGGGCCACTGGGAAAAACAGAGGTTTATTATTATTACTTTTTTTTAATTGTTATCTTTTTCTAGAAAAACAGCAGAATTCTGACTTTCATCTCGGGATTTGGAGAAAAAGTCTGGTGAAGTATTTTTATGACATATGACTAGCATATGACTTGAATCTAATACCACTTTCACACTTAAATAAAATAATACTAAACAATCAGCAAGCAACTTCTTTGCTACTGCCAGCAGACAGCAGACTCGAACAGTGAACGAGGCAACGCCATGTCCTATTCCACACTCTGATCTTGGGGCAATCATCTACAAATATGTTTGTGCAAAATGGCAAGCTGAAGGGAGTGACTGCCTCAACCACAAACTATATGAAATGTCTCCTTTATTGAACTGCCTTCGATCAACATGGCTGTAATACCGCAAGGATCAAGTAGTCTTTACTAGATGACGGAATGAAGGCTGAAGGCTGACCCAGTTGTTTTCACTAAAAGGAGAGCCTCCTCCTGGTTGTCGGTGTCCTTTGACTATAAAACACATGCTTTTCTATTTTGCTGATCTTAACCCCCAGAGAGGTTTTATAGAGACAAGATCTTTTTAACAGAGTCAAAGCAGAAGGAATTTTTCAGTTTTTGAAAGCGACTAGACTATATGTATGTTTATATATGTGTTAATAAGTTGTTTATTCTGGATGAAAAAGTGTCTAATTTGCTTTCGTCATGAAGATGGCCTTAGTTGCCGAGATGGCGTTAAACCTCTATTCATCCATCCATCCATTCACTGCCAGCAGACCTGGGTCTAATCAGATGCAGACAAACTGTGTGGCTGTTTTTTTTCCCTCTGGTGTATCAAGCTGATGTCATCACATTGATGACATCATCAGTGCAACAAAACACAACTACATGAACAATGGAAAGGATCATGGAAGACGTGGACACAGTTTTCTGTACTTAGTACTTTTGTCCCTTTGTAAAAATGTACAAACTCTGCGCTGATATAAAAAGGCGGATGGAATTTGTTCACGCAAGTTACAGATGGAGGGGGAAAGGTGCCTATCATGCTGTGGGCATGTTATGCTGATGTCATCCATAAATTAGTGGGTTGACCCAGGTGTGATGTCCCCACTGAAGCTGATCAGAGGCGAGCTGTGTTGCATGCAAGGTCAGTTGAGCAGGGTCGAAATGCAGATTGACCCCTTTTCAAACTGCCAATAAGAACGGATTGCTACCAGGTTGAAACAAGTTTTTGGGCCAGGCTAAAAGGGGTCTAAGTCTCTTAGTAGAGTCTCCTTCTGTAGTAGATGAAATCTGAAATAGGACCTCATGAGATTGTCACTGAACTTTTAACACATCTCCTTAAAACATTTGAAATGGGCCATTGTGCTTCCTGAACAGTTTTCATCTCCCCTTTTCTGGGCTTTTTTTAAAATGGCAAACCAGTTTTAACCTCATGCACCAATTCCCACTCTGCTAATTAACTACTCTAATCACTGTTTCATTTCAGATAGCTGTTATTTCTGATAATTAATGTCAGAGTCACAATGTTTGATTTCAAATATTTGAATGAAAATTAGAATATTAACTGCTGCCCCCTCTGTCTCCTCCCAAGCTGAATCGATAAAGAGCCATGTCTAATTGGTCCGTAACTGTGACAGTTAGAGCAATTAAGATGACAGGTGAGGATGTTTAAAGGGTCTGTGCCTTGTAACCCCAAATGGCAGTGACAGCTCCTTCTTTGGTCCTTGCTCCGATTCCACCCACCACATCTCCAGTCTGCTACTTTTTTTAAACACTAATCTCCACCAGCTTGCAAATTTAGCTGGAAAACTGTGAAGCCATGTCTGCAATTCTGTGTCAGTGGGCATGAAATACTTGGTAATTTCGGGGATTCTTTGTACTCTGTCTGAGCCCTGTGATAGAATAGCCTAATAGCCTTAATTTTCCTTCCAATCCATCTTACTGTTACTAAGGAGCTAATGCTTGCCTTGCCAGACATTTGGTTACACAATGCGTGAATCGTATTTGTGACTCAGCTTGGTGGCAGCAGAGATAGAAGATAGATGGACAACTCAGAAACTTTGTGTCATTGAATTGTGATATTTTGGACATTAAGCTGCTTTTCCTAGCTTTTCATACCCATTCATGTTATACCAGTGTTAACTTACACACAGACAAGCTGCAGTTAATGGGAAAACAGATGCCAAATTTTAACCTCTGTAACTCCATTTTCTGCGATTTTAAGTCCACCTGGATTATTTTTATTTGTGATAATGCTTGTAGATCTTTAACTATTTCAAGCACAACCAAAGTGTGGACATCTCTGTTTCTCAAAGGATTAGAAACTTTTCATGAGTGATATATACATGACACAAAGTTCCATTAGTATTGACATATGGGTTAGCTCTCCAACACAGTTATCCCTATAAAGATACTTGCAGTGGTTTGGTACAACTGTTTCTTCCATGGCTGCTGCCACACACACTCAGAGATACACGCGGACAGAGCGCTGAGGAACAAGATTAAGTGTATTTTGACGGCCACGGGCCTTGGGGTCATGGGGTATGTGTGCCTATCTGTTCCTGCTTCTGCTTTTACTTCCAGATATTCCGAGCCTGCCTGCCCCTCCCTCTCCTCTCACTTCTGCTGTTCAGGAGAAGCAGCAGATACTCCTGGCATGCCTGCCCCTCCCTCTCCTCATTCAGTATTGGCTTCACCTGAGTGGAGCCTTTTAAAAGCTGGGGGAATCCAAGATGGCTCTCTCTCTCCCTCCTTGGATGGCTGATGCCTGCCGGGCACCCATCTTGGCTTTTGGTTTGGTTCGGGCTCGGTTATTTTAGCCTTTGTTGTCTTTAATACATAGTTTATGTTCACACACACAGTCTCACAGCACCCAAACATCCTCACCACACTACTAATAGCTGACTTAACCACGAAAAGTTCTTTGTTGAGTTCTTCAATAAATTAATTTATTTAAAAGTCGTCCCTGTGTCGACCTCCCTACTTTATTATGCTCTCCAACGAGCTGGGCATCACAGTATTAAAATGCTGAACAGTTAATTATTTATCACTACATTTATCCAACATGCACATACAGAACATGGAAAGCAACACTTCCACTCCTTTGTCCGAAGTCTGCCGACATGTTTTAATAAACATAGCATGACGATTAAGCATATTAGCAAGGTGATAATAGTAAAGCTATAAAGAAATTTGCACTGTATATAGCATAGCTCTTCATCTTGGTTTACAATGAATCTGTGAATTGTCCAGAGTTTTTCACTGCTACTGTGCAAACAGCCTCTCCTCTCTGCCTGATGCAACAGGTTGTGACACACAGGTGACATGTTGACATCCTCATCCCCTTATTTATGACAGAAATATAACACTGTCTTAGATTTTTCTTTAGTGGAATGTTATTGTCCAGATTTACAAATTCATTGATATGGACTGTTATTACTGTAAATTTGATTTATTTTATGAAAGGACCTGTAGTTTGTGGCCGCATTACTTTGGCATAATTCTAATGGCAGCTGCCATTAACAAATTGATTGGTTGTGCATAAGGGCAGAGCCATTGGTAGGAACACAACCATGGAAGGGAGGGGGGTGTAAAATTGCTTCCTCAGCATTCTCATCCGAGTTAATCCCCCTTCATATCGCCACGAGGCAACATGCTGCCTCCAGTCAATTTAATGAGGAACGTGCAACAGACGGGAAGGGTATTAGCCATGGCGGTAGGACCCAGAAGCGGTTGCTGCAAACGTGAACGTGCACAGATTCTGCCCTGCCCCTCGGAGTCCAGCGTATTGAACTTTCTGGTGCCAGCCGCTTGGCAGCAGCCAATAACATTGAAGGATAGAGAGAACCGGCAAACAGCAGGCTTTGTGGGTCAATGCAGACAGTGAAGGAACTCTACAACATGGCTCTACTTTCGGATAAAGGAAACCAGGAGATCCACGTTCTTTACATTTGATGTTGTTGGAAAGGAATTTAGTAAACTCTCAGTTCACTGAGAAATGTGTTGTGCCTTCTCAAAGAAAATGCTTTTCTTAAATAGGCTTTATTATGTAATTGTTACAGCCTCTTACTACATGTGTGATTTTTGCTGGTCACATGAGGACACCTTGACTGTTTCAAAAGTCTGCTCCCAGGTGTGTGACCGATTATCATACCCTCTACGCTTCCTCATATCCAAGCATTTTCAAAGGGGGAAGGGGGAAGCTGCATTTTAACCTCTACAGTGATGACATTTCAACTAAGTCCAACCCCCAAGACGACAATGATATAAACCAGGGATGGGAACCTTTTTCATGTAAAGGGCCTTATCAGCTTTTACAAAGTCCTCCGAGAGCCATGCTATTCTAAACACACACGTTAAGGAAAGAAAAAGGAGGAAGAATAAAATCTTTAATCACTGTATTACAGAGCTTCATTGCTTAGCACCTGATTGCTTTATTTCTACATGTCAGACTCACATAGTGTCATGGGTGGGCCTGCTTCTTTGGCAAGGTGTCTGATGTCCGGTGGCAGCGATTATGATGCTACTCACAGCTGGCCTTCCAAGTTTGGGTCAGTCAATCTTGAACAGAAGTGAGTCTCTACAGTAGTCTTTTATGAAAAGAACTGTTCACAGTGCTATGTTGTTCCAAACAGAGATGCAAACTTCAGAGCATGTCTCCTCAGGATGGGAAAATCCTCAGCATGAACATAGAGTCAAAAAAAGTCAAGCAGTGGGAGGTTGTTGTACTAAGCTTTGAGCTTGTTGCTTTGCAGCTCGATTATTTCCATTTACAGAATAATTTTCTCATCTTGAAACTTATCATCACATGCCTGAATGAGTATTTCACACTCACCAGCATATTCAGTCGTCACATCAGACTTTTGTTCTTGCAGGGTGGGAAAATGCAGTTTTCATAGCTTGTAGTACTTGATTAACCAAATCTTGTGCCATGCATGGCTTGCAAAGATAGCAACTACATCGTAAAAAACTTGCCTGTAAAAGTATAAAAATGGTAAGCTGTGCTGTGTTTGTAATTTCAGTTGTCTCATCACATACCAGATAAAAACATTCAAAGCCTCTTGAAGTTTCTTTCAGAGTTTTTTCAATGCCATGGGCCATATCAGTAATCAGACATATATAGCCATTTGTTTTATCAGCGGAGTTTATATTTTCCTTACTTTTATGTATGATAGGAACGTGATGTTAAAACATACTATAGAGTGACAATTAAAAAAAAAAAAATTCATGGAAGGTCCTGGAGTCCTGAGTTTCGCTGCCCTAGATATAAACAGTTAAACTCACCAGGACTTCATGGGACCCTAAATATATTTCATATTTGTTTAGAAAACCACAAAGATGATCCAAACATTTATTTTCTTTGAGTTTTAAATGCTGAACTAATAAAATAACCTGTGATATATGCCTATAAAAGCGTCAAAACACAGAAATGCACCACTTTTGTAACAAAGAGCAGGGCTATTATGTCACACAACAGTTGTTTGTTGAGCACAAAGCTTTTTGGGTTAAGACTTTGAAATTTGGTGGAACATCATTATAAGAAATCAAAGTGTTCTTTTTTTCTGCTTTCCTGCATGATTGTCAAGTGAGGAAGAAAAGCAATGACACAAAGGGAGCATTGAGAAGGGCTCTGGATGTTCAGATGAGGACAAATAAACACAATGAGAGAGGGAGATGAAGCAAGGCAGAGCAATCATTCAAATGAAAGCCCCTTGGAGGTGTACGCTTTATTGAATTCACTTTTTTTTTCTATTGCTAGCTCATCTGCAGTGTCAATAATAGAGAGAATGTTTTAGCTGATTAGCTACCTGCAGCGCAATGGCAGTAAATAATGGGGAGGAATACACTCATCAAAACAATCAAAATGGAACTGATTATAAGAAAGGAAATGTGAGGAAAAAGGGATTCAGCAAAGACATGGAGGGAGAAAAGTGCTGACCAGAGAACACCAGGAGGATATTTATTTGTTTCACAGCAGCTGGGATAAACAGGAACAGAGGTAGAGAGAAAAAGAAATAAAGGGGAATTACTTGGAACAGAGAGAAGAGAGTCAAAAAAACAAAACAAATGGAAACCAGCAGGCCTTGGTAGTGCTGTATTGGTGGCTCCTCTCCCCCTGTGTTACCCGGCTGAATTGCAGTGACCTAGAGCGATTCTTGAACAAATAAGATTGCCTTTGTGTGTGCATTATTTTCTGTTGACATTTGCTAAGCGCTGGAGCTCCTGGCCATGGGAGATAGATGAGGGCCCTAAAATGTCTCTGTATCTGCCTGGGCCTTTCATGTTACCTTGAAAGCAGTGGTTATGTGTGTGTTTGTGTGTGTGTGTGTATGAAAGAGAATGAGGAAAGGGAGAAAAAGCAATGTGATTGCCGTTCAGCAGAAATCCACCAGAGCTTTGTTTCTGACAGCTGAAGGTAAAGGTTATTGCGCTGCTATTCTCCCTCTGCTGTAGTCTGAGGTTTCTTTTTTTTGCACTATATTGTATTATTCTAGGTGGCAGCCCGTTGACGTTGCCCTCAACTTACTTCCATTTGTCACTGGACAATAGATCTTCGGGTTATTTCATGTGTTCATGCAAATGTCCTTTGCTTTCCCTAAGCGCATTGTTTAAGACTTTACTATTATGATGGAAAAATAAATTGTTTGGGAAAAAATGCAAGTAAAAATAAAAAGTTAGATTGGGATTAATATAAAAAAAAAAAGATACAGGACAGTTTCAGACCATTTTGTGTCACAGTAAGTAGGTCACCAGTTTGATCCCCCGGTTGGTCAGTGTATTTTTGTATGGAGTATACATGTTTTCCCCATGCATGCATGGGTGCTCCATGGGCACTCCGACTTTCTCCCACAAAAAAACATGCTTATTAGGTTGATTGTTAATTCCAAATTGCTGTTAGGTGTGAGAGTGAGTGAGAATGGTTGTCTGTTTATTAATGACTGCACCTCCAAGCACCTAGCTGTTAAACTCCTGAAGTTTGCAGATGACACTACAGTCATTGGCCTGATCCAGGAAGGGGACGAGTCTGCATACCAGCAAGAGGTTGAGCAGCTGGTGTTTCAGTGCAGCCAGAACAGCTTAGAGCCAAACACGCTCAAAAACATGTAGATGACAGTTGACTTCAGGAAAAAGCCCTTATCACTGCTCCCCCTTAGCATTGTCATCAACCCTCTATCAGTCGTCAAGTCCTTCAAGTCCCTTGGAACTACGATCTCTCAGGACCTGTAGTGGGAGATAAACATCCACTGCGCCCTGTAAAAGGTTCAGCTGAGGATGTCCTTCCTTCATTAGCTGAAGAGTCATGGCCTCCCTCAGGAGCAACTCACTCAGTTCTGTGGTTCGGAGCAGTCACATTGCAGGACAGATGCAGACTGCAGTGAACAGTTAGGACTGCAGAAAAATCACTGAATCCCCCATGCCCTCCATCCAGGAACTGTACTACTCCAGAACCAGGAGGGCAGGGAATATCATCAAAGACCCCACTTACCCTGGACATAACCTGTTCTCCCTCCTCCCCTCTGGCAGGTGCTACAGCGACCTGCACACAAAAACCTCTTGACTCAAAAACTGTTTTTTTTCAGTACTGCCATAACTCTACTAATTAATTGAATTATGAACCTATCCAACTACTAAATGTCTATCTTTATCTACTCAATCTAACTGATCACTGATCCAATGTTTGCGGTACATTTTGTACTTCGCACCAATTGTGTATCCTTCACCAGCAAGGACCACGCCACAAATGTATGCGTTTGAAGGTTTAATGAAAATTTAGGAATATGAGGAATGACAGTGATGAACATGTGGCATGAGATATGTTGAGAGATGAGCCATCAAGAAGACATCGTAAGCCAGGCAGAGGGAGACTCAGTGTGGGGGTTCCGTCTCATCAAGTTCTGTCAGAGCTGATCTTGACCCCCACCTAGAATAAGGTGAGCGAGGAGCTGAGTGGAGAAAGAAAAACCACAATTGAGATTGAAGTGTGTGAGGGTGGGTTGAAGAGTCACAGAGAAACTGAGCGATGAGGCAGGGCTGAGTATAAGTAGGCTTGTCAGCCGATTGGAGGTGTGGTTTGTGGCGTGGTCCTGCTCCCGAACCTAAGTTAATACATTAACTTCATAATATTTTATTTTACTTTTTCTGCACAGGTGTATTCATATATATATATATACATATATATATATATATATATATATATATATATATATATCAGTGGCGGCTGCTTGTCAGTCAAGGAGGGGAAGCTCATATTTTCCGGCCTACATCATAAATTTGTTTATTTATTTAAATGTAAATTCTACCCTCTGTTCCTTTTCAAGAAAATGATTTGTGACCCTGCCGTGCCAACTAGATGTCTTTTCCAGGAATTTTACCAGTGTTCTCTCAGTGGCCAGCAGAGCTAGACTGCCTTGGGCCATTGTGTTGCAGGTGTAAGACTTGAGCCGCTTTAAACAGGAG
This sequence comes from Scarus forsteni, assembly GCA_036419115.1. Taxonomy (NCBI): domain Eukaryota; kingdom Metazoa; phylum Chordata; class Actinopteri; order Labriformes; family Labridae; genus Scarus; species Scarus forsteni. The sequence continues at coordinate 2,359,335 of JAZDUH010000137.1, read as the reverse complement.
AAGCTTCTCTCCAGAACAATTGAATGTAAAACTTAGAAGATGCTCCGGTGGAGGGTTATACTTCAAGATTGCTGATTGGCTCATTTTACTGTCAATCAAAAAGGGATTCGGCCTCACACAGATCATCCAATCATCATCCAGAAGCCAAGCGTCCAGGCCAGCCCACTGCCTCATAGACCCCCAGAGAAGCTGAGTGTCCGATGGGCAGGACATAGCACAACGTTTCTCCAATGACCGTCCAGTTTCCACAGTGGAACAACCCAATCTACGCTTCCCCATCGAAGTCAGAAGATGCTCAGCGTCCGGCTGTTAAAGCGCAGAGACGCTGCCGGGATGAATGAGAAGGAAGTCGCGCCAGTTCCCTGTGATAAGTAGCTGATTCTGAACAAAAGATGAAGGTATTCTAGCCCATATTCAGTCAATGAAATGTACACACAGCAGTACATATCACCACTTTTTTGGGGGACATTTTAGGGGAAGCTGAGCTTCCCTTGCAGTCTTAGAGCAATCGCCACTGAAATACATATATATATATATATATATATATATATATATATATATATATATATATATATATATATATATATATGTATATTTATATATATTTACACTTATATATATATATATATATATACAAATATCTATATTTATATATATATTTATATATATATAACTATATATATATATCTATCAATATATGTATATATATATATATATATATATATATATATAATATATATATATATATATATATATATATATATATATGTATGCACACACACGCTGTCACAGTCTTAGCCTCAGTCTCAACCTTCAGCCTGCCACATTCCTGCTGCTGCAGCCTAATCAGCTCAACTCACCTCACCTGTGCTCCTGCTCACACCTGCACCTCATCTGCTGCAATCAGGCCCCCTATTTAAATCACAGCTCCACACACAGCCAGTGTTAGACTGTCTTCGCCTTCATGCTGAGAACTCCAGACCTGTCTTCCAGATTGAACACCCGTTGCCGGTTCGTTCCTGGTTCTGCCTTTAACGCCTGACCCGCGGCTTGACTGCAAGGTATCGACTAGCTTCTATTCCTCACTTACCCGTCTGCCTGAGTCTTGGCTGTCAAGCTTGCCTTTTGTGTTCGACGCTGAGTATCTGCCTGTGTACCCAGATTTGTGGTGGCCTGCCTGGTATCTGACTCCTGCCTGTCCTCGACATTGAGAATCCACCCGTGTATCCTGATCTGTGGTGGCCTGCCTGGTATCCGACTCCTGCCTGTCCTCGACATTGAGAATCCACCTGTGTATCCTGATCTGTGGTGGCCTGCCTGGTATCTGACCCTCCTGCCCATCCTCGACATTGAGAATCCGTCTGTGAATCCTGATCTGTGGTGGCCTGCCTGGTATCTGACCCTCCTGCCCATCCTCGACATTGGGAATCCATCTGTGAATCCTGACCAGTGGTGGCAGCCTGGTTTCTGGCTTCCCGGTGCATCCCTGCTCACCAAGCAAAGAGTGAGTCCAGCCCAAGTCTTCCTGAAGGCCTCTGTTTGCTGATGAGAGAGTGTCATCAGCGTGGCTGAGTGGTCTTCTCATCGGTCTCCTGTTCAAAGGCTCGTGGGTTCGATCCCTGCCCTCACCTCTGCTGTTCATCTGCAAAATTTGTGTATTCCTGTCAGCTGTCCAGTGTGGTAAAGTGGTAAAAGCACAAGACTGGCAAGGCAAGGCTTGCGGGTTCGATCCCTGCTCTAAACTGTGTTGCTTTCAAAGATCTGTCAATAAAGTCTGGTTACTGTGTGCACAACCGCTATTTCGCTTCTGGGTCCTTCCTGAAACCTTGTCAGTACAGTCTAACCAGAAGATGGACCCTGCGAGTAGCACACCCTCTGCTATGGACAGACTGGAGAGGGTAGAAGGGGTGCTGGCTCATCATGAGGGACTGATTGTTACATCTGCCAGCCACCTTCAGGGTGCTGTGGATATGCTGTGCTGTGGAAATGGACAGTCACTGAACTAGCATCTCAGCTACAAGTTCAACTACCAGCTACAGACCCTGCACTGATCTCTCAACCTCCTGCTCTGCCTGACACTCCTAAACCACGAGTGGGATCTCCGGAATGTTATGATGGGGATCCTGAAACCTGTGCTGCGTTCATCACTAACTGCACCCTGCTCTTCGCTCTCCAGTCTCGCACGTTTTCCTAAGAAGCTGCCAAGGTAGCTTTTCCCATCAACCACCTGACGGGGTGTGCGAGGTTTTGGGGAACCGCCGAGTGGGATCGTCATTCTCCTGTCTGTTCAAGTTTCCTCGCCTTCACCACTGAGCTGCGTAAGGTTTTTGGCCAGAATCCAGCCAGAACCGAGGTAGCTGCAGGTCTGCTTGAGCTACAACAAGGTCAGTGATCTGTGGCACACTACTCCATTGACTTTCGCACCCAAGCCAGCCATAGTGGTTGGAACTCTTCGGCCCAGATTGATGCCTTTCGTTCATGGTTTGGCTGATTACATCAAAGATGGACTGGTGTCGCATGAGCTCCCTTCGCCCCTGGATGACATCAATGATCTTGCCACTCAGATCGACCTTCGCATCAGGGCACGAAGAAGAGCTAAACATCAGGGGTCTAGTCGTCCATCAATCCCCAGTCCATGCCTGAAAGATCCGTCCAGACGATCTCCACCCACTCGTACAATGGAGTCCGAACCATGGTGGACAAGGACACTTCGTCAAAGACTGCCCAGTAAAAGAGAGAGCTCACCCGAGAAGAGGAGATACGGGTGAGCTCTTCCCTCAAGGCTCCTCAAGTCCTTCGTCCTCCTCTCTCTCTGCTCGCCTGCTCCTGCCTGACGGACCTCAGACCCTGGCCACCCCTCATCAACTCTGGTTCTGACTCCTGCCTAATCAGTAAAAGAGCAGCAGAGCAACTTGGACTGAGTCTGGTTCCCCCAAATCACCCGATTCCTGCCAAAGCACTGGACAGCCATGAGATGGGCGTCATCACCCACCAAACCACCCCTGTTACCATGCTCATCTCAGGCAACCTTAGAGAGACTATCCAGTTCCACGTACTTAATCATCCTGAGGTGCCTCTGGTCCTTGACTTCCCCTGGCTTTGACGATACAACCCTCTCATAGACTGGTCCACCAACTCCATCCGCTGTTGGGGAACCGCCTGCCATCTCACCTGCCTGAAGGACGCCATGTCTCCGCTTCAACCTGTCAGTAACAAGGTCCTGCCTGAATTCTCCCGGGTGCCTCCTGAATATCATGATTTCAGTGCTGTGTTTAGTATGCCAATGCTACTTCTCTGCCACCGCATCATCCTTATGGTTGTGCCATTGACCTCCTTCCGGGCACCACTCCTCCCAAGGGAAGATTGTACTCCCTTTCTGCACCAGAGAGAAAGGCCATGGATGAATACATTGCAATTCCCTGGCTGCTGGTCTCATCCGTCCTTATTCGTCCCCTGCTGGTGTGGGGTTCTTCTTCGAGGAGAAGTAGGATCATTCCCTGAGGCCCTGCATTGACTACAGAGGACTTAATGACATCGCGGTAAAGAATCATTACCCCCTGCCTCTCATCTCTTCTGCCTTCGAGTTACTATAGGGAGCCACGGTTTTCACCAAGCTCGACCTCCGGAACGCCTACCATCTTGTCCGCATCAGGGAGGGAGACGAGTCAAAGACGTCGTTCAACACCCCCATAGGACATTACGAGTATCTGGTGTCACAGCCTGGCTCAATAATGTGTGACAAAAAGGGAGACCACACATAAATTGCAAAGTTTTAACAAAATATTTAATGAAATAAGTATTTAAAGTAATTGCCATGAAATCAATAAACTATATTTGAAAGTCTGCCAATCCTAAATGAACAAACAATCAAAGCAAACAAAGGTCTGTCCAGTCTGCAGGCCATGGAGAAGAGAGAGAGTGAGGTCTGTGAACAGACCACACAGACCCCCCCCCCCCCCCCCCCCCCCATAAGACAGGATTCCAACCCTGGACTGAACCAATAACAAATAACTCATTAATCTTCAATGGTGTTTTAGACATATTAAACAAATATACAAACACTATTAACAAGTTTTATTCTTACCATTTTGAACAGGATCAAATGTGTTTTTTTTAATACTTACAATAGAATGAACCCACTTAACCTTCATGGCACTTGCAATTCCTCTCCCCACAGACTCAGCATCTCCAGCCTCAGCAACCTTGGCACCTAGGAGCAGCTTAAGAGGAAGGAAGGCAGAGCCTGCAGAGGACAGTGTAGCAAGATTAAAAGATAAGAAGGTCCAAAAAGGTTACAAATGAGCACGTGATAGAGCATCGGCCATAATGTTGTCTTTTCCCTTTATGTGTTCAATATTTAAGTTGTAAGGCTGTAAAAACAGAGCCCATCTCATAAGTCTCTGATTTGGATTTTGCAGAGAGTTCAAAAATGTCAGTGGGTTATGGTCTGTCAGTACTTTGATTGGCATCCCAGAGTCAAGATAGACATGAAAATGTTGCAATGCCAAAATCAAAAACAGCACTTCTTTTTCTACAACAGAATAGTTCATCTGATTGGAAGTGAACTTCTTTGAAAAGAAAAAAACTGGACGTTCAAGGGTTAACAAAGCATCTAATTTTTTAAGGGACTCAGAATTCTTCAGACAACCATAAAGAATAGAATCATCAGGTGCTGCCACATCCTCCTCCCCCCCTAAAGATGACTGCACCACTGCACCACAATTCAACACAGGACCTATGGCTGAAGGAGAAACACCTGAGACATCAGACTTTTGAGCTGATGTTCGAGCATATTACAACTTTAATAAGTCTATGTGGCAAAGCTGATTCCTCTTTCTGGGATCTGGAGTAGCTATCAGGTAGTTTAGCTCAGATAACCGCCGTACAACTGTGTAAGGACCAACAAACTTTGCTTGAAAAGGTGAACCAATGACGGGCAACAAAGCAAGTACTTGATCACCTTCACTAAAGTGACGCTTTTCAGACTTTTTGCCATACAAATGCTTCATTTTGGACTGAGATTTCTCCAAGTGTTGTTCGCCAATTCACCTGCCAAATAGAGCCTGTGACGAAAACCATTTACATAATTGATCAAATTGGAGGGCGGCTTTTCAGTCAACCACTCATCACGGAGAACTGTCAAAGGTCCATGTACCTTGTGGCCAAAAACAAGATCATTAGGGCTAAATGCCGTGCTCTCCTGGCACACCTCCCTTGCTGCTAGCAGTAACCATGGTAACCCTTCCTCCCAGTCGTTACCCATCTCAGTGCAGGAAGAGCACATCAATGACTTAAAGCAGCACTACGGAAGATTCTCGCTTGACCGGAATGAGAACACAACTACCCATGAGAGCTAGCGCGTGCATACTGCCGTAAAGGTACAGATCCGCCGGTCGCCTACATTTGTTTTGTAGGCAAATCACAGAAGCCGGGACTTCGCTCAGAAGTATTCTTCTGTCTTCAGCGGCTGTTTGCAGGATGGATAGCGACGAGGTAATGTATTTATTTTTGACTAAATGACGATGTTGAAAATCGCTAAGTTCAACTTGGTTTTATTACCGTGAAGTCGCCCCCGCCCCCGCCCCCGTCCCCGTCCTGTTGAAGCGATAAAGTGAATAAAAGTAAAGACAACCACGAGCTGGCGATATCACACACTTGAAATAGGTCTAAACAAAACTACATACTGATACGTTCTCACGAATGCTGTAAATGGATGGTAAACAATCAATAAGTACTTACAAGTCCAGCAATAACAGGGCCAAGTCGGCATCGGTCGGATGTCCCTCCTCGTCTTTTATTTCACGCCAGCGAGTGTGAAATAAACCGAACCGATGTTTATTCTGGTCCGAGCATTCAGCTTGTTTTTCTCTCGCTTTCTTTGTTCGGTATCCTCAAAATAAACTTTTCTTTTTCTTGCGTTCTTTGCTGCCTCCGCCATGACTACGGCTCCGCGTTTGGCTTTCGCCGACACTTCCGTGTTTTAAACAAATCGGGGGAAGTGACGTAGCCTATGCCGTAAAGCAGTCCAAACTTGTAGTTTTCAGTGTGGCAGGGTTCCCACCATCCACCCCGAAGTTACATAGCGCTAGTGAAAGCAATACAGACCACTTCAGAACACGACAGAGGTGTCATTCAACTTATTGTAAAGTGGTGGACCATGGCGATGAATATCTAAGGACTATATTATGTTTGAAAACCTACATAGTGTTGGTTTAAGAGACTGGTGAAACCTTTCTAAAACACCCTGACTTTGTGCATGATAAGCAGAAGCTTGGCTATGCTTCATGTTTAACTGTTTTGAAACTTGTGCAAATAAACATGAAGAAAAATTAGAACCTTGGTCACTCTGAATGATTTTAGGAATACCAAATATAGCAATAAACTGAGTTAGGGCTTTAACCACAGATTTAGCTGTAATGGTCTGCAAAGGATAGGCAGCAGGATATCGTGTAACCTGGCACTTAACTGTCAAAAGATACTCAGAACCAGATTTTGATCTCGGCAACGGTCCAACACAATCAATGATTAAATGTACAAATGGTTCATACACGGCAGGGATCGAAAACAGAGGGGCAGGTTTCATACACTGATTAGGCTTTCCCATCAGCTGACATGTGTGACACGTCTTAATGTAAGCAGAAACATCACGCTTAAGACTAGGCCAGAAAAAAAAACGCAATATGTGACGATATGTTCTACCAACTCCCAAATGTCCTGTTTGGTCATGAGAACATTTCAACACATCATTTCGGAATTTACTTGGCACCACTATCTGAATAACTCGATCACCCACACAGTCACCTTGGGGAACCCATTTGCGCACCAACACACCATTCTGCAGGAAGTAGCCTGAGGCAGCACTTTTAGCTTCACTGCTAGGTCTCACCTGGTCAAACATGTCACCCCGGGAATCATCAGATCTCTCCTCAGAAATAAGCTCTTGCTGAGAAACTGGAAGAGAATCAGGTGCATGTATATGTGAAATATCAATATCCTCTTATCATCTGAAGAGCGAGAGGCAACTTTAGACATTGCTCATGTCACAGCACAAGACACAAAAACATCAGGAAACTCATTTTCACAATCAGGTTCATTTACTTCAATGTCAGACTTGGTAGGAGGGAATCCATCAGCCCAAACCCGGTTTCCAGCCAAATCATTTCCAAGTATCACATCAACTCCATCTATAGGCAAGGCAGGCCGAACACCTATCTGGATATCACCATTCACCAGACCACAAGAAAGAGTAGCTTTATGATTTGATTCTGTCAACATTTGAGGGAACATAAAAATCTACAAACAAGACAACCGGATACTTTCTTGGTGTGGGATTTAAAGGTTTAAACAGTTAATATTTGAGTATGAGATGAATTAAAAATCCACAAACGTTTGGGACAAAATCCATCAGAAAAGGCAAAATGTTTGTAAATAAAGTAGCAATAAAAAAACTTAAAACAGATGATACTGAGTTGACACACAAAAATGTTTTTGATGAACAACACATTTTATAAATTTATTATATTAGTAAGTGGTTCCGCATATAAAATTATAATTGCGATAATTCTAATAACTTTCAGCTTTTTGAACCTTTAAATATTTAAACTAGAAAAGCACTCAGGGAGCACAGACCTCCGCCAAGCAGCACAGTTCCCTATTTCCAAGTGATAAAGAATCCTTTGAACAATTCCTGGATCCAGACGGTGATCTGGATCAACACCAAAATTGAATCACTTCTTCCTTTTCCCATGGTGAACATTTCTTGAAAATATTTATCAAAATCCATCCATAGCTTTTGGAGTTATTTTGTTCAGAGACAGACAGACAAACAAACTCTCCCGAAAACAACCTCCTTGGCGGAGGTAATTAAATATTTCACCAAGTATCATTCAGTAACCATCATGACCACAGGGTAACCAACCTTAGCTGCCATTACTTTTGAACATGCAGTCACTTCCTGTTGTCGTCACTTCCACTGCTCCCACAGCTCCTGTCTCTCTTCCATGATTGGACCACAAAGCATTTAGCCAAGTGAAGCCGTTGGACAACGAAGGCTGGCCAGAGGGATATACATGATTTCAGAATCAGGCAGATCTGTCTTCTCTGCAGGGCTTATGTCCAGGTATATCAAGAAGAAAGCTGAAAATCAGGTGCCAGGTAATGGTCATTAGCAAATGAGGCCACACATGACCAGGTGGTGTTACTCCATAAAACCAAAATCCCCGTATGTTATGAACATACTTGGCAAGTAAAGCTGATTCTGATTCTAATTCTGGTGTGGCCTGGCAAACGGCTGTCAACCAGTCCAGGGTGTACCCGTCCTTCTTTCCGACTGTCAGCTGGAATAGGCTCCAGCCCCTTGCAACCTTAAAAGGGATAAGTGGCGTAGGTAACGGATGGATGGCTAACCTGAAGTGAACCTCAGAAAATGCAGCACACACATACTACCACCGTTTTAGGGATTTTGCCAGCCCCCACTGCTAGATACACAGGTTCAATATCAGCTGCAGGCAGGCCAGGAATTATTTATTTTCCAAAACAATTAATTGGTCATCATTGATTTCCTAAAGATTTCCGAAACCTTAAGGGAAAAAAAGTGAATCCTGCTCAGGAGTTATCGAGGGCAACATTGTGTTTTGCTAAAAGCAGTGGCTCCCAACATTTTTTACACAAAGGCCTGCCTAATTTTACCTTAGAAGATGAACAAAAAAAACCTGGGACCCATCCACAAAACATTTATATATTCCTGTGCAGTATATATGTATATCAAATATCCTGTAAACATCAAATTTTGACCACCTCAAACTGATAAAGATCCAGGCAACACCCAGGACCCCTGGTTGGGAACCAAGACTGATAGCATGTAGGCATCAGATGCTAGACTGATAGCATGTAGGCATCAGGGGTCTCATTTATAAAAGAGTGCGTGGAATCCTTACTAAAAGTGTACGTGCGCCAAAAACCCGGAAATGGCATACGCACAAAAAAATACAGATTTATAAAACTGTTTGCACGCACACTGGCACGCAATTTTCCATTTATAAATCAGAGTCCACCTGGAGAAGTGCGCACGTGGAAAAGCTGCAAATCCCGCCCCTCACACGCCCATAATTAACCATAAATGGTCAATGCAAAGCACCTCATGAATATTTGGGTAAATAAATAAGCCTTTCGATCATACGCTTTACGTGTCACAACGGCGACTGAAAGGAAAACCAAAAAAGGAATTTCTCAGAGACGGAGATTGAAGTCCTCATTGATGAGGTGGATGGCCGGAAAGGTATTTTATTCGGGTCTCACAGCACAGGAATCTCCAACGAAAGAAAGGGCAGCGAGTGGCTGTTGGTCGCTGCTACTGTTAATGCAACAAGTGCAACAGAGAGGACAGTGTCGGAGATCAAAGAGAAGCAGTCGGATCTAAAAGTCGACCCACGAACGGAGGAGTTTGAGAATGAAGTGATGGATAAAATGGACATGTCGGTAGTTTGCTGCAGCAGTGGATCACACACTTCACGTAAATCAGAGAATGACACCATGTCACTGCTTCATGCATCCATTGTGCCAAAACACTCACCTTCTTCATTACGCACAAGTATATCTGCAATGTTTACATGTTAAAGCTGTGGTCTACGATTTGAAACCGCAGCCTGCCCCCCTTCCCTCACCTCTCCCCTCCGTGTTCCAAGATCCCGCCCCCAGCTCGTGTCGCCTCATAAAGCCCCCTCGGACAGAGCTACGAGCGACTAGCACAATATATCAGCAGCAAACTCAATCAAAAACAGCTCAGCTCAACTGAAAGTATCAAACACGACAGACATCTCACTTGTAACACACAGCAGTAGCCATTTCAACTGGACCGGCAGCAATGCGGGTCTGGCGCCGCCAGAGCGGAGCCGAGTGTGGGGGAGGATTTATCTTTCTCAGCCTGTCCTCCACAGCTCAGCTTACAGTGCAAACGATTAGCTAACAGGCTAACCCGCTCCCCTACAAGTTATTAGCCCGTGCAGGCACAAACTAACCAGAGTTATTCAGCAGACATCTCCCACTGTAGTAAACAAAGCCATTACCTGATCAACCAGGGGCGAAACGGTCGATGCTGAAGGTCTGACGGCCGGCTGAGGCTATTCGTTAGCCATGATAGTTCAGTAGCTAACGCTGCTAGCTGCTCACCGGAGGTAGAGGGGAGGAGGCGGGACCATGGGCAAAATGCTGCGTACTGCGTAGTGAGGGAGACGAGGATTGGATGGACTCACAGGCCAACTCACGGACCAATTAATAGTCGCAGGTTCTTAGGTTTGATTGGTCAGCTAGTATGCAGCTTTTCAGCAGATATACTGAATTGATTTTTTTCGTTCTTTTTGGTCTTTATACTGTGTAGATAGGACCATAGGACCATAACAGCCTTATAAACGGTGTTATTAATATGTACAAAGCTTCCAAATCGTAGACCATAGCTTTAACGGGACCCACACTGACTTCTTTACATACTTTCTAAAAGCACGCGTCAGTCAGCAGTCTCCCTACCTCAGTATTGTTATAAATCTAAGTTTTGATCAACGAACAAAAAATGTTAATGTTTGGCCACATTTTTTCCCTGGGAAACTCCGTCTGTTCTATTTATGAGGATCTGAATGATCATGTCAGAGATGCCCTGATTTAATTCCCACACTTAGATTATTTACAGAATAAATATGTGCAGCTGATGAAGATGTGCTGATGGAGGAGGAGAATTGTATGAAGCCACCGCCGTGTCTCTGTGCACTCTGTGCGTCTTTACGCAGGCATCTTTATTACAACTAAAAACCGCACTTGTTAGTAAATGCGCGAAATTTAAAGATGTTAATGAAAACTGGTGGCTCTGAGGTTTCTGTGTTAGTCTAAATTTTAACTCTACATCAACGAAAACATTAGTGTCCGGTCCTGTGAGGTCCTTCCGGATAATGAAGGCGAGACAGCGATGAAGAAATGTGTATGTAATGTGACTTTTTTCTTTTTTTATATATATATTTTCATAATGAAAGTGACTTACAGGAAATGGCCAATTACACGCGTTATTTAGCCCACATAAAACAGTTAGCTTGAATGGTTATGATGACGTGGATCTGTCAGTAAAGTTTGATATTTAGTGAAATAAAATGTTGGAGAGACATCAACATGTATCTGGAGGCTTCAGTTCACCACTTCGCCGTCTGTGTCGCCAGTTTCCCATGCCTCCAAAATGTACGTACGCCTGGTCCAGAGTTTGCTTACCGGTGCGCACATTTTACTGTCAGGTTTGTTTTTATAGATCACAAACTTTGCGTGGGAAAAGGCGTACACCAGTTTCAGGCCCCGTTTTGTATGTACGCAAGCTTTATAAATCAGACCCCAGATGCTGCTACATATCATGGTTCAAAGAACTGTCCATACTATGTCCATACATTATTTCTCTGCTCTGTGGATTTCAGTTAACCCTTGTAGACAGCACGACAACTTTACATCTTTCTATGAATGTGGGGAACTGTCAGTGAGGTTATTCGTGCTGATAAGGTAAACAACCTGCAGAACAACCAGCAGCAAATCTATTTATTTAGAATGTTTCTGATATAGCATTTTCCCTTTAAGTATTATTTATAATTCTTAAGGCCTTTGCACACCAGATGTGTAATTTTTGCGCAAATATTTCGCGTGGTTTTTATATTTTGTTAATACAATGTTTTTCAATGCAAGCTTTCACACCAGCGACATTATTTCGCTAAGCAAAGTTGCAGCTTTTATTTTTTGGGACCGTGGTTGATTTTTCCCTACTTCCTCTTGCGATGAGTACACATCCGACCAATCAAAACATTTGTTGTTATAGCTGCAGAGATGGAGTATGACCACACTGTGTTTGTATAATGAAGCTCCTATCGATGTTAATTGTCTTATTTTTAACGATAGCCGACACAAAGCTAAATTGCAGCCCTTGTAAACTGTTAATGGTAACCATTATTGTCTGCTGTTTTTACTGTCATAAAGATACAAGATACTTACAGTATTTATTCCCTTTTTTCTTGTCATTTAAAAGATGATCTATACAGGAAAATACGGCAATGTAATGACAATAGTGCCATCAATTATTTGACAATAAAGTTATCTAAACAAGCGAGTGTCTAATCAGAGCTAAACATGATATAATTCTGTTACTGTTTAGTTGAGGAAGTAAAGCTATGGAAGAATCTGAGGGACATGTATGTGAGAAAGAAGAGAAAGGAGGGAGATGTGAAGAGTGGTCATGTCTTTTTTAGATGAATCAACATCTTTCAGGAGGTGGGCTGTATCGTTTTGACATGATAAAATACTTCTAATCAAAATCAGCTAGGCATAGTACTAATCATTTGCTTTATTTTGTATAGCACCCAGAGTAAAGTAGACATTGAGAAGAGCCAGGAGGAAGATGCAGGGCTAGCACATGCAGAAAGTGAGGGAGCGTGTGGGGCTGCAGCTCCTAGGCCGGCCAAAAGAAAGAGCACTGACAGCATGCTGGAGAAATATTTAAAGAAAAAGAAGCAAGAGAGGGATAAAGAGAGAGCACAGGACGATATTACGCTGTTTCTTTAGAGTTCTGTTTGGAGTTTGAGTTTGGTTTTGAGTTATTATATTATATTTAACTAATTATATAATTATGTTATACTATATTCTATCTATTATGTATTGTTATTGTTTTATATTATATCAAACTGAATATATTAAACTATACTGTATTACTGTATATATGTTTTTTAATTATATTTATAACAAAATTATATTATATTACACTTAAGTATATTATTTGTTACCATACAATAGTATAATTGCTATTATTATAATATATAAAACTGATAATAATAAAGAGCTTTAAGGAGCAGAACCATGATGAACATGTCCATATTGCCAAGGAACTTCCCCGGCTGGAGAGTTAAAATGTTGGTGAAAGGTCTCCCGTACTGTGAGTGCCTCTGCAGATGCACTGTTCCCCCGCAGGTACCTGATTGGTGTCAGGATGCTCTCTTCAGCATCATCATCATCACCTGGCTCTCCATCATTTCAGTTGTGATCCCCTTCATCAGACCGCAGGAAGTTTGAGAGTATACAAGGGATAACATTATCGATCACCCCAGGTCATATAAGTTGGGGCACCTGGCAACATGCTAGTGCCCTTGCCAGCCAGCGTCATCAACCATTCAGGGTAATGCAAGTATGAGCACCTGGCACTGGGTGGTTAGTGCCAGTGCTGGCTACAATCAACAAATATAAAGGATCAACCAGCGCAGGCTCCAGGAACCAGAATGTCATCATCGGCCATCAAAGATCATATCAGTTGGGGCACCTGGCACCGGGATGCCAGCGCTTTTGCTAGCCACCATAATTTAATTTATACTACATCAGGCTATTCTCCCACTCAGTCTCCTTTAGTAACAAGTAAGAATACTTAAATTGAGCTTGGACTACGCGCTTATTACAACCTCGTCTATACAATTCGGTTGCTCTCTTGTCATCTCCATATTATTGTAACTGGGAGCTTTTTGGGGGTTCGTTGTGCCCGGGAGCTACGGCGGATTCCCCATGAAGTTTCCCCAAACTGTTATCCGCTTCACGTACCTGCTGTTTTGCCTGTTATCCACTGTAAGCAATAAAAATTGTCAGATTCATCCTGTTGATGGTGTGGTCCTTACTCGTGAATTACAATTTTGGGAGAGAGAAACCAAGGTTTCAGGAACAGTGCCAGACATTCTCCATTGGCATACTTACCCCTCACTGCTATTTAGGTGAGCAGAACTGTGCATGCACAGCTTTCAGTGCAGGTTGGCTGTTTGGCATGAACTGACTCTGCAAGACAGAGTAGAGACAGCAGACAAAGCAGTGTGGAGAACTCTCCTTGCATTGCAAGAGAAGCTGGAAAAAGAGTTACATAGGCTCGAAAAACTAGGCATCAGTTTGCAAATAAACTACAACTACCACTTGGACCAAACCACACCTCTGGTAAAATTTTGGTCAAGTGATTATTGAGTTATCTTGCTAACAGACAAACAGATTCACACAGAACCCAGGTGAAAATATGACCTCCTTGGTGGAGGTAACAAACACATGCATGTACTTACAGAATCCATGGCTCTATCCATGTCTGAAGATGTGCTAAGAGCAATTGGTCTTTGTAAAGACTGTTGTGGTCCAGCATTATCCTTCCTCAAGTCTTATTTCCAGTAATTAGTGCTGTGTCAGCTCAGTAAGTGGTATTAATGGGATGGCATTATTAGACGTTAAAAGCAGGTGCACTGCACTGGGACTGCAGAGGAGACTAGCTGACTCAATCATTTTACTCTCATACATTACAGGCCAAAAGTTTGGAAACACCTTCTCATTCAATGCATTTTCTTTATTTTCATCACTAATTACATTATAGATTCTCACTGAAGTAATAATCGCCACTCATTTTTCTTAACTTAGCTTATTGGGTCTTGCTATAATATTAATTTTAACAGTTGTCTAATATGGCTGTTGGCCGTGCATCAGCCTGACTTCTGAACAACACAAATGATGGTCCTAACCCCATTAATAAGACAAGAAATTCCATTAATTAACCCTGGCAAGGCACACCTGAGAGGTGCAGTAATCAGAGCCAAGGGTGGCTACTTTGAAGGAACTAGAATATAAAACATGTTTTCATTTATTTCACACTTTGTTCTTAAGTACATAAATCCACACATGTTCTTTCATAGTTTTGATACCTTCAGTGAGAATCTACAATGTAAATAGTGATGAAAATAAAGAAAACACATTGAATGAGAAGGTGTGTCCAAACGTTTGGCCTGTACTGTATGTTTTCTCTTGTTCTTTTTTATCTTCAATCATTTACTCAAGCTGTTCCTATTACTGCTGCTAAATGTTTCAGCTCTACACATCTTTGCTCCATTCACTCAGTTATTTCTCTTTGTCCTGCATGTCCGAAAAAAATATGTTTACTCATTCATCATGAGCACACCATTAACAGCCTGCTAACAGCTCACTAACACCTTCAACAACCTGTCCTCCTCCTCCTCTTCTCCCCCTCTCATTCTCAACCCTTCAGCTTCCCCCACCTCTCAAACAGCTGTTTACACACACAAACCAACACACATGCCTGTTGTCTCATTACGAAGGAGCACATCCATTTTGTTGAGCATGAACATCTAATTGGCTTGCCTTCTCAATTCACCCAATTCATCATGTTATATTGGGGCTGTTAGTAGTAAACAATATGCCAGCCTCCATCAGCGCTATATAACCATTAGTCCTTAAGCCTGAGTTGTCATATAGCATCACCAGAGATGCTGCATAATCTTGGAAAGAGCTTTGGTTTTCTAACCTTTATGCACAAGCTGAGTAGATAAGGCTTTGAATTCCCCTAGCAAAAAAGACTAGTTAAATTCTGAAAAACAATAATTTGTTGCTGCAGTCAACAGCTCAACTGTTTCTGATCTTTAGCCAAGTACAAAAATATGCAAACCATTTTTTAAACAAGGATGGAGGGATCAGGGTTTTTGAAAAAAAAAAAATGCAATTGATTCTTTAAAGAAAACAGACTATCAAAAGTCTTCAGCCAATAATACAAAGTGACACCCATTTAACATTTACCCCAGTTTAAAAAAACCCCACCTGTTATGAATTTCTTCATGTCTTTTTTCCCCAAGCTCAGTTCTTACTTTTGTAACACACAATAAGAAAATATCCTGGGACTGAAGATTATAAGATGCTGTACCCTTCTGACTGTAGGTCAGAAGGTAGGGTGGGAGCAGGCCAAGAATACATTATAGATAAGAATACGCCAGTGATTGAGTCTGCGTGCAGACAAGGAAGACCATCCAACATGAGCATACAGCAAACAATGATGAGTAAGAGATTAAAACCAGTGATGAACCTCAGAGCTCCATGATACACAGTATCCAGAGACTGCAAGCTTTGAGAGGAGGCATGCATGTACAAAACATCACCATAGTCCAACACAGACATAGATATAGCAGAAACCAGTCTTTTTCTGGATTAAAAAGAGAGACAAGACTTTATTCTAAAGAAAAAAATCTAACTTCAGATTTAATTTTTTAGGAAGCTGCTGAATATGAGCAGAGAAAAAAGGAGAATCATTGATTAAAGGTGTAGTCAGTGATGTGGGAAAAAAAACGAGTGGAGAGGTTGTATATAAACAAATTTAGACCCACCCCCTGAAAGCTGATGGACGTGAATCGTCATGGAAACGGCCGTAGAAACTGCGTAGCTGACCAACGTAGCTCAGGTAACCCTGACTCGTCAGACAACTCGACTGCAATTATTGATAACATCACAACAACAGTGCATTCTGGCAGATTAGACAATAAGATGAATGCCTGACAGCTGTTACTTTAAAGTCCCCAAATAAAGAATTTGAATTCTAGGACATTACAAAATTGTAGTGGATGATTAATCAAATGAATACACTAATAGAGAAGACTGTAAAACTACATTTTTATCGGTGATTGAATAAAACCAAAGTCAGGGAATCTTGTCCAGATCATTCTAAGCTCAATCAGGCAACTCAAATTACACTTTAAGTGTGTTTCATAAATAAAATTAAAAAAAAGAAAAAGGTGGAGGGCATCCAGCTAACCAATTAGGTCTGGTGAATTATTAAAGAATGTAGTGCAAATATAGATACATTAATTAAAAAATAAAATAAAGCGGAGTCTCAAAAAGGCCGTTCCTGTTATCACCTCAGCTTTGTTTGGTTTGACTAGCGACGCATGTGTGAAGTGATGTGCCACTGCCATGTATGGGTCCTTCAACTGGACAGTATTAAAATGTTCATGTGCTATATTTAATCCTGCGATAATTTTTTTTTAAGTCGTTAATTTGCGTTGTAATTAATTAATCTAATTTATGCACTAAAGTGACAGCCCTTACATATATCTATATATATATATGTATATATCTATATCTCTCGCTATATATATCTTTATCTATATCTATCTATCTATCTATCTATCTATCTATCTATATATCTATCTATCTATCTATCTATATATATATATATATATATATATACATATAAATATATATGTATATATCTATATCTCTCTATATATATATCTTTATCTATATCTATCTATCTATCTATCTATATATACACATATATATATACACATATATAAATATATAAATATAAATATATATATATATATATATATATATATATATATATATATATATATATATATATATATATATATATATATATATATATATATATATACATATATAAATATATATATATATATATGTATGTATATATGTATATATTGTGCCATCACAAGGGGACAGGTAATGGAGGGGCGGTACATTCCAACTACATCTCCCATAATGCAACTTTCCATCCCCAAAATGGCAGACACCAAACAACCCCAAGGGTCTAACCACAAGATGGCCGCCGGACTCAAAACTACAGGGCCCAGAAGCCCCCGGGAAACCAACAGCTGCAGAGGGTGAAGACACCTGATTGAAGCAGAGTGGAAGCAGGAGTGGAGGAACAGAACAAAGGGGAGCATTAAAAAATGTTCAAGTTTTAGAGGGAACCTTGATATGGAGTAGGTTAAACCACACTTACCCACACTTTGCAGTGAAAAACGGCCTTCTGTACCAGGTAGTAAAAGTTAATGACCGAGTCACTGAGCAACTGCTGGTCCCAAAGTCCCATCGTTCCACAGTCCTGCCATTAGGACATACCCATGTTCTGGGAGCTCACCTTGGGGTAGAAAAAACAAAGGAAAGAATTTTGCAGAGGCTCTTTTGGCCAGGAGTGCACAAGGAGGTAGAAAACTATTGCCGCAGTTGTCCTGAGTGCCAGATCACAGCTCCTAAACAGACCTACCCCTCATTCCCTTGCCCATTATTGAAACCCCCTTTGACGGGATTGGGATGGACCTGGTAGGACCTCTTCCCAAAAGTGCTCGAGGACATCAGTACATCTTAGTTATGGTTGACTATGCCACCCGTTATCCGGAAGCTGTCCCGTTAAGAAAAGCCAATGCTAAACAAATTGCCAAAGAATTGTTCCTCTTTAGCAGCCGGGTAGGGATACCTAAAGAGATCCTCACCAACCAAGGTACGCCTTTTATGTCCCGGGTCATCCATGAGCTTTGTGTTTTGTTGCAAGTTAAGCAGGTGAGAACCTCGGTGTACCACCCCCAGACAGATGGCCTTGTGGAGAGGTTCAACAAGACCCTCAAAGCCATGCTGAAGAAGGCCATTGAAAAGAGTGGAAAGAACTGGGACCAGCTACTTCCCTACCTCCTGTTTGCAGTAAGAGAGGTTCCTCAGTCTTCCACTGGGTTTTCACCTTTTGACCTGTTGTATTCCTACAGACCACGGGGACTTCTCGATATAGCCAAGGAAACATGGGAGGAGCAACCTTGTCCTCACCGAACTATGATTGAACATGTGGGGTTAATGAGAGAACGAATAGCCGCCGTGCTCCCCATTGTTAGGGAACATATGGAAAGAGCTCAGAGAGAGCAGAGTGGGCTATATAACCGGACCACACAACCTCGGGAGTTTAAGGTGAGAGACAGAGTGCTAGTGTTAGTCCCCACAGTGGAGTGCAAGTTTTTGGCCACCTGGCAAGGACCCTAGGAAATCATGGAAAGAGTGGGTGAGGTCAACTACAAAGTTCGGCAGCCAGGGAGGAGGAAAGGTGAGCAAATCTACCATGTGAATCTTCTTAAGAAATGGCATGATCGGGAGGTGTTGTTCAGTTCTCTTTCCCCCTGACCATTTGAGGAGCCCGCCCGGGAACAGGTGCAGTTTGGCCTGGACCTTTTCCCACACCAACTGCAGCAAGCCAAAGAGCTGGTGGACGGAAGCCAGGATGTCTTCTCTTCTCTCCCAGGATGTACACAGTTAGTGGAACACCAAATCCGAACACTGCCAGGAAAAGTAGTGAATCAAAAGCCCTATCGAGTCCCAGAAGCTCGAAAAAAGGTAATCGAGGAGGAAGTGAGGAAAATGTTGAAACTAAATGTAATTGAAGAATCCAAAAGTGCCTGGGCCAGCCCTATTGTGTTGACTGACAAGCCAGACAACTCAGTTCGTTTTTGTAATGACTTCCGAAAAGTTAATGAAGTATCGGAATTTGATGCATACCCCATGCCAAGGGTGGATGAGTTAATTGAAAGCCTGGGAAATGCCTGGTTCATAACCACTCTTGATCTCACCAAGGGATATTGGCAAGTCCCGTTGTCAGCAGATTCAAAGGAGAAGACGGCTTTTGCCATCCCTGGGGGCCTATGGCAGTATCGCATGATGCCCTTTGGTCTGTTGGGAGCCCCGGCCACCTTCCAGCGCTTGATGGATCAGGTACTGAGATCACACAAAGAATATGCCTCTGCCTATTTAGATGATGTTGTGATTCAAAGTCCAGATTGGGAGAGCCACATACCCCGTGTACAAAAGGTCTTGGAGTCTCTTCGTCAAGCAGGTTTAACAGCCAACCCCAAAAAGTGCCAACTGGCCTTTAGTGAAACCAACTACTTAGGTTACACTATTGGAAGAGGTCTGGTCAAACCCCAGGAAGCAAAATTGGCTGCCATCCAAGACTGGCCAAAACCTGTCACAAAGAAGCAGGTGAGATCCTTCTTGGGCCTGGCCAATTATTACAGGCGATTTATCTCTGGGTTCTCTATGATTGCTGCTCCCCTCACAGAGCTGACCACCAAGAAGCACTCACGACTTGTGACATGGACACCAGCTGCAGAAGAGGCTTTCTGCAACCTTAAGAAGGCTTTATGCTCCAAGCCAGTCCTTGCAGCCCCAGACTTTGGCCGAGAGTTTGTGGTCCAAGCGGATGCATCGGAGGTGGGTCTGGGTGCAGTGCTTTCCCAGGTCAATGAAGGTGAGGAACACCCAGTCTTGTATTTGAGCTGTAAACTGCTGCCGAGAGAGAGAAACTATGCCACAGTAGAAAAAGAGTGTTTGGCCATAAAATGGGCCCTGGAAACGTTGAGATATTACCTGCTGGGTAGGAGGTTTACCCTAGTGACAGACCACTCTCCCTTACAGTGGATGGACAAAAATAAGGAGACGAATAGCGGGTTACGAGATGGTTCCTAAGCCTCCAACCTTATAACTTTTCTGTGATTCACAGACCAGGACGTAAACATGGAAATGCTGACGCCCTGTCCCGCCGAGATGCTTGCTGGGCCTCTTTCACCCTGCCAAGGACGTCAGGCCCGGGGAGAGGGTTATGTGGCATCACAAGGGGACAGGTAATGGAGGGGCGGTACATTCCAACTACATCTCCCATAATGCAACTGTCCATCCCCAAAATGGCAGCCACCAAACAACCCCAAGGGTCTAACCACAAGATGGCCGCTGGACTCAAAACTACAGGGCCCAGAAGCCCCCGGGAAACCAACAGCTGCAGAGGGTTAAGACACCTGATTGAAGCAGAGTGGAAGCAGGAGTGGAGGAACAAAACAAAGGGGAGGCAGTTGGAAAGAAGACTAGAGAGGAGAGGACCACATCAAGAAGGGAGTTGAAACCTGAAGTGGGGAAAAGTTGGCTGGAGACCTACCCGGAACGAACAGGAAAGTCAGACACTTTTTGTTGAGTACCTGCAGATTAATCAGAAGAGACTCTTTTTCCCTTTGGGGACACTTTTAGTTAAACTTTTAGTTAGAAAGGAGTTCCTTGAGTTGTTTTGGATTTTGGTTGAATTATTTGGAAAAATAAACCTTTTTTTTGTGAAACCTCCTTATTTTTGCATTTTTTGGCACATCCTCAGTTTAACCCGTCTGGAAGACCTCTCATGATGTTTTCCAATATATATATGTATATATATACAGTATATATGTATATATCTATATCTATATCTATATCTATATATATATATATATATATATACATATATAATATATATATATATAGATAGATATAGATAGATATATATAGATATATATTGCCCACTTGCCTAACAGCTTCAACCTTTCTGGGCAGACTGTACACAAGGTTAAGGAGTGTGTTTATGGATTTTTTTTTTTTTTTTACCATTCTTCTACACTGTTAGCCCGGATTTCATTTGTACTTACAAATTAAATTACAATTTACTTATACAAATCAAGTTTGACTTTATTACTTCAAAATCTGAGTATGTGATCCTTGCTTACTATCAAATATCAATTTATTATACTTAAGTTTAACAGTAATGCATGTGTTCACAATTTTACGTTATTCTAGCTTTAATTCATCAAGTTTTAACCCTGATTACTTAAATTTATTGAGTTAACCTTTCACAATGCATTATGGGAAAGAGAAAGCGCTTTTTGACCGTCAACCATTTCATCACCCACAGCCAGTTGATGAAGTTGTACTGTGGATATACTGAAATTTTAAGACATTTTCAAGACGTGGGGACGTGTGGTTTATCAACTGGACTGATAATTTGGACTTGTGGAATCGGACACTGCCTCTTAGTGAACGCCGGACTCTTTGCTGTGCGCACCGTGCTGTACAGCAGAGAAAGAGGAGGCCGGGAGCACCGCCGTCGTTACCGCAGTCTACTGGGATATTGTTGACGCCGAGTCGGACACCGCCTCTCTGGAGTTGGACCCCGCTGTGTACCGCGCTTCCGCCGAAGAGAGAGGAGGTTAACGCCGGGACGTCCCTGCCAAAACCTACTACATCTGGTGAGTGCCATTAAGCTAACATTAGCCACGGTATTGACTTTTCAGACGGCCATTGAATGTAGTCACCTAACTTTATCACTACTGTGCTACTTGGGAGTTCGGCCGTGTGAGTTTCCTAACGACAGTCACTGAATAGGTGAATACAGGGGTGGATCTAGTCATATGGGGGCCCAAGGCAAACCTAGTCATTGGGGCCCTTCCCTGTACTGTGCTGATACATTTTTTAAATTATTTTATTTATTTTTCCAACTTATGGAATGGGTGCAGTGAAAAATTAAAGAAGGAACTCGGCAGTGGAATAAGTAGTCTAAGTAAGTTTTACCTGTGTTTTTTGGTCTGGTGAGGATCTTTAAAAATAAGTAAAAACCATAAATTTATCATTGTAAAACGCTACTTAAAAGTCAGACTTAAAAGAAAGCAAGCAGGCAATGTTTATGCCCTGAGAGTTTAAAAAAATACATTCAAAGTTCAATATATGGCAAATATTGTTCTTTTCTTTATTACTTTTGCTGTGGCTTCTAGGATGCTTTTCTTTGTGAAAAGTGAAAGGTGCTTTTTGATGGGTAACATAGAATTATCTACTAATGTCTTTTTTCTCTGTTAGGATGTGACCAACAAGGATGG
Organism: Scarus forsteni; assembly: GCA_036419115.1. Taxonomy (NCBI): domain Eukaryota; kingdom Metazoa; phylum Chordata; class Actinopteri; order Labriformes; family Labridae; genus Scarus; species Scarus forsteni. The sequence goes on along the minus strand of JAZDUH010000137.1, from coordinate 2,337,028 downwards.
ATACAGCCAAACACAACTGGAAATCCTCTGTGTTGATGAAGAAAATCCTCAGATCAACCCGTCCAGTGTGGCAATTATCTTGGACGGTAATATGGTGATGGATGAACCAGCGGACCTGCATCAGACTTTCTGTGTCCTGTTCGAACTCATTTATGCCTCCATTATGTAGAGTTTTATATGACACTGACATGCATTCAGTTTCAATAAAAAGATTAATACATGTTTGGACTTTTTCTTTTTTACCCTAATTTTGTAGTTAATATATTTTAAAAAATACGAAATGTATTTACCTTAAATGCTAAGTACAATTTATTGGGCCCAGGAATTGATAATACTCAAGATTTTACGTTAATTCAGCTTGACATTAAGTTTATTGTACTTAAAAATAACAATTCCAGAACTTCACATATTTAAGTTTAATTTACTTAAGTTTTCATTGTACATTACTTAATTTTTTTAGGGGAACCACTTTCCTCAGGTTTTTTGAGTAGATTCAACTTATCCGGGCTTACAGTGTAGAAGCTCATTTGTGCGGTCAGACACTGATGTTGGGCAAGAAGGCCTGGATCTACTCTAATTCAGTTCTCCTGGCAACCGCCAAACCCAGACTCGTCCATCAGATTGCCAGACGGAGAAATGCGATTTGTCACTCCTGAGAATGTGTCCCCACTGCTCTAGAGTGCTGGCGTCACCACATTAGCAGTTCTCTGTCACATGAAGGCTGCGAGTGCATACCAGGGACAGCAACAGCATTGGCTGACTACCAAGTAGCATGTGTGCTGCTTACCATATTGGGTTTGTTATCTAGACAAAACTATCCAGACATGCGTCCACTCGACATTGTTGTTTGTGAAAAGTTTTTTTCATTATGTGTATTTTAGCAGAGATGTTTCTTTGCAAACCTGCATTGCCAGCTGCTGGACTGGCATGCATACTCCAGCGATTTCATCCGTCTGAACGCGGATCGACTTTGAATACGCAATGGAAAAATCCTTGCATTATAGGTCACAGTGTCCCTGTGTAAACAGGGCCTAAATGAGGTATTGAAACAGCACTAAAATTATTTGATAGATCGACCAATTTACATTTTTGCATTAAATTATGTGAGTGGATGTGCTAAGATTTAAGGGGATAGAATGTGTTGTAAAAATATTATGAACATAACAAATATAAAAATAAAAAGGCCGTGGTTTCACTTCCACCACTTGGATCCTGTCATATCACCTCCATATGTGGTATCCAAGAAGCCCTCTATTCAGCCACCTCAGGTGCCTTTTTCTGACTCAAGAAGCAGCAACCAAATCCCAACTCATCCCCAATGTCTAAACTCTTTAAAAAATCTTGTAAGTTCACTCAGTGGTGATATTTTGCCCTCAGGCTCACCTCTTCAAAACAAAAGGTCCCATTACTGCTTATGTGGCACCTATCTGTTAGTCTGCTGCTCCATCTTACCCTGATTGATAAACAAGATCCTGACATACCGCATCTTCTTTACTTGTCACAGTGACTCATGGCTCGTACCAGCTGCCATTATTTGAGGAAAATACCATCTAATTTTGTGCTCACTCTTGGTCACACAAACTACTTGGCCACTCATCCAATTGGACTGTCCAATTAATCTACTTACTTTTAAAGGCATTACAGAAATAAGGTCAGTAACTGAATATGATTAGGCTAAACTGGAACCACTTTGGTCAGACAAGCCCTTTCTGTGGAAAGTCTGCTTGCTTTCCAGGTGCTCCAGTTTCCTATACTTGGTAAAGATAGTGGATGAACAGATGGTTACAGAGCCTTTCCTGCTCATGGGTGACTTCTGGAGAAAAAGCAAAAATGGGGGATGGTCAAGACTTAGGCTACGTTTATACGGACACAACTGACTTAAAAAGGCAAAGATTTTCATTTGTGTTTTTAAAGTCGATCTGTGTTCAGACGGAATTGTGGAGACGTATGAACCTGCTGTAGTATGGATGCTAGTTCAGTATATGGCGGTGTAGGTCTGCAGAGAGGCATTGCAGCTACAATACACGTAGGAAGAAGAAAAACTTTTCACAAACAACAATGGCAAGTAGACGCACAGAGATGCAGGAGTTTCTTTTCTGGACAACAAACGACAACACGAGCATCAGGCCAGCAGTCGGTCAGAGGGTCCCAAAGGCAACACAACACCATGGACGAAGAAAAGTGAATCATAGAGGTACAGGAATATGTAAGATTGTATACATGACACCATACATCTTTTCTACATGGATGTAGGTGGATAAAGTTGAATAAATCACGAAGTTGTGTGGTTGGGACCAGCAAAGGGACCTTAGAGAAGCGAAGCAAGGTGTTGTTTATTTCTTTTCTCAGTCTATAACACATTTAATGAGCGTGTGACATTGCTATTCTCATGAGTGCCTGTGGCTCTCCGGGGATCAGCCCTCCCCCTACAGGGCTGCGCTTTCAGTGGGGTTTGCCTGTCGGAGCAAGACCGGCGCTTTTGTGTGCAGTGGAATTTGGGGTTCGTTTACATTGATCTGGGTATGTAGGATGAGAGCTGTATCCTGGTTTTGGCGGGATATGGCATCTACATGCACATAGAGAATCCCTGATATCACCTTGCATGTATACTCGTGAACATGGATCATGGATTTTAAGTACATTTACATTTTCGTCTTCTCTTTAGAGTCATAGGGCTCTAATTTCGTGGCGCAGCGCAGGGGGCGCAAGCCTGGCGCACCCCACGCAGTGTTAATTTCGTCCGACGCACCGCCATGCGCTGCCAGTTTGACAATTTGGTAGACCGTCTGCGCAGAGGTGGGTGTGACCGCGCACCAAGGGGAGGTGATGGCGCACCAGGGGGAGGTGTCGGCAGATTCATGTTGGCGCAGTGACAATTTTGTGCCAAAAACAGTGCAGAAAGTGCGCTGAAAGCTCGCCAGCTTCAACCTGGTCTAACCTCGGCGCAGGGCGAAGCGCACCCTCCGCAGCTGTAATTTGGTGACAAGTGCACATGTGCGCACGCCTCAGAGGCAGGTTTCCAGAGTGTCAGGCACATTTTAATGCATTAAACAATCACAGCAATCACTATTTAATGTAACTGTCTGAACCAGCATATACATCTGTATTTATATTAACTGTCCCGTCACATCTGATGTCGGGTTAAAGCCGTTTGTCATAAAGAAACTTTACCTGACGGCAGCTGGAAGTTTGATGCACATCTTACAAGTCAACAATAAACACCCTTTACATCTGATACTGAGTATATATCTGGCTTCTCTCATTTCATTAAATTAATAGAAAAAAAGGAGAAAAAAGACGGAGAAAAAAGAGAGAAAATAAATGTATGTTACTCTGGATGTACCTGTTATTTCCCATATTCCTCTATTTTAGTCTTTATTTTTAATGTGATCTAAAAAGATGGAGAACATTATTGCAAGGAGGATGAGTAGGAGACACCGGTAGAGTATACAGTTTATCACTAAAGGCTCTGCTATTTGGCGATGACAAACCAGGAGTGCAGGTGGATCACAAGCATTATGAATGGATAAGACAGCGGGTGTGAAACTGTCTCTTATTTTTTTTTACTATTAATGACAAAGGAACAGATTATATCTGTTCCCGGAGCTGGCCCACACGGCGACGCACATCCTGGCCTCCGATGCGCGCCCCGCTGTACATTCTCCTGCTGAAGTGACAGCGGCCTGACCTTCTCCGCTACCGGGTCTTTCCAGCACACTGTGCCTGCTGTGGCGGGGATCATTCAGACCATTCAGACGCTGCGCACAGCGCATTTAAAGGCGAAGAGAGGCAGTCATTTGATTGGTGAAGACAGCGGTCGGCTGTGTCAAACCCATTCACGCCTCCGTCTCCTCCTCTCTCAATATGCGCTGAGGAGGCGTGGATGCGATGGTCTGCGATGGTCTGCGCCATGAGTGCGCCTCTCTTGGCACTGCAGGAAACTTGCAAAGTGCGCTGGTCACACCCTATCCGCGCGGCGAAGGCTGGCGCAGGGCAGGTGCGCCTGCGCTTGCACCTAGTCTACCAAATTAGAGCCCATAATGACTTTGATACAATAACCTTGATGATTTTTTTGCGGAAGTAATGCAGTTAAAGCCTTGCATGAGACCCCACTGCTCCATATTATTAGGGGCAAATTGGTCTAAGGTCTGGCCAAGAAATGTCTGGTGTGTAGCCTACCTTGGACGATGCATTAATTATTATTTCACGAGAAAGGACCACACCATTAACAGGATGAATTTGACAATTATTTATTGCATACAGTGGATAACAACTTAGTAGGTATGTGAAGTGGTTAACGGTTTGGGGAAACTTAATGGGGAATTTGTCGAAGCTCCCGGGCATGACAAATCCCCAAAAAGCTCCCAGTTACAAAGGATACCGGGATGACAACAGAGCGACCGAATTGGATAGACGAGGTTGCAACAAGCGCGTAGTCCGAGCTCGATTTAAGTATTCTTACTTGTTATTAAAGGAGACTGAGTGGGAGAATAGCCTGATGTAGCAGAAAGTAAACCTGAACCAAGAGGCAATTTTAACAGAGTTTGAGAGGCTGGATGACTGATTTATAAAAATAATCGATGGGTGTGTTGAAAGGTGGATTGTAGTCTGTAAATTGTTGTAGATTGTTACGACAACTAGATGGATACATTTTTAGCGGAGGATGGCTATGTTATTTTAAAAAGATCTTAACTAGAAGCAAAAGCAAGCTTGATGTAATAAAGACCATGTTGACTTCAGTGAATTTCTGTTCTTGGAATGTTATTTGTTAATGATGGTAGGAGTTATGGAAACATGAATGACTGAGAGGCAGCAAAGGGCGAGCAGTGAAGGTCAGTTAACTTTAGTAATTGACTGGTAGAATGACAGTAGTATCTTTGTACACAATCAAAATTAATTGATTGATACGGATCCATGTCTGCATTGCACCAAAAATGAGGAATTATTTCAGTTAAGGCAAAAGTTTTTTAAAACTGGCGTGACAATCAGGCAAATTTGATTCGGTTTTCTAAACCGAGATGATGATTATTTTAGAACCCCCCCAAAAATGCTGAAAAGACCGCATAAGTTTTACGAACGAAAGACCTGTGCATGTGTTTATCGTTCATGGAGAAGGTGATGCTGATATGATTAACAAGAGGAAGCAAGAGAAGGACTTCGGCATGACTTGAATTCATGTCGAAATAAAACGGAGGGGAAGAGGAGCTGGGCAGGAGAAGGCACCTTAGTAACTGAAGCAAAGTAGTTTGGTACTGTTATCACAATACTTAAATACTTTGGATGGATGAAAGACATTATTTGGAATAAGTCAAAAAAGAGACTGGAAAACTGGGATAAGTCAGGTATACTGGTATCGTGGTTCCCTTCTAGATGAGGGTGGTGTCGTATTTCTGACGGCAATGCTATGTAGATTTATATTGTTACTGGTGGGAGAATTTTAATTCTGGTCCTTTTTTTAACTTATGTTAACTATGGTAGCAAAACTGAGGCACTGATATCCTGGTGCTAGGTGACCATACAGTAAAAACCTGAATGGTTGATGACAGTGGCTCGCAAAAGCGCTGGCATCCCGGTGCCAGGGGCCCCAACTGATATGACCTTTGATGGCCGATAACATTCTGGTTCCTGGAGCCCCCGCTGGTTGATCCTTCACATTTGTTGATTGTAGCCAGCACTGGCACTAATCATCCGGTGCCAGGCGCTCATACTTGCATTACTCTGTATGGTTGATGATGGTGGCTGGCAAGGGCACTGGCATCCCGGTGTCCCAACTGTTATGACCTTGGTGGACAATGATGACATTCTGGTTCCTGGAGCCTCCTCTGGGGGACCCTTGATGTTTGTTCATTGTAGCCAGCACTGGCACCGACGTTCTCGTGCCAGGCGCTCATACTTGCATTACTTGCATTACAACCATACTCTTACTTGTATGGTCGATGATGGTGGCTGGCGATAGCACTGGAGGGCACTGGTGCCTGAACTGATATGACCTAAGGCATCCCGGTGCCCCAACTGTTATGACCTTGGTGGACGATGATGACGTTCTGGTTCCTGGAGCCTCCTCTGGGTGACCCTTGATATATGTTGATTGTAGCCAGCAGTGGCGCTGACGTTCTGTTGCCGGATTCTCATACTTGTATTACCTTGTATGGTTGATGAAAGAGGCTGGCAAGGGTGCTGACATCTTGGTGCCAGGATATTACACATAGTGAAATAATTGAAGCGGTACGATTAAGTATGCCCTCTGATGGCCGATGACAGCTTCCTTGTGCCCTACTGGACAGCTGACGATGGTTGTTGATTGTACACAGCACAGGCGCTACCATGCCAAAGATATGATACGAAGTGTAACGAATGAAACAAAACAACTGGATATGCTGTTTGATACCCAATAACATCCCAGTGCCTGGAGCCCCTGCTGGGTGGCCCTAGATAATTGTTGTTTGCAGTTGGCATGGGCACTGACATCTTGGTGCCAGGATATGATAAGAAAGTGGAAAGAATGAAGTGGTATAATTGAATATTATGCGAAGCGATGTGATTTACTTAAAAATGCGCCAAGGTGAGGTACGATACGATATGATGCATGATAATTTGACCTGATTTGATGAGCCTCGATAGGATAGAATATATAACAATAATATCTGAGTGTTAGTGTTATATGGAACCATGTGATACAATAAAACAATGTAACATGCACGGCTGCATAAGATACAATGCCATTTAATACAAGCTTTTATGCACCATTTGACGTGATTTGATGAGTTGCCATATGATAAAACAAAACAATGTGAATTCATGTAATTAAGTGTTACACAGAAAAGTGTGTAATGTGTAACAAAGCAATTTCAATTTATGTAATTAAGTGTTACACAGAAAAGTGTGTAATGTGTAATAGTACAGTTGAAGTACAATTGCATAAGATGCCATTAGATAAAAAAAATGATGCACCTTGATTTGACTTAATTTGATGAGTAACCATACAATATAACGTAGGGCGATGTGAATCGATAAAATTTAGGCTATGTTGGCACAGGCACTCTGAAAACGCAAAGTAAAAATCTTAGTTTTTAAATCAAAGTCAATCCGCATTCAGACAGAGACACTGAAGAATGCTGCAGTAAACATGCCAGTTTAGTCGATGGCGGTGTAGGTTTGCAGAAAGGCAGCGCTGCCACATTACATGTATAAAGAAGAAAACATTCACAAACAACAATGGTGAGTGAATGCAAAAGACGCTGAAGTTTCTTTTCTGGACAGCAAATCAGTTCAGACAACAAATCTGTCAGGATAGTTTTGTCTGGATAACAAAATGAGCATGGAAAGCGGCACACACGTTACTCGGTTAACAGCCGAGTCTGTTGTTGTTCCTGGCATGCGTACTCAGCCTTCATGTGAAAGAGTACTGCGCATGTGGTGACGACAACGTCTCACCCTGAAACGCTCTGATTCAGGTTTAAGTGGAGCAGCATGGAAAACTCTCCACTCTTAAGCCTGTTTTCAAAAGAATGCCTTTTTTGGACTAACCGCAAGAGTTTCCATGTAAACACAAGGTCAAAACGCAATGAAAACTTATTGGATCTGACTGTATTCAGCCCCGTGTGAACGGCCTCTTAGTGTTATAAAGCAATGTGTAATAAAGAGAAACAATGCAAGTTGTACAATATATTAAGCCATTAATAAAGAGACATATGATGCCAATCTATGTTAAACAGAACCATGCGTGATAATGAAACTCAGAAGTACGGTTGAAAAGATGCTATGCCATTTAATAAGGATAAAAGATGTGAATCAATTTAAATAATTTGATGAGTAATGATACAATATAAGTGGGAAAATATGATTTGATTCAATAATGTTTCATTTTATGTGGTTTGATGAAGAGAGCCTGAATGAAGACCACAGAGGAAACTTGCTGTGCTGGACTCACTTTTTGATAGCGGCTTGTGTTTCGGACTCACTCAGTCTGGTCGGCTCGGATGGTGGATTTCGGCTCTGAAGCGGTGAGGCGCATTTTGGCTGAAGAGTTCCTCCAGGCTGGTTGAACATCGGGTGTGGGTCTGCTCAGTAGGTGAGTGATGCCAATTGACGAGTTGTCGATTGAGTATGATGGTGAAATGCCTTGAAATTTACACCTGAAATTTAAGAGACTTAAACGGCGCTGTGTCGTGTATCAAGTGTGCGAAACAAAGAGGGAAATGGTCGGTTAGAATTTATAGGAACACGGGAAGAGGCGTGTGGTCCTACTCCTGAAATTCTGCTTAAAACTCCCCTAAATATTTTGGTGGCCAGGGCCAATGAGTACTAAATATTATTTGTTTGCACTGAATAAACTAAAAAAATGTGCAGGGCACAGGGCGTGCTAACAACAGCTTAGTTTTCTCTCACCAAAAAAATGAAATACTGAAAGCTGGCAAAAAAAAAAAAATCAAAGATCAAGGATTGTTTTTCTCCAACAAAACATGGTCAACTTGAAAGTCGTACTCTGGCTCCCTCATTGATCCTTCCTTGTGAGGTTTTGTGAGACCTTCCATTAATTGCCATGTGTTTTCTAATTATCTGTCCAAATAGACAGGCGTGTGGGTCAAGAGGATTACACATTCAGAAATTCTTTGAGAAGTAGCTGTATTCTAGGAAAAATATTTAGGTGTTTTTTTTTTTCAATTTTGACAAGAAATTAATCTTTCTGACAGGCAAACTGGATCTGGGTATTTACATAAGAGGCACAGTACTCCCCATGCTGTAAATCTGCCCAGTATGAATGCAGTCTCTCGGGATACTGAACAGAGAATTATAATTTAAATATATATTTCCAGAACTGCATAATCTGAGGACACAGATAAGGCCCTGAAAAAGAGTAAATGCAAAGCTCTGCTAAAGTAATGCTGAATTGAACCTTTGACCTTCCTCTGGTTCTCCTACAGACAAACATTCGTACATCTCATGGAAATGAAAGGAGATGATGGGACATGAGGCCTGCTAAACTGCAGCTGGACTTGCTGTTCCACACATTTGTTGACCATGGTTGAAATCAACATGAGCAGATAATCCTCAGTCATTTCAGAAGCCATACAGATGAAAACATTCGCCTAGTCACTTATGACCAGGGGTGGACAGTAACGAAGTAGATTTACTTGAGTACTGTACTTAAGTACATTTTTTGAGTATCTGTACTTTACTTGAGGGTTTTTTTTGGGAACTTATTACTTTTACTTTCACTACATTTAAAAGACAAGTATTCTACTTTTAACTCCACTACATTTCTATAAACGGCCTCATTATTCGTTACTTTTAGGTACAGGTATGAAGTCAGTGGATGAAATTTATTTTCTCTTCTAAAATGTGATTTGTTCAAGTGGTGTTATCTTTACTTCGTGCATCCTGTTCCACACTCCAGTCCAGTTGGTGGCGGTAATGCACTTTTGAGTTGGTTTGCCAACCACCATTAAACAACAAAAAAGAAGAAGACACGCATGCGCGACTGCGATCGGGCAGGTAAAGGTTGAGCTAACGTTGGTGGTTAAGGTTCGTCTTGGCAGTAATGATGGCCACTATGACAGATAAAGACAACAATTCCACACCAGAGCACCCATGGCCATATCTGAAAGGGGGGAGTTAAAAAAAAAGAAAATGTCAATGGTTGTCCTTTTGTTGATTCATTAGTGTTTCAGTATGCATTTCCATGGGCTTCGTAGCATATTCTCAAACTCTATATTCTACATGATCTATAAGCAGGTCAGTGCATTCTGTAGATTGTTTCACTCATTACGTTCTGTAAGGTCAACGGGAAAATGTACTTTTACTACTTGAGTATTTTTTAATAGCAGGTACTTCAGTACTTTAACTTAAGTAAAAATTTGACTGAGCAACTTTCACTTGTATTGGAGTAGTATTTGAACATGAGTATCTGTACTTTGACTTGAGTACTGGCATTGAGTACTTTGTCCACTACTGCTTATGACTGTAAATTACAGTGTGAAAAAATTCCATTAAAAGCACCTGTCCTCCCCTGCATGCCGTTTATTCACTAACAGTCCAAAATTGTACATGAAAGCCAATATTTAGACAATGTGTGTATGCAATAAACCCAGCAGTGCATGACAGAATATTAATACTGATTATGTCTTATTTCTTCTGTGTGACAGTCCTTTTCATACACATTTCCCTGCTTGCATGCTATCTCTGCAGGGGAAAAAGGAAAATCACTGAGTTTAAAAGTGAGTAGAAGTGTCTCTTTTCTGTGCTACAGCCTTGTGCATGGCTGTTAATTCTTTCGTGCAGGGAAACATTATGGGGCCATTAGAAGCTCTCAAATTGGATTCAAGCAGGAAAGTCATTATCGTCCACATAAGGAAGATTTCAATTGAGAGCGCTTCATCTGATATTTGATATAGCTACCATATTAGAGCGAAATGTTAGATCAGATTCTGTGGCAAAGATAACCCTCTGCAGCATTGCTGGATTAACCTTATTCCACTTTAATAACAGTTGTGGATTCATTCGGCTCTTATTTCCCTGCTGAAAACACAGCTATATATTTGGATCCTTAAAGCAAAGAAATCATTGTATCTCAATAATGTCTTTGGAATAATCTGTTTATTTCTTTGGAATGTTGCTAACGGTAAACCTTTACACTACCTCTCTTTTTTCTTTTCTTCCTCTCACATGTTGATTTTGCTCAAAATGTTCAGTGATGCACAGACTGCTAAACATGGGTAAGGCTAGTTATCTTGCCAGTGCAAGCAGCGTGTCAGTGCTGTGGCACTGTTGGCATGCTCTGTAATCATATGCACATAGGCTGCAAATGGACTACAGTGCTTGTTATGTTCCAGTTGTCCAAATCTTTATACTGAAGTCCACCATGTAAGGCCCAAACATACTGCCCAGGTAAGGACAAAAGTGAATGAAAGTGTAACCCACTGCAGATGCTTGGACTGAGGATTAATGGGAGGAGTTCTAAGTTCTATGAGGAAATAGACCTTATTCATGTCATCTCCTCTTCCTGGTTTACCGCAAGCAGGGGATCCCCATGCTAAACTCCACTAAGTTTAAAAGGATCTGAAGGATCTCCAGATAAACACCATTCAATTTTGAAAGATAAAGTGGAGATTACTATTACTTACAACTGGGCAATAGGTTGTCTTGATAATCTTATCTGTATTTTGAATATCACTACTATGAAAATTTCTAGATAAGGTGGGAAGGGACGGTAAGCAATGCTTATAATGCTAACAGTCTCCCTGTGTGTATGCAGTCTCACTTCATGCTGTTTTTCCTTTTTATATTAATGTATAGTTAATCACGACATCTCTAACTTTTGGTCAAAGAACTTCATATAATCTAAAAAAAATAACAAAAGCAAACATTTAAACTACTAGGTCCACCTGGTTTCATACTGTGTTGTTATGGATGTGCAGTTCCTTAGTGAGCAATAACCAAGCCAGGCGCATCTATTGTTATGTTAACATGCTTAAAGGAATATTTCACCCAAAGAATGATATGCCTCAATTTTCTACTCACCCTCATGCTGAGCAACAACACTCTAGACGCACGATGTCTCATTCACAGCCAGAGGTCCGGGATTTACCGTTGTCAACAAGCGTCCATCTAACAATTTGAGGCCGAAGAAAAAAGGTCCATAGAAGATCTGAAAAACATGCCTATTTTCGGCACTGCTGGAATCCGCTGCAATCCAAGTCCATAAGTAGCGTCCAAACATAATTGAAATTTAGGTCAATCTAGCCTGCTCCAATCTATGATTATCGAATAATTGCGTCACATATATAATGGTCATAGTGGACAACAGTGACCTGTCTTTCGTTCACCTGTTATAGCTTGTGCACTAAATTATGCAGCTCCTGCAGCAGACCAATCTCAGATGGCTTACATGCGGAGGCAGACGGCAGTGAAATATTTCGTAAAACTACCATGGCCAGTGGTTGTTATCAGCTGAAAGGCTGAGGAATATATATACTCCTTGGATATGTCCTTAGATATGTGTCAAAAGCAAACAAACCTTAACTGTTTATGAGAAACTGAATTTATTGATTTCTGATTAGACCTCAGACTTTGTTTTAGTTGTGTAATATTTTCCAAAAAGTATTCACTCACCCATCCAAATAATCAGAATCAGGTGTTCCAATCACTTCCATGGCCACAGGTGTATGGAATCAAGCACCTAGGCATGCAGACTGCTTTTACCAACATTTGTGAAAGAAGGACACTCTCGGGAACTCAGTGAATTCCAGCGTGGAACTGTGATAGGATGCCACCTGTACAACAAATACAGTTGTGAAATTTCCTCACTCCTAAATATCCCACAGTCAACTGTCCGCTGTATAATAAGAGCATGGAAGTGTTTGGAAATGACAACAACTGAGCTATGAAGTGGTAGGCCACGAAAACTGACAGAGTGGGGTCAGCGAATGCTGAGGCGCATAGTGCGAAGAGGTTGCCAACTTTCTGCCGAGTCATTTGCTACACACCTCCAAACTTCATGTTAGGGATGTCCCGATCCGATATTGATATCAGATATCGGTCAAAAAAACAAATATCGGATTATATCGGCCTGCATCCTAAATCTCCCATATCAGCACTCCGATACAAGCAGTCCATTCTAATATATTTATTTTTTTATTTTATTTAGTTGTAGAATATGCTTATGTTTAAGTTCAACACAGTGGTTATTTTGCAATTGGTGAAATATGTTTTTGTTTGATTTATTGAAGTCACTTTTCAGGGTCTTCTAATAATTTTTATTCATGTTGTTTTAATTGTAGTATATTCTTATGTTTAAGGTTACAATTTATTTAACCTATTGGTTAATAACAAATGGGTCAGTTTTTCTCATACCTACTATTGCTGACTACTGTTCTCTGTTTGAGTAATCTGACCTGATCAAGCCTTTTCTTACAGTCCATACAACAAAATAGGTAATAAAAGTCTGTATGATTCCTGCTGAGATTAACTGCTGCAATATCGGTATCGTATCGGAGGTGAAATAGTTGTATCGGAACACCCCTACTTCATGTTGCCTTCAGATTAACTCAAGAACAGTGCAGATAGCTTCATGGAATGGATCTTCATAGCGGAGCAGCTGCATCCAAGCCATACATCACTATAAATAAATTAAAGCAAAAAATAAGGCTGTGATACAACAGGTAGACAACAGCATTGGTTTCCGGCATACATTCCGAACCATATTTAAGATAATTTCCAAACAGTAAAGTATGAAAGACGGATAAAATTATCAAGAAAAAAATAAAGTAAAACGGAAAACCTTAAATGAAAGGAATATTTCCTCACCACAACAAAAAACTGCCTGCACAAAACATGCAGAAAGTCCCTTAAACTGTCCATTTTTAGCTATAAATTCATTACGACCTTGGACTAAAATTAACTTTTCTAGGGGATAAGGAAAAGGAGTAATATAAAAGTTTCTAATAATCTCTGAAGAAATAATAATGGTCTAATAATGGGTTTATTAACAATAAACCAAAATAACCATAAAGAAACAACAAACAGTCATGTTTAACACAAACAGAAGTCCTTAACAAAATAAACTGAAAATGGGAAATTAACTTCAGGGTGCTCCAAGGCCAAAACAACAAACAGAAACCCCAACTATCTAAAACCAAAATGAATCTTACCTTAAAGAGACTGTGAGGAGTTTCTAAGTAATTACAAAAAGGTCTCCCTTTTAGATATATGCCTGATCAAAATAGACACTTTAAGATGAGTTTTATAGCATCAAAATAGGTTATCTATAAATGCTATTCCTTAGTCTTCCGGTTGGGTCGGACAGGGCTGGACTGGCCTGGATACTCAGCTTTGGGAACAAGACAATTAAAACTGGAGCAAATTTATATTATTTTATTACTTATATTACACGTCTTAGAGCACCAGGCTGTAAGTAGAGATATATAGCCGGCTACAACTACGATACTAAGTTTTCCAAAAATTGCTCGTTGTCACACATCAAAAACTACCGCTATGTAACTAGAAAGAGATACATTACCTCGTCCCTTTGCATCCTGTAAGTTTTTGAAAAAATAATTTATAAAGCAATGCAGAGTTCTGAGGAAGGTCCGACCTGCATTTATCACAACAAACATGCTTTGGCCTCAGTAACGTCTTTGGTGCGTTACAGTTGTAGTCAGGAATTTCCGGGTTCCGAGTAGCTACTGGAACGTTCCCCGAAGTCTGAATTTCCTACTGGGAACTCGGTGAAACCTCGCCACCCCGAGTTGACGATCAAAGATAGATGCCCCCAGTGTGAACAGTTATTTAGCTCCTGTAATAATCAAATTATTTGCACTTCTGACTGGGGTGTGTCGCTCTAGATCAGCTGTATACATAGTATTGCTAGACTTATATTTACAAAAATGCTGCCATAGTGATAATCAAATTCTTCATGTGGTATTTGTGAACAACAACGCAGGGCGTGCTAACAACAGCTAACAATAGCCTGGTAGATCAGCATGTTTTTTTCCGACTTCAACTGGAACGCCGATAAGTCGGAGATGATGTCACTCCCATTTCCAAGGTTACTGGAACGCAGCATTATGACAGGCGCCGCGTGTGCTCATGGGTAGCAGAGTCTTTATTTCGCCGGTAATAGATTCTCCTCATAGCACCTTTAAATTAAAGTACAAAAGCTGGGCTCACTGGCTAACTACAAAACAGGAGAAAATGTGGTGACAAACAAAATGGCAGAGCACTCCTACGGATCCCACGACACACATGGATGAGAGTTCACAAAGGACTGAAGAGAGCTGAAGCCTGAGCAGTGCTGAAGAGAGTGAAGACTGGACACTCTGCTCTTTTATCCTCTGCTCCTGATGAAGGGTATCTGCTTCAGGTGCTTGCTTGAGAAGCAGGAAATCGGGGGAAGGTCAGCAGCAGCAGGTGAGTCCCCTTGTGTTCTTCCCGTGGGGGGGCATTGTCCTGGGGATGGCCTACCTGAGTGGGGCCTTTGGTGGTCGTTGGGTCGGTGGCTCAGTCCACTCGGGGGGCGTACTCTTGTTGGGCACGCCTGGTCACTGGGGCCCATCTGACAATTGCTGGGCCATGTATCCCTCGGTGGCATGTGGTGCGGGATCCATCGGCCTGTTGCTCACTGGGGACCTCGGTGTGGGTGGCTGCCTGTGAGTCACTGCTCTGTGCGGGCCATCTGCATTCCTTTGGCGTTTGGGTGGCGGTTCCCTGGTGTTCATCTTGGCCTCAGCTCTTCTGGGGGGCAAGGTGTAACCTTGACCTCACCACTGCATGCCCACATCCTACCCCACCTGGCCTTACTGCGGTTGGTACCTGGAGCTATATAAGATCTGCTGTGCCCCCCTCTGGGGAGGGTACCTGGTCCCGTGGGAATTGGCTCCTCAGGAATGGGGGCCTCTAGCCTGTTGCAGGGCGTGGGTGGATGGATGCCAGGGGTGGCTTGGGGCTGGGTGGACGGGTGGTGGGTGGGGGTGTGTGCTGTCTGCGGAGAGGGCCTGCCACCCCTGGAAGCCCTGGTGTTGTCCTTGGGGCCTTTGGGGGGGCATGTCGGTACCCCCTTGGGTCCTGGGGCTGTTTCTTGGTCCTGTAGCTTTGGGGGCCCGTGTGGTGGATCCCCGGTGCCCTGGTGGCTCTGGGGGTGCCCTTGGCCATGGTCTCCCCAGTTATGGTCAGCTACATGGGTATTCGGTGACCACCTCACATGCATGCCTGTACAGATACTCAAGCTCCTGAGCAAAATGATTGATCCTGTCAGAACAGGCTGAGTTGGGCACTCTTACACATCTCACGTCCTGAGATGCATGCCTCCTCCATATTTCACTCCTGTGGGTC
This sequence comes from Scarus forsteni, assembly GCA_036419115.1. Classification (NCBI taxonomy): domain Eukaryota; kingdom Metazoa; phylum Chordata; class Actinopteri; order Labriformes; family Labridae; genus Scarus; species Scarus forsteni. The sequence goes on along the minus strand of JAZDUH010000137.1, from coordinate 2,321,200 downwards.
TACATCTCTGGTGTCCATGGTTTCTTATTGCCTTTACTTCCTGTATGAGCTTAGCTCTGAACCGCACTTGCACTGCTATCTCAAATCAAGTACAATACCTGTCTGTCCTCCTCTCCGTTTGTCTTGTCTTGTCTTGTCCTATCTGTCACTATTTCCCCTTCTTTCACACTGTGGTGTGGTACGGCCCTACCCTTCAGCTCACATCAGCGGTTAAATAAGGTTTGATTTGATGGAGTTGCCTACAGGGAGGGCTGGTGATGGTCACTTGTAGCAGTGAATCATATTTACTTATCTCTCACTCTAGAAAAAAATTGCATTGGTCTTTCCACCGCTGCCACCGGACACAGTGCTCATCTTAAGATATAATGTACACAACGGGGGAAAAAACAAAAAGCAAACAAAAAAAAAACAATATTGACATGACAAGTAGATCCCACAAGATGCTCTTACACAGTGGAGGTGGCACCATCGTGATCTGGGGTGTTTTTTCTTTAAAGGAACAATGGAGCTTCAGGTTGTACAGTTGCGTCAAACAGTGGCTGGCTACGTGAAATATTGCAGCAGGCTTCCTTCATGACTGGAATGTCATGGTGCTACAAGCTGGAGCTTACACACCACAGTTAGCAAGCATCCAGTGTGTTTGAACTATTAGACGTGTGGATAAATTCAAGCATGAATTAAAGCAGAGAAACTATTCAAGCTTGAAGAATGGTTCATAATATAATGCAATAAAAATCTGATGAGAAAAAGAAAGATTTGATGGTTGGTAGCTGTAAATGGCATGGGTTACTTAGATGTTTCTAAGGTTATACATGGCTCCTGAAGGCAACTATATTTACTTTAAATTGATATGATTTTGTAAGTTAAGGAGCTCCAAGCCTGTTTTTTTTTTTGCCTCCCTCTCTGTAGCAATGCGAGTATCCATCTCTTATACCACTGGTATAGCCAAAGATGGAATGGCACGCTACAGTGTGTAGCTGTGTATTGATGTGCCTGCAGAGCTTATGTTATAGAATAGGTGCAGGTCAGGGTGAGGTGTCTGTCACACACAGCCATTAAACTCATCTTTCTCCACTTATTTACCTGTGAATGCCACCACATTCTTCCGCTCCGCACAGATGTGGTATCTCACTCTCGATGTCACTGATAATGAATAGTGTCAAGGCATTATTTACTACTGGATGACTGTGTTGAGGTAACACTGGGGGGAAGGGGGGCTTTGATCTGGGAAAGAAAAAGAATAAAAAACGAAAACAGGCCTAAAAGTACGACTACTGCACTTGATGTTCTTATTGGAAGGAGGTGTCAGAGCAGAGTCAGAAAAAGTACAGGGGGTGGGGGTAGTGCAGGGTCAAAAATACTTGAAAGAGCCCCCATTTTTCTTTTCCTGTGGGAACGTTGTTATCAGGCAGGATCTGCACACTTTCAAGGGACTGCCCTTTATATCAGTTATCACTGATGGCAGCTTCTCAGCGTGTTAGGCTATGTCTTTTTGAACCGCTCCATGCTGCATTTGTTTGATCATCCACCGATTTTGATTTCTGATCGCCATGTTGAAAGATAATGATGTGTGTGTAGGTGTGTGTGTCTGTGTTTTTGTCGTGCCACATAATGCAGCTTAAAGGGATAATCAGGGTACTGCTTGCAGCCAGAGTGCCTGTGAGCTTTACTTAGTTGCATAGTAACTGCTAATTAAATGAAAATGTCAAACATGGTGAACTTATTATTTGTGTGTGTCGAATTCAGTGCCTTTCACAAACAGGCGAGGTCCTCAGATTGTCTGGAAAGAAGCTAACACCAACAGGACTCAGACTGGCTTCAAGAAGACCTCAAAGAAAATAAAATCATAAAAGCTGTACTCTGGCAACTGCTCTGTTCTGCAAAAGCCTAACCTCTAACACAGGGAAGTCAAGTTTTTCTTTTACGTCACTGGCTTCAAAATGGTTTAAGCATTTAAATAAAAACCTCCACCCCCCAAACACACAGAGCCAAACAAAACCATGGTATTTGCTGCTTAACCTTATATTCATGTACACATCTGCAGGGGCCCTAATGAAAGTCAAAACTCTGAGAAAACATGGGCTTGCTGTGCAATGGGTGATACTGAGCACAAGATTTGCCAAGATTTGCCCCTCTAAAGGATAGTAGTGTGGTTGGGTGGGGGTATCTGCCACATGTGGTGTCAGTATAAACATTGTACTGTTTAGCTGGTTAAATATATGAAGGAAAATATAACAAATAAGCAAAACTGAGGCCAGCAAATGAACAGTTAACACTAACAGTATATATAGTATGAATTTAAATATGACAACACTGTTTGACAATAAGGTAAAGTATGACATAGATATTCCACTGGATATTGTTTCTTTCCGGAGAAGTAGCAGAAGTACCTGTCAGTATGTAATCTGGATACACTAGATGATACATCAACAGTCACAGAGGGAAAACAGCGAAATGTATTTTAGTCTCCAGGATCAGACAGAGCAAGTTGTATTACAGGGAGGATTTATAAAGTCTGATGGCCACAAGCACCGCTGACCCCCCGTGGCCCTCTTTAATGCATGGGAGAGATGTCTCACACTCAGTGTGCTCCTCTGTTTATCCAGTATGTTGCAGAGGGGATGAGATGTACTGTCCATGACTTTCTGCAGCTTGGACAACATATTCCTCATCGAAACCTGCCCACTATAGTCCAACTGCACAGCCACAACATCAATCAATGGCCTTCCAAATCAGTTTGCTGAGTTTGTTGGTGTCCCCTACCCTGAGCCTGCTGCCACAGCACACACAACACAACAGCATACAGGATAGTGCTGATACCACAGACTCATAAAACATCCAGCAAATGTTAAACAACATCACCCTTCTCAGGAAGAAGAGGTGGCTCAGGCCCTTCTTATAGGCAGCCTTGGTGTTCTTTGTCCAGTCCAGTTTGTGGCCCAGGTACACTTTCAAGTACCGGTACTCCTCCACATGTCCACACTGATCCCCTGAATGGCCACTGGAGCTCTTGTCCTCAAGCCTTTCAAGTTAATGTAACTAAGTTGCTCTTTGTGTACTTGTGCCTTTTGATTTTTTGAACAGTACTTTCACTTTTACTTGAAGGTGTTTTCAAGGATGAATTGTATTTAGTTACATTTGCCTTAGCATATGAGTTGAGAGAAAAAAGTAAGGCAAAAAAGCTAAACCCATCAAAGTCTTCCATGAACTACTGTCGTCACTATATCAAATGATAAAATACAGTCCTGATACTAATTTTAATATTATGATATGCAGCATTTGAACAAAAAAAAAAAATAAAAATCTATCTATCTATATATATATATATATATATATATATGTATATATATACATCTATACATCATATATATATATCTGTATTGAACTGTTCGATACAGTGGCCTCGGTTTGGTACACCCTATGAACCAATCAATATGCAATTTTGTATTTATTTATTTGATCAACTTCTGACGAGCTGCTATGCGCTGAAGGTTCAGTGAATCTGCGTTCGACTACTCCAGGCTGCATTGTCGAGCACAGATCCGCTGAGCTGCGGGTGCAGCTCCTCCCATATTCATTCGGGAAAGCTGATGAGACAGAAGAAACTACATACGCTAGGGCGCTGCAACATGGCGAGTGCTTTACCATGAGCTGAAATTGAAGACCCTCCACTATCATTCAGATCTGGTGTTTGGGACTATTTTGGCTTCCGTGTTAAGTATGACCCTGATGGTAAGCATGTCGTGGACAAAAACGCAACAGTATGTCGAAAGTGCAACATGATGCTAAACTACATCCTGGGAAATAGAATAAACACCTACATCATCCCGGTGTTAAAACAAGTGGAACCAGACAGAAACAACAAGCAGCACACATGCTACAGACTTTCCCTGGGTCATTTAAACTGTCATTAGCACATGATTCAAAGAGGGCAAAGGAAATCGACTGGTCAATAGCTACTAACGCTGGGTTTCATATATGTATTGATATATGTATATATATATATATATATGTATATATATATATATATATATATATAAATATATATATATATATATATATATATATATATATATATATATATATATATATATATATATATATATAGATATAGATAGATAGATAGATATATATTGATATATATTGATATATATATTGATAAATATTGATATATATATTTTAATTTGGTGGACTTGCAACATGGAAATGGCACCCCATTTGATGGAAATACCCATGAACAATCTGTTAATACATTGGTCTTTTTGGTCAAACACATTGTGCTAATGCAAAACTATGATTCAGAGTTTTAAAAATAGATTTTCACTGATGTCTTTGATATTTTATTTCTGATATATGTACTAGAGATAATGTCTTAAATGTTGGCTATATCATGTTATGATATATAATTAGCACAATAGAAGATTTGCTTGTTACTGGATAATACACACACAATAGAAGACAGAACATCATTTCACTCTTTTCCAGAATACAAAGCAAAAGAAATTAAGGCTTTACTTGGATAAAAACACAAGGGAAGCCAGAGGGCAACAGAAAAGAAACATGTTGACACTGATTAAGACGGGTAAGATATTTAAAGATTAAAACATTAAATCAAAGAGGGAAAGTAAAATAACTTATAAGTGGAACTTAGAACAAAATGAAAAAAAACACCAAAGGAAGTGCAAAAAAAAAGAAAAAACACATATCAGGACATGAGCCATTTCATTATTCCATAAAGGACAAAAATGCAAAATTACCAGGGGCCTTGTAGTCCCACCTTTTTTCACACCCTCTCAGTACATCTCCCTTCCCCCTTTCAACCTGCTCTTATTATCCAGCTCTATCAAGGTGTTGCCGCTTTCCTTCTGTCCAGCTTGAATGTGAAAGGTCAGGACGGTGATCAAGCCGGTAATTAGACAGACCTGGGAAGAGGAACTAGATCACTGCATGTCACCCTCTTCAAATGAACAGCCAGAAAGCTAGTGTCGCCTTCCTATCCAGCCGCAGATGAAGCCTGTGACTCTTTTCATTTAAGAGGAAAACAAGAGAAGAACACAGTGAGGTGGCTCGCCTTTCTTTCTGCCAGTAATCCACTGCTAGTGGTTTCTAAGCCTATTAGTGTCTGAAAATTTTAAGACAGAGGCTAAAAGAAAAGGGACCCCTGAGCATGAGGAGATGAGGATTGGCCTTTCATAATATGTGTGAGGGAGTGTGTGCTTTCATCCTTTTCTTCATATTTTCCACCAAGACTGGAAGTAAAAGCTGTTGTACAGATGGGACTAGTTGACCAGTTTAATATGTCACAGCTTGAGATGTGTTTATTCAGATCTATGTCAGGATAAACCTTCCTAATGAATAGTGTCATCTGTGTTGTTAGGGTTGGTTTTGATCCACTTTTAAAGAATAAGATTATAAAGCAATAGTTAGAGCCAAAACTGAAATCATGGTGCATCTGTGAAGATGAGCAGATAAGTGTTTACAAATATTCATGCTCATGAAGTTCCCCTGCTAAAAAAAAATACTGTTTTTCACTTTTCTTTATGTAAAAACAGTATATATGGGTTGAAATTTACCCATCACAACATACATTTTTAATGTTTGGTTATTAATGGAATGGAAAAATGTACACGTGCCTCTGCAATATGTGGGGTTAAGTGTCTTGCCCAAGGACACATCCCAATGTGACAGCCAGAGCTGTTTGAACCTGCAACCTTCCAATTTACTGATCAAGAGCACTGTCAGACTGCACCATCCTTGCCCCAGTGTGAATTGCAACTCATTCAACTTTTCAGCACAGGTCCCTTTTCCATATCAGTGGTACAAGTCAGTATCATTAAGGTTATTATTATAAACTATAATAATTCCTGCATCCTTCCATCCTTTATTTATACTGCTTGTCCCCTCGAGTATCTCATGGGGTTGACATTGATCCCAGGTGGCATTGGGCAAAAAGCAGGGTACACCCTGAGATGGTTGCCAGCCGATAGCAGGACCACATAGAGAGACAGACAACTGTTCACACCCACACTCATACCTATGGGCAATTAAGAGTCAAAAAATAACCTATTGAGCATGTTTTTAGTCTGTGGGAGGAAGATAGAGTGCCCAGAGAGAACCTAAACTTGCACAGGGAGAACATGCAAACTCCGCAGGAGCACTACCTGCTGTGTCACTGTGCTGCCTAATAATAATAACAATAATAATGAGAAGAAGAAGAATCAGAGTTCCCTAATCAAATAAGCCTGGTTAGTATCTGCCATTCTTTTAAAGTACTTGATTGGCTGATTAATATTAATGTATGTGGTTACCAAGCGGCACTTGGGCAGTATGCAAAATTACAGCACTGTTGGCTGCTGCTTTGTCATCAATGGAAACTGTGGGAAAATCCTCAAAAACTATAATACAGAGTGTTAATGTGTTTAAATTTACAGAAGGATAACAGTAAATAAACTAACCAAAGAGCTGCTTGAAGGCCAGCTGTTAAATCAGTTAAGCTGCTACCTGACAAAAGGTGAGTCTGTCATGCATTCATGAAATTTAAGCTTATGACTGAAATACTGTATTAATAATGTTATCTTGGGGAAAAATGTGTTTGTTCTCTCAGCAAAATATAATTTTATCAGTTACATACTTTGACACAAAGGCATGAAGGACCCAGTCGCAAGACAGCAAGCAGAGTTCGTAGACAGTATTTATGGAAAGACTCAGGAGTAGTTTTGTCAGGAGTGGGGATCAAACCTGGGACCTCAGGATCTGAAGCTGATGATGCTGTACTCTCGGCTACGCTTCAGCCACACACTTTGACTGTCTTTAAGGAGAAGGTGAGTCAGACTCACTCGTTCGTCAGAGGCAGGAATCGGGGATGTTAGCACCACCGATCAGGACTTTCAAGCAGATACTTGGCGTCAGGAACAGAAAAAACAGGGTCATATGCCGGAGATCTGGCAGCCACCACAGATCAGGACTCACAAACAAGTACTCGACGTTAGGAACAGAAAACAGGGTTGTATGCAGGAGATCATACAGCCACCACAGATCAGAACTCACAGACAGGCACTTGGCATCAGGAACAGAAGTCAAGGTCGGCAACCAGGGACCAGGCGAGCAGGTAAGTACAGGACAGAAACTGGTCGATACCTTGTGGTCAAGCCGAGGATCAGACGAGAAGGGCAGAACTAGGAACAAAACAGGTTGGCAACAGGTGATCAGTCTGGATAGCAGGTCTGGATTGCTGGACATAAAAGTGAAGGTGATCTGACAACTGTTGATCATTGAGCTGGGGTTTAAGTAGGCAGTTTGATTGCAGAGGATGAGGCGCAGGTGTGTTCAGGAGCGCAGGTGAATGGAGTTGGGCTGATTAGGTGTAGGCTGCAGAGTGACAGGCTGAGACTGTGGCTGTGACATACTTTAACCGAGGCAATGTACTTATGCCTTTGAGTGTTTCTTCTGTTCACATTGTTTAGCATATTGGAAATATGCACTTTTTTCCAGTTCAAAAATAACACTGTTTATTAATTCACATAAATTAACACATGTAATAAAGTTGTTCTATGATATTGGTTGCATTGCTTCTTTTGAGCACCTGTCAACTAAATCAAACTTGTATTTCTGAAGTTGTATTTCTGAAGTTGTAGTTACAGGAGGACCTGCATTTGTGCATTTACACGATATTTGTATATTACAATACAATACAATAACTACAATATTTGTAGCTGCTGGAACAAGATCAGAATCAGCCCGACTGCCGCCATTGTTGTTGTTGCTGTGTGTGACAACGTGGGTTAGGGGGCGAGGTGGAGGAGGGGTGCTATGAGGTCACCGTCTTTTCCAGACTTATCTGTTTATACCAACTACAGCATGAAGACGAATACCCAGATATCCACCTGCAGACTGGTTTTCAAAAAAGATGTGAGGTCATGGACAAATACGGGTCTCCGTTTGTCAATATCACCAGATTAATAATTTCTTTTACCTGAATCTTGCAAATTCGTATTTGTGTAAAGCCCACCTAAGTCACCTATCTGCTCACTTTAGTCACCTCTCATTCATGTCCTCACCCTATTTTGCTCACCTGACAGCCTCCCTGCACAGGTCATTCAAATCATCAGCTGACTAGAGATGTACACTCACTTAAGCGCTGAGCCAACCAACATTGGCTGCTCAGGCATAATATTGCATCTGCTCTGGCAAAGCATATATCATGATGCCTTGACTAATGTTAACCAAAATACAAAGAAACTATAACTTTTGACAAAAATCACAACCTAAATTGGTAAATAATTGCAGAGCATCCATCCACCCATTCATTGACCTTCACATTCAGGGTCATGGAGAACTGAAGACTCTCACAGGTGACACTAGATAAGAAGTGGGGTACAAGATATCACAGGGAACACCCAAGGGCAATTTAGAGTCAATATTTAACTTTAAAAGCATCTTTTTGGTCAATGGAAGGAAACTGGAGTACATGGAGCAAACCCATGTATGCACAGAGAGAGCAGTTTTAAATTTATTGTTGAAACAGGTTTTACCTTTATACTAATATAGCGATAGTTACCCAGACCCACAGAGCCCTGAACTGTATTTGAAAAAAACTTTTTAAAAAAGTCAAACTTCTGCCTTAAATTGTCATTTGTACAATGTGAACGTCGTAAACAAAAATCTATCTACACTGATGGCATGTTATCAAGATATTCACATTTTGAATTTAGTTTTTTGTATTCACAGACAACAGTTTGTTACACAAGGGATGTTAAATTATCTGTATCTTATCTGCGCTAATAATGAAGTTACTTGGAAATGGTTAATATAGACACAGTAATATAACAGCTCCTAAGGTCACTAAAATGTCTAATTCTGATTGTTGTTGTGCATCTTGTAATTTATTGGGACAAACCACACACTCAGAGATAATTTATCTGATCTTCTTTCAAACCATCTAAACCCAGTAACTGCTATAAGCTAAAACCTATAAACACTGACTTGTTTTTTTTTTTTTTTTTTACAGTTATATCGGTAAGCTAAAAATCCCAATTCACATCGAAAGGAGAGTACCAGAAATTGGGACATGATGAAATATTATTAGTGAACGTACCACTTTCATGGGAGCAGTTGTTTTAATACAACATGATAACACGGTTTGGTAATGATGGACAGCAGTTGATATAAGTGAATCTTACCAGATGAACTGGAACCATATGCATATCCATATAAATGATGCATAAGCCCTGGAATGATACGGCATGTGTGCTGTCGGATCCATGATAAAAACATTTCTTTTTTTTAATGAATTTTTGGGCATTTTGTGCCTTTATTGACAGGAGAGACAGTGGAAAGGCTTGTGAAAAGGGGAGAGAGAGTAGGGGAAGACACTCTGCAAACTGGTCAACAGGCGGGATTGGAACCTGGACCGGCAGAAGCAAGTACATGGGGTGCCTGGTTGCTAACCACTCTGCCAAACCAGCACCCCTTAAAACATTTCTTCATGAGAAGGAGAGCTACCTGTTTCCCTAATGGCTTCATCTAGATCCATACACTGAACAAGCTTTGCCAGAGCAGGTGCAATATTATACCTGAGCAGCAGTGTTATAGGTAATGTTAATGTAGCTATTCACAAGTTTCATCAACTGTAAAGCTAAAATTGCTTCATGACAGTGCATATTTAACTATACTAAATATTTCAGCTTAGACTGCTCTGTCATTACTTCAACACTACCTAAATCAAATGTAGTTTTGTAAGTATCTCAAGACCCCTTTGCTGTATGCTTTTCCCAATTTGCACATTGTAAGGGTACTGTCTATCATGATAATGCTTCTCAAAACCTACCCCTCTCAGCAGCTTAGGTTTCATAACTACTTCAAATGTTAAAAATAAAGTTTTAAGGGCCAACTCTCTTTGTCAGTTGATTGAATTGTTGGTCAATGATGTCTCCACTGAATTGAGTTTCATTAGTAAGCAAATTGTGCGTATTATCTTCACAGAGAAATATCACTGTCTGAATAAATTAGATTTATTCACTTAATAAGTCATAATGAGCAAGAAACTGCTTTATTTATCCAATGTGCCCTTTCTAGCACCTACAAAATAACTGAAACATAGACACATCTCCAAGTTGAAATATCAAGAAAGCTTTTTTTCCACTGTTTTTTTGTTTCAGTCTTGATAATTAAATCATACAGCTTACAAATTCAACTTTCTCAAAGTCTTAGAATATAACAAGACATCAGTAATGATATTATGGAAACTACAAAAACGCAGAAACTCTGGAAAATTATGTCCATTTATGTGCTCAGTTCTTGGTCAGAGCTCCTACTATAAGAATTATTGCATTTGTGCAACAAGGCATGGAGACAACCAGTCTGAAGCCTCATTCCTGCTGCTGTTTTAAGCTGTAACATTTATGCCCCTGTGATGTTTGTCTTCTACTTTAAGATCCCTATCTACTAATATCCAAAATAGCGGGTGCTAAATTATGTGTACAAAATAAAACATTGTGCATGATATTAGTGGGCTTATTCCTGACACGCACACAGGAAGGACCCAGAAGCATAGTAGTAATTGTGGTTCACAATAACCAGACTTTATTTGACAGATCTTGAATAAACACAGTTCAGTGCGAGGATCGAACCCACGAGCCTTGCCTTGCCAGTCCAGTGCTTTAACCACTCAACCACACTGGAGATGAGCAGCAGAAAGAAACTCAGTCTTTGTAGTCGACCAGGAGAGGGGAGAGCAGGGATTGAACCTGTAAGCCTTGGTACAAGGATCCGATGAGCAGACCACTTGGCCACACAGGAGACTCACTCCTGCTTGGCAACACAGAGGCTTTCAGGAAGACTGGGACTGGACTCACTCTGTCTTTAGTGTGCGGGAATAAACCAGAAAGCCAGGAACCAGGAAAGCCACCACTGGATGAAACACTCAGGCGAGTACTTGACAACTAGAATGGGCTGGAAGGTCAGATGCCAGGAAAGCCACCACGGGTCAGGATACTCAGACAGATACTCGGCATCGAGGACAGGCAGGAAGGTCGGATACTGGGAAAGACACCACAGGTCAGGATACACAGACAGATACTCAGCGTCGGAGACAGGCAGGAAGGTCGGATACCAGGAAAGCCACCACAGGTCAGGATACACGGGCAGATACTCAGCATCGGAGACAGAAGGCGAGGTCGACAGCCGGGACTCAGGCAGACAGGTGAGTGAAGAACAGAAGCTAGTCGATACCTTGCAGTCAAGCCGAGGGTCAGGCGTAATGGGCAGAACCAGGAACAAAACTTGACGGCAACGGGTGATCAATCCGGAAGACAGGTCTGGAGTTCTCAGCATGAAGGCGAAGACAGTCTGACACTGACTGTGTGTGGAGCTGGGGTTTAAATAGGTGGCTTGATTGCAGCACATGAGGTGCAGGTGTGAGCAGAACGAAGGTGAGCTGAGTTGGACCGATTAGGCTGAAGCTGGAATGTGGCAGGCTGAGGCAGAGACTGAGACTGTGACAGTTGCGGGTGATCTACGACCACTGTGTGTGAAATTGATAAACAGACTTATTATATCTATGAAGTTTTTTTTTTTTTTTTACAAAGGTTAAAGTACCTCCTCTATGATGTATAAAGAGTGCAAGGTAATGTGGTTTAATTTACATGTGTGTCTGCATGAGTATGACGGCACCTTGAATTGTAAATAGTCAGATAGAATTTATAGGAAAAGGTTGAGGTGTGGTCCTGCTCTTGAAATTCCCCTGAAAGCTCCACTTCACGAATAAGGACCACACCATCAACAGGATGAATTCGATAATTTTTTATTGCGTACAGTGGACAAGGCGACACAACAAGTACGGGAAGTGGATACCGGTTTGGGGAACTTCATGAAGAATCCGCCGTAGCTCCCGGGCACAACGAACCCCCAAAAAGCTCCCAGTTACAAAAGATACTGAGATGACAAGAGAGTGACCGAATTGGATAGACAAGGTTGTAATAAGCACGTAGTCCTGAGCTCGAGCCTGATGTAGCATAAAGTTAAACCTGAACTGGGTTGCAATTTTAACAGAGTTCTAGAGGCAGGATGACTGATGGATAAAAAGAATCGATGGGTGTGTTGAAAAGTGGATTGTAGTCTGTCAATTGATTTAGATGGGTACGACAAGTCAATGGATACTATTTTTAGAGGGGGATGGCTATGACATTTGAAAAAGATCTTATCAATAGACAAAAGCAAGCTTGGTGTATAAAAGACCATGTTGACTTCACTGAATTTGTATTCTTGTATTCTTGAATGACTGAGAGGCAGCAAAGGGCTTGCAGTGAAGTCAGTTAACTTTGGTAATTGACTGGTAGAATGACAGTAGTATCTTTGTACACAATCAAAATTGATTGATTGATTCAGATCCATGTCTGCAATGCGTCAAAAATGAGGAATTATTTTAGTTAAAAGTTTCTTTAAAAACCGGCATGACAATCTGACAAATTTGATTTAGTTTTCTTGATTCTTATTATTTTAGAATCCCCCCCAAAAAGACGACAAGACAGCCTAAGTTTTACGAACGAAAGACCTGTGCATTTGTTTATCGTTCATGGGGAAGGTGATGCTGATCTGATCAGCGAGAAGGAGCAAGAGAAGGACTCCGGCATGACTTGAATTGATGTCTAAATAAAGCGAAGAGGAGCTGGGTAGGAGAAAGCATCTTAGTTACTGAAGCCAGGTAATTTGGTACTGTTATCGTAATAGATGAATACTTTGGATGGATGAAATAAATTGTTTTGAATAAAGTCAAAAGAAAGACTGGGATAACTAAGGTATTCTGGTATCGTGGTTCCCTTCTAGATGAGCGTGCAGTCAAGTATTTCTGATGGCACGGCTATGTAGATTTATATTGTTACTGGTGGGACCATAGTTAATCTAAACTTGGGTTAACTACGGAAGCAAATCTGAGGCACTGACATCCTCGTGCCAGGTGCCTTTACGAGTACAAACCTGAATGGCTGATGATGGTGGCTAGCAAAGGCGCTAGCATCCCGGTGCCAGGTGTCCCAACTGACATGACCTTAGGTGGCCGATGATAACGTTCTGGTACCTGGAGAATACCTCTGGTTGATCTTTGAAATTTGTTGATTGTAACCAGCACTGGCACTAACCATCCAGTGCCAGATGTTCATACCTTCATTACCCTGTATGGTTGATGATGATGGCTTGCAAGGGCACTGGCATCCCGGTGCCAGGTGCCCCAACTGATATGCCCTCTGAAGTCCGATGATAATGTTCTGGTTCCTGGAGCCTCCTCTGGTTGACCCTTGATATTTGTTGATTTTAGCCAGCACTTGCACTGATGTTCCGGTGCCAGGTGCTCATACTTGTATTATCCTGTATGGTTGATGAAAGAGGCTGGCAAGGGCACTGACATCTCGGTGCCAGGATATGACACAAAGTGAAACAAATAAACTGTACGATTAGATATGCCCTCTGATGGCGGATGACAGCTTCCTTGTTTCCCACTGGACAGCTGACGATGGTTGTTGATTGCATACAGCACAGGCACTACCATGCAAAAGAAATGATATGAAGTGTTATGAAATAATACAATTGGACAAGCTGTTTGATGCCCGATGATAACATCCTGGTCCCCCTGTTGGGTGATGGTTGATTGTAGTTGGCACGAGCACTGACATCTCTGTACCAGGATATGATATGAAAGTGGAAAGAATGAAACAGTATAACTGAATATTATGTGAAGCAATCTGATTTATTTAACACACATACGCCAAGGTGAGGTATGATACGATATGATGCATGATAATTTGACGTGATTTGATGAGCCTCGATAGGATAGAATATAAAACAATATATAACTGCATAACAATTTATGCACCATGATTTGATGAGTTACCAAACGATAAAACAAAACATTGTGAATTGATGTAATTTAGTGTTACACAGAAAAGTGTGATACAATGAAACAATGTAAGAAGTACAATTGCATAAGATGCCGTTAAATAAAAGAAATGGTGCATCTTGATTTGACTGAATTTGAAGAGTAACCATACAATATAACGTAGAGTGATGTGAATCAATACAATTTAGGCTACGTGAACATGGACACTCTAACTTAAAAACGCAAAGATTTCCTTTGCCTATTGAAGTCGATCCACGTACAGATGGAGACGCTGAAGAATGCTGCAGTATACATACCGGCTCAGTAGATGGCGGTGTAGATTTGCAGAAAGGCAGCGCTGCTACAATACTTGTATGAAGAAGAAAAACATTCACAAATAACAATGGCGAATAGACGCACAGGAGTTTCTTTTCTGGACAACAAATCAGTTCGGACAACAAATCTGTCTGGATAGTTTTGTCTGGAGAACAAACCAAAACCTGCTCCTGAAATTCTGCTTAAAGCTCCACGAAATCAAAGGCAGTTTGTTGCACTGTTAGAGGAGCACGAGACTGAACAAAGTGACATCAGCTATCACACAGCTGTCAGATGACTCAGCCAGGCAAATTACTACAGAGATTTTGGGAGTTGAAAGCAGAGATCCGAGAGTTTTGTGAGACGAAAGGCAAAGGCATCCCAGAGCCCACAGATGAGGACTGGATGGCATATTTGCTGTTGATATGACTGCACTGATGACTGCAGTGGGCACAAAACTGCAAGGCAGTGCGTTTTTGTTCACGAAATGCACAGCCTGGTAAAGGCATTCATGACAAAGTTGCAGTTGCTTTCAAGGCATCTGGAGAGCAACAATCTCACTCACATGGAAACCCAGAAGAAAGTCACACCATCAGCTGACCACCTCAGCAGGTACTCAGTCATGTTAGGAGCACTGTATGGTGAGTTTTCAAGGCGGTTTGTAGATTTCAGAACTATTAATGGTGAAATGCAGATGAATTCCTGTCCCTTTACCTGTGATGTGGATAATGTACCCAGTGATGTTCAGCTGGAACTCATCGATATGCAACTTAGCTTTTTCCATACCCTCACCAGTCTAAGCTGCTAGTAAAAACAAAGCTATTTATTGATTTATATAAAGAAATACAATACTATGCATAATATGCAATATGCATTTTATGCAGAATTTAGTTCAGCCTCTTGGACCGCCCCGCCACAAAATTTTCTGTTTCTCATGTGGCCCCATGGAAACAATAATTGCCCACCTCTGATATAGAGGGCCCTGCCATCTGATCTGATGGCAACCCATCTACAGTGTACTCTACCTTCTGCCTAATGTCAGCTGGGATTGGCTCCAGGCCCATGACTCCTAAATGGACAATTGGTACAGATAACGTCTGTACGTAGGTATGGATGGATATCTCGTAGAGACAAGCATAGACCAACAGGGAATATTTCTAGTTTTAAAGTATAGTTAAACTGCCAGGGCATTAATAGAGTTTAACAGTTTAAGGACAAAACCTTGGTTTTCAAGACTTTTATGACTCACATACCTTATAGCACCTCAGACTAAAATTTGTTTTGAATCCAGGCAGTTGCCTTAATGTACGTCTTAAAAATGTCCATCCTGAACCATGGTTAGACCACCCTCAAAAAATCTAATAGAATTTTGACAGACTGCTTCCTTGCATGTATCACTCTATGTGTGTGGGAAGTTCATGTCCATGTGAATATATAATTGATAGTCTTCTCCTAGCGGTGAACATTCAAAAGATAAATATTCGCAATTACAGAGTTCTCATTAGGGTGTCTGACCTTCAAGCAGGCTCCCTCTGTATTGATCGTCCCAGCCACAGTCGACACTGGCCTTTCAGTGGAGATTGCTCACCACCACCACAACAGCCACAACAGCACTGCTGCTCAAGTGGTCCATAATCATCAAAAGAGCAAGGCAAGGACAATAATCTGTTCGGCTGGCAGCAGACAGGATCAGGTCATGATCAGTAGGGATGAGCAGATTCTGAGTGAAGTGGGCAGGAGCACCTAAAGAGTAAAAACAAGAAATTTATCAAAACAGTCAAACTTTGGCAAAACTACTATCAAAGCTTGGAATGGGTAGAAAACACTTTGAACTAACTCTCCTCTATGTCAGTGAGCTTTTTTATCTTAAGGAAAATGGAGCAGAACTTAATTTAAAAAAATGTAATACAATGCAACTCTATATTTTTCTCAGGAAGGTGTTTTCATCAAAGCCTTTATGTCAGAAGCAAGGCTATACTAATGATGGCCCGACCATAGACATAATATGCTTTAATGCAGTCTTAATCAATCAGTCTGTATTTGAACGGTTGCAAATCATTTCTTTGGACTTTTACAAGACAGTTGCCTTTATTATGTAATTGAAAGGAACTCAACATTAACCCACCATCGGAGAGGCACTTGGCAACAGTTAGCCAAGTAAGGGATGCAAATGCTTTCTTTTAATGGGCGAAAACCTTAACAGAGCCTGAGTGATGTTGAACGGCTAACAGCAAAAAATATATGTAGCTTGATGGCAGTGATAGAGAAACAAAGAGAGTGACAGGGACAGAAAAAAAACAGAAAGAGGTGTAACTTTGTGCCATTAAAGTAAAGGGCATTGATATTAGAATGCTCTTAATTCCACTATTTTTAAAGGCAAACACAATGAATAATTTCCCTCAGTCTAGTCAGTACTACAGGAGATCAGGTAGAAATGCAGCTGTATCACCAAGAAAGGCTCACAGAATTGGATTAAGAAAGTCTTCCTTCTGGGAGGGTCAACTTTAAAACACTTCCAGAAATGTCTGAGTTGACTTTGTGGATTCTCAGGGAAACAGACAAGCAGATAACACCCATCTCCTTCCCTTTAATTGCAAGTGTAACATTTCCTCTGCAGCTGATCTTATTTTTTTAACTTCTGAAAGTTTCTTGTCAAAATCAAGCAGCTCAACTTATACATAAGGTAAATAAGTAAATAAAAAATAAATAAAATACAGGTTTCTGTTCTGACTTGATTTCCTGTGAACATCCCTCCTCTCCTCCAGATCTGTACAAAGCTTTCGTATAGAAGGAGACAATGATTAGACCTATGAGACAATGGGAGAAAGAGTGCAAGGGAGGATTTAATTTGTAATTATGCATATACTGGTATCCAAAAAAATGAAGAGATTGTCTTCAGCCTGCTCTATTGTAAAGTGTCATGAGATAACACTTGTTATGAATTTAAAGATTGATTAATTGATTTGCTGTAAAGAGGCTACAGGTTGGGTATGAGCCCATGCTACCATGATAAGGCCACAACCTACTGTGTGTGAGCCTGCAGGCATGAAAACGAGGAACAGGTGCAGGGGTGACCCATTCTCAGTCAGCCCCAGACCCTGGGGAGGAGGCCGGCTGATAGGGTCACACTGTACCCACACCACTTCCACCTTACCCTAACCCCCAGACTTGATTGGAGAGACCCTGTCCAGGTGAGTGGTACCTTAAGCATTTATCATCACCTTTTCCAACCTATGTATACACCCTTTTTCTTTTGCTCCATTCCCAAAAAATAGAGCAAAATAAAATGGTTCTAATTGGTGAACTTCCTCTCCCTCCACTCTTTCCCTTTTCTGATCCTTATTAATAATAATAATAATAATAATTATTATTATTATTATTATTATTATTATTATTATTATTATTATCATCATTATTATTATTATTATTATTATTATTATGTCCCCATAGAGTATGAGAGTGAAGACCAGATCTCGAGAAGAACAACCAAGACAGTAAACCAGGAGCAAGAATTAGAGAGGCTGTAAAGCAGACATATTCAATGAAAAGTCACAGAGGTCCAGTTGATAAAAAGGTCAGAACCATAGTCCAGTTTGTGTTTTATAGCCTTCCATTATGTCCACATTTCTATGGTTTCCACAGTATTTATTGTCAATGTCTTCATGCAGGATATGTTTCACTGAGTGCACAGCAAGCTCCTTTACCATAAATAAAAATAGTCCTAGGCAAATTAAATTAAGGCTTTTATTCCAGATTAAAAACAGAAAACCCTAAAATTAAATAAATAAAACAGTGCGAACAGAGCCAAAAAACATTTTTCCTCTTAAATTAGAGGTCCCAGCCAAGAAATGAAGGCCTATACATTAACTTAACAAGGCAACATCTTCAGAAAACAGTAGGCTAAGATCAAGTGCAAACAGAGCACTGACTGAATATTTTTCCTTTTCTTTTTACTTAAATAAGAGAGGTCACAGCCTTTAAAAAATTAAGACCTACATTTCTAGTAAAAAAGTCAGCATCTTCACAATTCAAGAGATGAACTCTTAAAAGTACTGTTATCTGTAACTGCCTTTCCACTGTGTTGTTGCATTTAAATGTAACAAAGTGATGAGAAGATAAATATTTGTACCTTATTTGTACAGGTTCCAGATTTTGCCCCCTCTCTCTCTCTTTCATGCTGTCCTTAACTATCTCTCCCTGTCTTACGGTCTTTTCCTCTATTCACTTTATCTCACACACAAACAGCGGTACACGATGATGCTAGAACTTCCAGAATGTAAAACATTTTGGATCAAACTAGTGCTAAAAGCTGTAGAACTGAAACAATGAAAATAACATGAACAAATGATCATCTCGACCAGTAAACAATTAGAAAAAGAACAGGATCTGCCCCATGGAGAGGGCAGCGCCATTACAGCGTGAAAGCTCTCAGCTCTCAACAGTATTCCCCACACTGGTCAGTTGCAAAGCTTGCAGGTTACAAGGGTCTCATGTTTTTGTACAGGCAGTTCATTTGGCACTGCTTCCTGTTTGCTGGTGCTTGTGGCTGCTGCAGCACATAACATGTAGCCTATTTAGGAACAGCTATGGCATGACAGGCTTGTGATCAGACCACAGTAGTCATTCTAGTGTCAACTAGTCAATTGCTGTAAAGAAATGACTGAAATGAATTACATGAAGTAAAGAAAAAAAGGGGGGGGGGAGGGGGGAACAGGATAGACGTTGTGCTTGGGTGAATTAAAGATTTCTAATAATCTGGTAAATGGAAATACTGGGTGCTCATTACCAATATTCTTTAATGACAATTTCAACACTGTCATTACACAGTTATATTCAAAATATTCAAAAATTATTCTAAAGGAATACTTTATTCTGTGGTTAATATCTCTGCTCAAAGGATTGAGAAAAGCAAAAAGAAGAAAGCAATAATGAAGACTGTGTGGTTTTAGTGGGTAGTAGGTAGGGTAAAATTAAGTGAATAAAGGCAAAATGTAAACAATTAATCTAAATGTAGGGCACAACTGTTGATCCTCCTCTACTAAGAGGCAAACTGTCAGTGTTTTCTATTGATCTGAGAGGAGGAAGAGGTGTCAGGAGGCTGGTTGCTTTATTCATGATTAAAAGCAAAAGAGATAATGTCAGAAAGGAAGGAAATGGCATGAAGAATTCCTGTTTCACAAGATCTGTGATACTTTTGATAGCTACATTGTTAATTATGCCTAGAGACGCTTACTTTAACCATTCTGGTCATTCTTCCCTTTACAAAGAAATGTGAAGTAATTACACTTACTGGGGAGCAGCATGTGGGTAGGGAGATAGGAATAGATTGTACGTGTGTGTATGAAAGTGCGTGTACGTACGTGTACATTTCACAAGAATGTTCATGCCTTGCAATTAATTTCTGTGATTTCCAACCAGTCCTTTTACAGGCTTTTTAAATGTCATCCATGGCTGTGATTGACATGCAAATTTGAGGCTGGCAGAGGGGCTAAATGGGAAGGCAGGTTGAGTGAACCAGATAAGGACATTGTTTCCCAGCAATAGGCTTAGAGAAGCAGTGCAGAAGTTCATTGGGTTTAAGGAGAGGGTTAACCCTGAACATGTCAACCAATGTGTGATGTTTCAAACATCACATGTATTGGGTGGCATTTATCGAGCTCCTCATTAATGTAAGGTTTTTTTTTCCAGGTTTATACCCAATGGGTTGCAGGTTCCTCTACTTTTAACTAAATAGGTAATATTTGGCTTAAATTAGGTTTTATATGTATTTTAATTATTAATAACATCCTAAATTCTAGGACTTTTGCTATTTTGGTTCTTCCTCCCTTCTCTGTTACATATAATGTGATTACTTCTGTTACTAGAACAGATACAAATTATCTTATTTAAGGGACCATGCTTTATATAGATTAAACCATTAAGAAGCCCCTCATAAATGCACATTTTATAGTCGATCTTTATCCTTCAAAAACCTTTGAAAACATGACTGTTGAAAAAAATGTGATGAATCATCCTGATCACAATATTGTAATATTTTGTGACAATCTTAATGCCAATCCTATAATGTAATGGTTATCATATCAACATAGTCTTAACAATCCACACCCCTAACCACAACAGTCTGTAGGCTTGGTGGTTGTTGAGAATGGCAACCCAAATGTGTGCGTTTGGGTGATAAGAAGTTCAAATTCAAGGGTTTGGAAGCTTCACATGGGAATAATCAGAGCTCTTAGTTTGTACTTAATGCTTAAACAAATGATGTGGATAAAATGAAATCTTGGTTGATATATACACATCATGGAAATCATGATGTGTATATCAACCCCCCCCCACACACACACACACACACACACACACACTCACACATACACACACACATTTCAATAGAAACAGCACTCAAAGAAAAGAAAAAATGTCTTGCACTTTTAGTTGGGTCTTAAAGTGCTGGTTCGAT
Organism: Scarus forsteni; assembly: GCA_036419115.1. Classification (NCBI taxonomy): domain Eukaryota; kingdom Metazoa; phylum Chordata; class Actinopteri; order Labriformes; family Labridae; genus Scarus; species Scarus forsteni. The sequence continues at coordinate 2,300,564 of JAZDUH010000137.1, read as the reverse complement.
TATGTGCAGTTCAGCTAAGAGGCTTTTCATTGATCTGACTGCCGCAACCTGAAAGAAAGCCAAAATGTGTTGATGTTAGCTTCAGAGGGGGAAAAGAGAGGAGGCTGAATAAGCCGAGAAGCTAAAAGTCGGATCATTCTGAGGCAGGAGAGGTGAGAAGGAGAAGATTGGTTTGTACTGATCAGTATTTATACACGGTCGTCATTTACAGTCCTTCTCAGGTATTTTTCCAAAGGTCATACTGTTTGTAGACATTGAAGTAAGACTCAACCAAGAAAATCATCTTAAAGTTGGACCTAAATGCAAACTTAGAAATGCTAACTTTATATGGAGTGTTGTGTCAACCACTTGACACATGACCTCTTGAAAATCTGCAGGAAAAACCTTCGAGAGAACTTCCCACACAAGTTCACACAATATAAGAAACTGCATGACTTGATACAAGGATTGTAGCTCCGACCAGATGAAAAGTCTGTGTAAAGATGCGGCTGAGATGGCTTTGCTGTTGGAATGTCTTGGTGTATGAGTCACAGGAAGTTCAAAAACAGCATTTTTCATTTTAAAATAAATCACATTGTCATAACCATGAGAAAGAGTTGATGATATTATGTAACACAATAACAAACAAGACAGATATTTTATTTTTATTCTTAATCAGGTCAGAAAATTTTCGCTCCCTCTTTCTCTCACTGCTCCCTTTCCTTCTGCTTTTATGCGTGTGTGACAATTAAACTAGGAGAGTGTTTGGATACAAATTTGAAGTTAGCTTCCAATTAGTCATGGTAAAAACATTTTTGGGACTAAAATTTATGTGCATCATTCTGTTTGAATTATGCTTATTTTTAAACAAAATCTAGCCAATGGCTCAACTAAGAAATTATTTTGACAAAGAACACATCGTCCATTGCAATAAAAAATTATCAAGGTATATATAATCAGATTGAAATGGACTTTGAGCGTTGGTCATCTCTCTAAATTCATATGGAAAGGAAAAAACACACCTAAAACTCACAACCCTCCAGTTAGACCAGACACAAGGGGGCTAGCTCTTCCTGATTTTAAAATTTACTTGTGGTCCTATGTGCTACGCCCTCTATCTACATGGCTTAACCCTACTTCCTCTGTCTCCTGGAGACTTATCGAGGAGAATCTTGCATTACCACACAGGTTACAAGACCTTGTATTTGTTAATTTATCATTAAAAAATGCAAAATTATGTTTAGGCCCTGTTGTTTCCTTTGTTCTTGCATCTTACTGTACTGTAATGAAATATCTTGGTACTGATTAGAAATGGCATAATCACACTCCAATTTTCAATAATTGTTAAATTCTTACTGGCAATAAGCCCTTTTCATTTACACAATGGAAGAGCAGAATAGTGAATGTTTTCCAAGATGTGTTTAACTTCCGTGGTTTACGAACATTTAACGAGCTACAATCTGATTATGATCTACCAGGTTCATCTTTTTTCCTGTACCTGCAACTGAGATCAACTATGTGGGCATATGGTGTTCCCTGGAGAGTAGCCCTCCCAACACACCCTCTACGCAGGTTACTTGCCACAGAGGGATCCACACGGGGGTTGGTTTCTAAACTTTATAAATTCATCTCTGGTTGCTTTAAACCTTTACCTGTAGAAGTTATTTGGAATATGGAATTAAAATATGGCAATGAGAGTGATTTGCTTGGATACAGTATGGAAAAATCTTAGCGACACATCCAAAAACCCCAACCATCAATTGACACACTATAAGTTTTTTCATAGGATGTACCTCACCCCCAGAAAGAGTTATGCTATGAAAATCACCATATACCTATATTGTGGTCTTTGTCCTCTCAATGCCAAAGGGTCATTCATGCATGTTTACTGGGAGTGCCCTGGCATGGTCAGATTCTGGAGGGAAATATCTCTCCCTTTGTGTGACATTCTTAAGGTCAAGATCCCAATCTCCCCGTCCTTGCTTCTGCTTAATGACGACTCTTCTCTTAGTTTATCCCTGCAAGATTTTGTGGGCTGGTCTCACTGCAGCCAAGAAGATGCTTGCCCTCAGATGGCAACCACCACATTCATTGGCTTGGCAGTAGTGGGCCAACTCGTTTCTTCTTATGCTGGAATTTTCTGTGGACGGTGCACATGGGTCCAGCCATAAAACCCAACAGGCATGGGAGGCTGCACACAAGCTAGTTAAACAGAGGGTGCAACATGGCTTATATTGATTTTTTCTCATTTTATTTTTAAATCTATTCATTTATCTATTCTTTTTAATTCGGGGAGCAATCCTGGATAGGTGGTTGGGGGGTTGTTAGAAAATTTCCATAGGAAGAAGGGGTGGGATTTTGAATTTTCCTTATATTGTGACCTTGTTGCGATGCATAGAGATTATGTGTATCTCTCACTTCCTACTTGTTTCTATATTTTACTGACTGTACAGAGAGGAATAAGTTGAAAAAAAACTCTACTGAATGTGATGACATGTATTTTGTATAGTTTGTCCTTCAATAATATGGATATCTGATATTTGAGATGTCAGCTGTCCTATGGTGCACATCAAAGTACTTGTTTTACTAAAAGGAAGAAAGAAAATGTGTTGCACATTCGGAGATGCTGCAACCAAATGAGCAACTCTAAGTTGAGGGTTAATATTATAGCTTAAGTTCTAAAAATAGTAAGGTCAAACATGAATGAGTTTGCTATTCAATTATGTTGTCATTGTCATTGGGCTGTTATTGGGCAAGAGGCGGGGTACACCCTGAACCGGTTGCCAGTCGATCACAGGGCCACATAGAGACAGACAACCATTCACGCTCACACTCATCAGGGCAATTTGGAGTTACCGATTAACCTATTGAGCGTGTTTTTGGCCCGGGGAGAACCAACGCATGCACGGGAAGAACATGCAAACTTCACATAGAAAGGCCCTAAAGCCTGGTTCAGTGCCATATTTCAGCAGCACTGTATTCTTTCCATGGTCTATGCCCCCCCCCCCCCCCCCTTTCATGTGGAGTAGACAAGTTAAACACCCTCAGTGGTGTATGAAACTTGAAATACACATAATATAGGTAACCTGACATATTAAATAGACAGTTCAGTCAGTACTATTCTGGATAAATTTCACTGGCCCAGCTATGCAGCAGCCCATAATAAGAGGATTGGGAGGGCAGAACCTTCAAAAAGCATATCCTAAAAGCACGACAGTTCGTTCTGTCGGTCATATTCATTATGAGCTTTCATATGATGAAGTAGGCAGCAACTTCTGCTTCGTAGAAAGGTTCATAATGAGAGTCAATTCCTACAGTAAACTCAAAACAGGGGCAAAAACATATTTTCCAAACAGGAATGCTTTAGTGCTGTTCTGTGCAGTACTGATCAAAAGCTGCTAAAGAAGGTGGAATCTGTGCTGATCTCTCTACAAGCAGCTATTCTCTTCAAGATAGGGTTGGTAATTTTGGAAAACGAGCATGAATTTGAATGTAGCATCTCCTCAGGGCTTAGCACTTAGCCCCTCCCTTCCCTCCTCAAAATTAAAACCCCACGCTCACATGCACGAGCTCTGCTGATTCACAACCAGAAGGCTGATTCAACTCCAAACCGGCCACAGCATGTTTTTCTTTCACACTATACCAGGTCATGTCTCAGTCAGCGGTAAGGAAACACCAAAACATTATCATAGTAAAGTTAAAAAACAAACAAACATCAATAGTTACAAAAGTTACAAACATCAACCCGATGTTGATCGAGGTAGTTCCTCTGCCATTCTCCACACAGCTGTCAAGTCTCCCGTTTTGGCCATGAAACTACCGTATTTTACATATTTCATCCTCTTTCCCAACGTCTTCCCATATTAGTATTCTCCCATAAATCTCCCGTGTGACGATATAATAACAAAAAACATTCCTCTGCCTCTCCAAACTGAACTCTGTCACTAGCCTGAGTGGGGCGGTAATGCTCCAATATGATGGATACCAGCAGCAAAACCGAAAAAGAAAAAAAACCCTTGTGAGAACTTCCACCTTGCAGTAGCCTGGGTGGCAGCTGTCATGAGATTACAGCCAACAAAACAAACCAAGAAAAACAAAGTGTTTATTTTAGATTTCTTGTACACCTGTCTTAAAATGTGAGGGATACTGGAGCTTGGTTGGGGTTGTGGGACGGCTCGTAGCGGGCTTCCCTTATTTACAAAGCCAAAATTTGATGGGTAAGCTTAGCTTGGCTACATGGACTGAATCAGGGCCAGTGCACGCCAGTGAAATGTATGCGCAAGAGGCAGGCAGAGCGGCGTTGAGATTTGATTGGTTTAAAAAAGTGTGCAACAAAGAGGTGATTGGTTGGTGTTTTGCCTGCTGTAGATAGTGGACATTTTTCACTCTATTTCAAGAACACAATATTAATTGTTTGCCATCTGGTCATAAAGATCATTTTAGCCAGTATTACAAAAAGTGTATCTAAATCAGATTACCAACCCAAGCTTAATCCTTGAATTGTTCAAAGGCTTCTTGCTTGTGTCACAGTCAGGGCTCCAGCCTTTTTCCTCAAAGGATGGCAATTTTTAGCCACTGTAGACTGAGCTAAATCGTTCTCCCTGGCAACTTTGTAAAATAAATCTGTCTGATAACAGACATTTAAATCAGGCAGCTCCAGCTGCACTGCAAGGTTATATCATGGGTTCTTTAAATTAATATTTATAGTTTCCAGCCTCAAACTATAACTTTTGTTAAGTAGAATGCCTGTTCAGCAATACCTCAACCACAACACGTGCTGTGTTGTATCTAGGACCTGCAATAACATCGCCACTCAAAGCATATTCACATCTTATGTTAGCGCTTGCAAAAGGACCCAGTTAATAGTCTGGAATCTACCACAGTAACCTTTCAGACCTGTCTGTAATCAGGCGGACCCATTGTATTACAGTTCAGTCTCCAATGATTGTGCATGGCCCAAAGCAGCACAGCCCAATCAAAGTCCTTCAGAGCAGGAAGAGGAGGGAGATACAACCAAGATGACAAAATGAAAAACAAATATCACCACTACAAACATCTCTGTTGTAAGGACATTTTTGCTTCACAACATGTTCTGATGAGAGCTTGTTATAGGAAGTGACTCGCATTGTGTAACGCAGTACCTACTACATTATCTGATTGGCCTGTAAATTGATAGAATGATCATCAAATCACTTGCTTCCCATTTTTATGGGCTCTTTCCCAAATAGAATAGTGAAATACTTTGAATGGTTTATCTGGTGTTCCTGGTTACTACCACAGTACTGCACCATTTGATTATTCACAGTTGTTAGGTCCGTATCTTAAGCACACTGAGTTAATGACTGGAGTTATTTGAAGCATTATGCAAACTAAAGCTGGACAAGACCTGTCAGCAGAGAGAAAATCAATGTGAATACTTGCCAGTGTGAGAGAATTTTAATGAAGAAAAAAATATATCTTTGCTCAAACTAGGATCTGGAGACACACTTGAGCTCACATCAAGGCCACAGCAAATGATTACCATATTAAATAGGCACACAATTCGAATTTTATCAAGGAAATAAGAGCATGAATGCATTCAGAATACGACCAGAGAACATTATTTTCTTTCCAGTCATGCTGAGTGCATTTGCTACTGTACAAGATTTCAAATCATGCTTAGCGTGCAACCTGTTTTCATTAGAGCAGCAACATTGAGAGGGTGAGCACTGGAAGTCTTTTCACTGTAAGAAGCATTTAGAAGTCAATGTCATCTTGTCTTTTTTCTCAGAACAGAAAATACAAGCACAAATTCATATCAGACATCATTATCATTCCTCTGGAAACTTTTAAGAAAGGACTTGAATCTCAAGGTCTGTGTCATAGTGTCCTCCATGTGTGGGTGTCTACTTTTTTTTGACATCTTCCTTTGGAGTTGTCTGATTCTGTCTCTGACAGGGTTAATGAGATGGCAGCACAGAGGCCATCCTCCACACTACTGTTCCTTATTTATACTAAATCTTAATGTACTCAGTGTGCCTGGGCATTATTTAACACAGTGCCCTTGGGCTGTTGCTGAGTCTTTATTCAATTCACCAAGGTGGCAGGAGGTCAGGGACTGCTCTGAGCTTCTGAGTCACACAGAGTACAGAATGGACTCCTCTGTCTTCTCCTCCTCTTCTATGCAGTCCTGACTTGTTCTCATTCCCTTCATTCAGATAGCTGCTGATAAGCTGTGATTAATAAGGGCAGGCTTCTTGCCAAGAATGAGAGCATCGCTATGATTTATTATTTTGTTTTTCTTTCATCAACGTAGTTCTAAGTGTGTACATGTTATGTTGTATGTGTGTGTGTTTGTGTGTGCTTGTGGTCTACATGCTAGAGGAGGACCACCTTTGCACCTTCCCTGTTGACATCACTAGAGATTACCTGCAAGCTGAGTTTGGTGAAAATACAACATGTAACAAATATCTACAGAGGATTTGAGAGGAAGTGCTAATGTTTTCACAAGTCCAAGTTTTGGACATGAACTGGAATATTAATGGGGTTTATGTGCTGGTACAAAGCCACTTATAATACTCTGCACTGATCAAGGAGTAACTGCTCTTATTAAAAAAACAACTTTATTTAACGTAATTGATATTAAAAATCTTATTTGCAAAAGAGTCCTGGCCAAGATGGGCAGCAGCACCTTTACTAAGTTTCAGACATAAACAATTACAGGTATAAGGCCCAGAGGTGCTAATTGGGAAAACCAGGACAATTCAGTGGGCTGGGCTGCGAGGACCAGTGCACAGGATCATAAAAACACCTATGGCTCAAAACCCAATGGCAGACAATCAGGTCCCTGTGGCATACAATCTGGTCTAAGATTCGGTACACAAGCAGGCAAACAGATCAGGCAGACAAAAAGCATGAGGCAAGGTTAAGGAAAAAATAGGCCTTTAACAGGCTAGGCTATGAGAAAGCGCTGAAAAGTGATGTTAGGTTTCAAATGATCTGGCAACAAGACGGGATGACACAAGGGTTAAATACGTGAGGCGATGGGGATGATGAGACACAGATGGGGAAGAACAAACAAGGAAGAGGTGTGACAACGCCAGACAGAGGGTTCACGGCAGAGAATGAGTGACATGGTAGTGATATGTACAACCGCAACTTACCCTCTCCAAAGTGGCGCATGTCAGAGGCTTGAAAGTGTCCTCTATGTGTAATATTTCTATTGTCTCATCACAGAACCCATTTACATTTTACAATCTGAACTACTACAATCCTGAATTTCCCTTTGGGATAAATTAAGTATTTTTCATTTCATTTACATGGGTCAAAAAGTCCTATTTACAGTCAGCTTGAAAGGTCATCAGATTAGAAATGTCTCATGTAAACATCTTAGCCAATTGGATTCACCCGGATCTGATTATATTTTGGATCTGATTGTAGTCTACGCCGATTGATAATCTGCTCCATGCTTCATGTAAACGGCTGAGTGGAGCGGATTGGGTTGATAGAGAGGATTGTTCTGTCTGCGCAGGCGCTCCGTAGTACGTAAGAGGCACGTAGTGACGTACGCAGAGCGTGCCAAAACAAACATGGTGAACAAACAGAAGAACTGGACGGTGGAGGAAACAAAATTTTTAATTGAAACCCTGCAAGAGATAAAAATAACTTCAGAGCCTCAAATAAATGTAAAGTAACACAATAAGCGTCCCCAACAAAACACAACATGTTTCCATCTTTCTAGATGTTAACAGGAAGCAGGAAGTGCACCTCTTCTTCTCTTACACATTTGCAGGCAGTGGCAGAGTGACCTTCTGCGCATGTCAAAAAAAAAACAATACAATCAGATTCAGCTGGGGCCATGCAAATGTGGACTGAACGTGGATCGCTTTACTCAAAGTTCATGTATAAAGATTGAATCAGATTCACTTAATCTGAGCGATTTTAATCAGATTGAGGAAATCTACCCATGTAAACGGGGCCACAGACATGCAGGCAGCAGGGTCCATGTAAAAAAAGAAAACATCAAAGGACAAAGGTGGGTAATAACGAGTATAGTTGGCTTAAAGAAAGTCAGGTATAAGGAAAAGACAGTTAGAAGCTGATGTGGCCAAATACCCAAAACATAATTTTTTTTTGTTAAAAGAAGCTCACAGGCTGGTTTGATGATATAAGTAAGGTAGAAGAGAACACAACTTACACTGTGTACATGATGTCAGTGTACATGACTCAGTGTTAATCCAATACAAAGAATGCAGTTTAGCCCTTTTGATCACTGTAACAGACCAAACTTTAAGACAAAATGAGGCGCAACTAAAACAGACATGTGAAACTGTAAGATGTCACAAAAAGGCAGAGGTGTAAATGGACAGAAAAAATACTTGGGCAACATCAATCGTAAATTCAAAATTGATTTTTTTTTTTTATGTGTTTTTTGGGCATTTTGTGCCTTTATTGATCGGAGAGAGACGGTGGATAGGCGTGTGAAAGGGGGTGAGAGAGCAGGGGAAGACACTCTGCAAACAGGTCACAGGCGGGAGTTTTGGGAGCATACCATCTCAAAGGCATGTTAACTTATATGTCTAAGTTTTAACCACATATATTTTGTTTGTTTGACTTTTTAGTAAGACCAAAATTGCTTTATTCTTTCTTATTCTTTAGATATCCAGTATTTGGTATCAAATTGATTACCATAAGATTTCCTACCCAGTTGGAGTGCTTATATTGGAAGTTTAATCAAAATACAACTTATTTGGCCCAATATAAGTTGATGTACTCACTGAAGTCCCTCCTCATGCGAGACCCTCCCAAGGGGTTAAAACCAGAGAGACACATGCTTCTCTCTCGTCTTCGTCGCTCCTCTTCTTTGTCACCCTCCTCTTCTTAATTGACCTCTTCTTCGTTGTCTTCTTCAACATTTTGTCTTATGTCTATTCGGCTTCCCTATTTATCCTACATCTTTTTGTCTAAGTTTTGTGACACGCCTGCCAGTTTTCTTTAGAAGCAAGTAAGCTATAAGACTTCAAAGATTTGCTTCATAGTAAATGGACTTATGTTATTAATTTCAGAACAGTATTCGTCCAGCCATCAAATGCTTAATTTCTGGAATTAGTTACAAATCAATTTTAAAAAAAAATATTTTCGAGACCTCAACGCTCCAAGCTCCAGCTTCACCTTTAATAGCTACGGTACTTCTCGCATCGGAACATCATCCCTGGATCCATCGCGCTGGATAGAGTGTGGACTTCAGCCTCCCTTTGGGACGACTCCAAACCAGAACAGTCCTTCAGGCTTTCCAGTAGCTCCGGACCAGTTTGAGATCCGATCCCAAACAAACGTCACAGTATGACTGAGGTTCTGAACCCCTTCAGATGGGCTTGAGTGTGTCTTGGTTTAATTCTCCAATAATTTCCCCTTGATTGACCTTTCTCAAGTAGGTTAATTTGTTAAATTAGTCCTCTATCCACCTTATTCCTGGGGGCGCTCATGTACAAACGATTATGGGCGCAACTTCCTGTTAGACACCGGAAGTAGCAGTTAGCCTATTTGTTGCTAGCGGTTTTCATTTCTCGTAGCGGATTATTTGAAAGTGATTTGCTCCATCGTATTTTAAAATGTCCTTGCGCAGCTCTGGAACTTGTTGCGCTGTTCGCGGCTGTACTAATAACAGGACAAAGTTGAATCTATGGTTACGAGAGTGATGTTTTGAGCATGCACCCCTGACGAAGAGATAATACTGTTGTGAGAGTCGGTACACCGCCTTCCCATGGACGAAGAACCTAGAAGGATGTGGCTGAAAAACCTGAATTTGAAAAGGCCACCGAAAACTTTATATGTGTGCTCTTTTCACTTCATTGACAAAACTCCCACCCATGGAGGAACACCCGCACTCTACTTTGTGGCTGTGGTATGACAAAACACCGGACAAGAGACGCTGGGTCAGCAGTGTCACGAGAACAACAGGTAAGATTTAACGTGTATGAGGGGACATAGCACTGTAGTATTAGTCAAACAGCATTTCCCCATTATGAACAGTGATAATGTAGCGTGTGTTAATGCCATAATGTCAGTACAGAGATGACATAAATAAATAAAAAATAAATCACCAATTCATGTAGACTATTATAATCTTATTCTGAATTTAAATTTGTAGCTATTATTGTGTGTGTTATTAAGTATCAGGTTTTCCCAGGGTTTCTGGAGTGCATAGGTGATGTGGTTACAGGTGGGAAGTTACGGGGTTCATGTAAGTTTAATTATAAGTTTAAATCACCAACCATACCCCATTAAATAAATTTAATGGGGTGTGGTTGGTGTAAAAATCCAAATGCATCATGCCTTGATAATGAAGTACTGTATTGCTTCCCTTAGATCAGCAAGATGAGATGGATCAGGGCAAGGAGCTGAGCACAGAGCAGAAGTCATCCTGTGATGCCCAAACACAGTGGTCAGACCCAGGAATGGAGGATCACACCTATTCAAAAGGGCCCACCATCACATGTGGAATCCATAGTCCAACAGAACTGCCACATCCCATTGCTGACTGCATATTAGAGAGTGATGCAGACTCCCTTCTGTATACATCTTTATGTCGGCGGAAATGGATTCTCCTCATAGCACCTTAAACTTAGCTGATTGGTTCTTGCCATAATATTAATTCTAACAGTTGTCTAATAGGGCTGTGGGCTGTTCATCAGCCTGACTTCTAAACAACACAAATGATGTAGAAAACGTTTTTTATTTTCTTTATTTAGAAAGAAAATGTTGTCTATGCAATTTGAAGACATAATGAACACCATTTAACTATCACAAATGATGGTCCAACCCCATTAATAAGTCAAGAAATTCCATTAATTAATCCCGGAAAGGCACACCTGAGAATTGAAAATCGTTTCAGGTGACTACCTGTTGAAGCTCATAAAGAGAATGACGAGGGTCTACAAAGCAGTAATCAGAGCAGAAGGTGGATACTTTGAAGAAACTAGAATAAAAGACATTTTTTTTTGTTAATTCACACTTTTTTGTGAAGTATATAATTACCTCCGCCAAGGAAGTTATGATTTCGGGAGAGTTTGTCTGTCCGTCCGTCCATCTGTCCGTGAACAAAATAACTCAAAAAGTAATGGACGGTTTTGGATGAAATTTTCAGGAAATGTTCAGCATGGGGAAAGGAAGAACTGATTCGATTTTGGTGTTCATCTGGATCAGCGTCTGATGAAAATGTGATTTCTGTGAATAACTACTGAACTAAAATAGATATCATTATGAATCCAATTGCTAATGTTATGTTTTCATGGTCAAGGAATCTAAATATTTAGGTGAAATAAAGGTAGGACTAATTTATGGTGAAAATCACAATATGGCTGAGGACTGTGGCGCTGGAGGAGGTCTGCGCTCTCTGAGTGCTTTGTAGTTCCACATGTGTTCATTAAGTAGTTTTGATGCCTTCAGTAAGAATCCACATTGTAAATACTTATTGTATATAGTTTTTCCCACATCCGTATATGTGTGTGTGTGTGTGTGTGTGTGTATATATATATATATATATACTGTATGTATATATATATATGTATATATGTGTATGTGTATATATATATATATATATGTGTATATATGTATATATATATATATGTATATGTATATATATATATCTATATATATGTATGTGTATATATATGTATATATGTATGTATATATATGTATGTGTGTATATATATGTGTGTATATATGTATGTGTATATATATATGTATGTGTATATATATATGTATGTATATATATGTATGTATATATGTATGTGTATATGTGTATATGTGTATATATATATATATATATATATATATATATATATATATATATATATATATATATATATATATCTTTTTGGAACAAAGCAGAATATTGTATTGAAAACAATAACTTTTTGTGAAACAAACTGTTTCTTCTAACAATAAAAAGTATTTAAAACTATGAAAATGTCTTCTTTTCCGTACTTATTTTCCATACACTGCTCTTTTATTGTCTGTAAAACACACTGCACCTGATCAGTGCTTAAGGCATTTTCAAGAGATGCAGATATTTGGGGCAAAGCTGAACCTTCCTTGCAACAAATTCATCCACTAACTTTGGGAGGATGTGGTAAAAGTATAAATTCTGGAGTTGTTTCATGTGTCCGTGTTTCGACGGAGTGAAAAATGTAGCTAGAAATGCTACTTTACGTTATATTTGGCCACTTTTTCAAGTCATCCTCCCATCCTTCTACACTAGCGGGCAACAGAATTGTAACGTCGTCTCGTTTGAGCTGAGACAGCTGATGTTCCCACATAACTACGTCTTTCACTCGCGATTTCTTTACTGTAACTGTAAACACCGGCTCCAACCGGAAGTAGCGCCCATAATCCGCGCAAAGGATCATGGGGGCTAGGAATAAGGTGGATAACCACTCCATTAACTTAAATGTTCCTTGAGGGTTCATATCTTCTTTCCTTATCCACAGCATCATTGATCAGCATAACTCTGATATTTATTTCTTCTAAAGTGTTTTCTTTTCTTTTGTCTTATATATTCATCTTAATAAATCACCCCTATATTTAAAGTTCTGTCTGTTGGTATTCTATTTGGAAGATTGACATCACTGCATGAGAGATCTGTCTTTAGACTTGAGATGGATTAAACTGATAAAGTTTGACTTAATTGATTTATCTTATTTAAATGAAATAATTAATAAATAAATTAATGAATTTAAATTTGCCTTTTTTGTATAAAAAGGATGGTGCCCCTTTAATTAACGAGAGCAGAACTGGTTATAACTTGAATACTGACTTATTTAATTAATATCCAGAAAAGAATCGCTACACCTGTTTGCCACCACGATCACAGCTATCAGTGTATCAGCGCGTGACACTATGCCCTGTTTTGCACCTGCTTTTGAAATGTACTAAATTCAGATGCAAAAACACAGTGCAGTTGCGGCTTTGATAAGGCACATTGCGGGTGCTAAATGATTACATTTGCATCTCCTTCTCCCAGTATTTTACGCGTTCTGATCATCTGCATGTATTTTGCATATTTATGAGGGTAAAAACACTAAATGGACTGCATGTGTTTTTTTGCTCATTTGACATCATTCTCTGTGCAGCCTATCAGTAGATCTGATTTGCGTGTGCTATCAAGTTTGCATGTGTTTTTATACACACAAACCTTTAGTAGATCGGGCCCTTAGTGTTTTATTTTAGTTTTAGATGAACAGTTACGAGTGAACTGCTCACAGGGACCCTGAAAATGGCTGGAAACCCTGCTGAAAATATTTCTGGCTTTTTTTTTTTATAAATGACAACATACACCACAGTTAAGTGTCATTATATTAAGCGAAAATACTCAAACAAGAGGTTACAACTTATGCACAGTGAGTGTGGTAGCTGTACCTTGGTCAAACGGCCACGCTATAGTTCCATAATAGCTCTACAGTAGCCTTTTACTCTGGCAAATTATGTTTAAACCTAATAATTCTGGAAAGTCTCTTGAAAGTTATCATGGTGACCAAACCTGCAACCGGTTGTTCTGGTTGGACAACAAACATACACCATTGCAGCATATCTCACAGCTCACTGTAGATGTCATAATGAAGTCTGTACATTAAAAGTCTCACATGACAGGACAGGGTGTTTTGTGGGCTCTTTCTTTTTGATTATTTTTCCTTTTTATATTTCTTTCCTGTTTATTTTTAAGATCTCATTAAAAATCATTCACAGACACCTGTGTTGGAAATTATGGTTTTTATGTTAAAACAGCGCTGTATAAAGTGTTGCATCACTTTGGTAGTGAATATTGATATTCCTGGATGTTAAAACAGGCTGCTGCTCGTGTCACATATCTGGATGATCCTACAGGAGAGCTGAAAGGACAAAATGATAAGTAGTTATAAGTATACTGGTGTAAAATGAGATTCTAGAGGGTTCAAACATCCTTTTGTAATGTATCTATAATCAAGTTATAATCTGAACTTGCAAGGTCTCTCATGCTTTATGCCTGTGGAGGATACAAGTCATATAAATGTGCTTTATATTTGCACTTTTATTTCTTCAGCTTTTTGGACATTGTAGACTAGAGCTAACAAGTATATTTTTTAACATGTTCATGACAAATTTCTTATTCAGGTACATCTGCTCTCCTTTCCAACAATGAAGAGAATCTTTGTAAGTGTATAACTGTTGTACTTTTTCTTTGCACTGCCTCGCTGTAAAATTGGCAAATTCCCTTTGCTTTCACTTAAAATGTCCCCTACTGGAAATGAGAGACATAAATCACTGTGCATGTCTGGCACCAACGTGCCCGCTGTGTCACATAAGCTTGAATTTTTTACAACATGGAAGGAAAGCGGCAGGCCCATTGACACTTCCCAGCCTGGGAGCTACTGTTAGTCAACCACTCATATCCATTTTTAATGAGCTCTCAGCCATGATATAGTGTAATTTCACCTCCAGGACCCAGTGACGCTATTTACTGTTAACGAGAAACAGCACAGCACCGGCCAAATTCTCCCCGATTGGAGCGTTTATGAAATTCACAGGTTTATGACTTGGACAGGGTGTGGGTTTCTGTGTGTATGTGCGTGTGTACTGTATGTGTATGTATCTGTGCTTTTTACTAGTGCTTAAAAATTCTGCTTCTCTGTAGCTGGATTTGGTTTAAACATACCTTCAAGGTGTCATATTATGCTCCTTTTCTGCAGTGTAATATGGATCTTTGATGTCTTAATGAAACATTAGTAACATACTTTGGTCTAAAAAGCCAATAAATCAAGCATAGCAGCATTGTTTCTAGGCTCTCATAGCCCCTCCGTTCAGAAAGGTCTGATTTAGTGGGTGTGACCTCAATATGTTAATGAGCCACCACTGATACTGCCCCACTCTTCCGTGACGGCGAGGATGGCGTCGCGTAACCATGACGACTGAGCCCTGAGAGAAACATGGTTGCACGAAAACGGCTGCTGCAGTTCATGTTTCAGACCGAGTCAGACCCCAAATTTGAAGAGGAACCAGGAGAGAGTCAAGGACCAAGGAAAAACCGGAATGTTTCTCAGTGGTCTGTATATGAAGTTTGTTACTTTAATGCTCATATGTAGACAAATTAAAGCTGCTGTTCCTCTCTCCCTCCCCCTCCATTTGTTGATGTCGATGTGAAGCATGTAGCTCTTCGTAAACATGCAGTGCTTACCAAAACTCAGACTGTTTTGGGTGTGGTATTT
This sequence comes from Scarus forsteni, assembly GCA_036419115.1. Classification (NCBI taxonomy): domain Eukaryota; kingdom Metazoa; phylum Chordata; class Actinopteri; order Labriformes; family Labridae; genus Scarus; species Scarus forsteni. Next base: position 2,285,364 of record JAZDUH010000137.1, on the reverse strand, counting down.
TCTGCAGCTCCTTCAGGCATGGAGCAGGGTCCTCTCAAAGACAAGGCCTAACAGTGTATTTGCATGTTCTGAAATGTAAGACACAAAAATGTATATTTACAAAAAAGAAAGGCACTAAAATCAAAACACCTCACTGCAGTGTTGTACACTTTCTTCGTAGTCTTTTATTTACACAATGTCCTGATTGATTATATCTCAATTCCATGTTAAAAGCGTTTTTATTTAAGTTTCCTTTATCTTTTCCTTTTCATGCTATGCCTATTTGCCTTTTTTTTTTTAATTTGTGCGTTTTAATAAAGACTTGTTTAACTTACTGAAAGTTAGCTCTGCTCTCATTGGCTTTGCTGTAAATCCTTCCTCCTTGGATTTTGGGAAGCTGACTTTAACAAGCGGTTCACCATCAGAAGATGTTGCCTGAAGTCGACCAGCATAGACACAAGAAAGAAAAAATGTTTAACCTGTTAGAGCATGAAAACACAAATTATAGTCATGCAGTTTTACCTTTTTTGTAGATGAAATGTTTATTTCACTTTGTACTGTAATCTATAAAAAATCCATGAAATGTAACATATAGTTTTTGTATCTCATTAGATACATCAGGTGTTTCTGGCAACTGAAAATTCACCTGAGGACCTTTATTTTTATCATTTATCTGACTGAATTCATTTGGGTTTTTTTTTTTAGATATTTTTTGGTTTATTTTGATTAGACAGAGGTTTCAAAAGTATGTCTCAAATAAGATACAACAGACTTTCAGGGGTTAATATGTTTTCACTTACAAATGTCACATTATGTGATGCATTACGAAATGTCTATGCCTATATGTTGTTAGTTAATACATCAGGAGGATAAACAAATCACACATCTTATTTGTCTCCCTCAGTTTCTCGTAAATCACTGACAGCCTTATATGTTATATGGTTTCCCCTGTTGTTATCAATATCTACATTATCTGCTGCAAAACACAAAGAAACCCAGCCGTTTCCCTCATCCACTGTTTTGACACAAAATGAGTTTTGATACCATCTGAGATAATTTACTGATTACATTGCCTCAGTGAGTGCAGAGCAGTTTGCCTCGTCCTCAGATCTCTATACATTTAACAGCAGCCAGCACAGCAACACAAAACAGGGACTTCACATTACAGTCCTGAACAAACACACAACTGCAAAGTCCTCATGGTTAGAAAACAGCAAAGCTCGTTTATCGCAACATTGCAGGCTAAAACAACAGGCTAACAGCAGCTAAACGTTGTCTCCTAAAGCTAACACAGAGACGGGGGGAGAAGTGAGGCTGTGTGAGGAATAATTATAATCCTCCAGTTGTTAAACTACTCTTGACTAATGTGGGAATAATCATACATCTAAAAAAATTAAATTAGTTTGGTGATAACGACACTGTGGACAGAAATGCCAGTGACAATGATCAAATCTGCAGATAGGCTACACTGATCTGAGCCGACGTTAGCCTTACATGTTATATAGTTTCCCCTGTTGTTATCAATATTTATGTTATCTTCTGCAAAACACAAAGAAACAAAGCCTTTACTGATTGTTTCCCTCATCCACAGTTTTGACACAAAATGAGTTTTGATACCATCTGGGATAATTTACTGGTTACATTGCCTCAGTGAGTGCAGAGCAGTTTGCCTCGTACTCAGAGAGCTGTACATTTAACAGCAGCCAGCACAGCAACACAAACACATCTGTAAAGTTCTCATGATTAGAAAACAGCGAAGCGCATTTATTGTAACGTTTCAGGCTAAAACAACAGGCTAACCGCAGCTAAACTTAGCCTCCTAAAGCTAATGCAGGGACAAGAGAGGCTGTATGAGGAGTAATTATATTCCACCAGCTGTTAAACTCCTCTTGACTAATGTAGGAGACTTTCAGAGTAACTTTAACACTGATGAAAATCTTGAGCTCTTACATCTGCTCCACTTCCCTCTACTGTTGGCATTAGCTTGCAGCAATAAGAAAAATAAACACCACACAGCATTAAAATACTCACATTTCCATGGTCCAAGGTTTGGTGGCAGACAGTTGGTGCTGAGTCTGGATTCAGGAAAGTCTGGTGTCCAGTCCTGTGTTGAGCTGACTGAAGCTGAAGAAGCAGTCGGCCATGAAGTGACTGGCACACACATACAGGTTTTCGTTGACTGTCGCTGCTCATTCCCTTCAAAAATAAAATTAATCCACTGGGTCTTTTGGTCCTCCGAGGCTCGTAGACTATATGTGAAGATATATGAGGCTGTTTACAGCCAACAACAGAGCAGAGAGCTTCAGAGCTTAACCACACTGAACACAGACCTCTCACTAAGAGTGAAAACAACATGGCTGCTCTTCACACAGAAATCTCTCCAGCAGGTGGGAGGGGGGTCTGTTCAGGTGGACCAATCAGGTCAGACATGCAAATCAAAAATAAACAGTGACGTAACAGTATATCCACTGACTCAACAGCTCATGAAGGTCATCAGTTTACATTTATACAGATTGCTTAATACAAGTTTTGTTTTCTAATATAACCTTTAGTGGGCTGGGAGGAAGTCCAAAGACCCAAATATGTGTTCAAAAGCCTTTAAAAAGTGTTTTCTGCATAATGTAGGACCTTTAAAGTCAGTATGTCTAAGCACAGATGAAGGCAAAATGGCTATACCATGTTTCAATAATTTGTATGTCGGCAAGTTTCTTGAAAGCAGTGGCTTTTCTCTGAATCCTGGTCTGATGTGCTCATGTGAAGTGCATTTAAGGTAACTGAAAATGTAAAATTAAAAAAAATAAACACATCTGTCAGAATGAAACTTCTAAGAAGCTGTTCCCAGTATACAAGTGTAAATGAGAAAAAGAAAGGCATTTGGTGTTGGAAACAAATACAGTATGTGCCAGTTTCCCCTCGTGTGACAGTGCACTCCCGTGTCCACAGCCTGATTGCTAAATACCCTTGCTTAGATCATAGGAGCTGGGAATCAGTTTGACAGCCTTTTGAAGAGAGGATAACTTGTTCAGATTTGTAACTACAATCATCCATAAAACACTTTAAAAAGCAGGACAGATTTCTTAAATAAATATTGTTTCTGTTTTATTGTAAAGTCACCAGCTTCTCATATTTCAACAATACGTTAGGCTATATGTCAAGGTTGGGCTGCTTCATTACAGGCAATCAGAAGTGTGGGTTTGTTAGTGTGATGCATCATTTTGTTCTGTTTTATGATTGTTTGAACTGCCACCCTGTCTTCTGGAAAATAGGATCAGTGTTTCATTGTAATTTTCATCTGGACAATGATAGAAGTTTGCAAATTTAACTTTGAATGAGGTAGACAATTCTCTCACTAACGTGTCATTGGAAACAATTTTTGACATGTGTTTGACACTCCGTTTTGGTTAAGTATGAACATTATCCTTTGCTTACTAAATCTTCTTGTTTTAAACAATTAAATTAGTGTATAATACATTCCCATTCACTGTCACATTCATTCACTGATGCTTGGAGTGTCTATGTCAGTTGTACATCAGTATCAGCTAACACATTCACACCCCGTAATGCCCATTTACTTACCACTGATGCAGCAGTCAGAGCAACTTGGACTTATGCGTCTTGCCCAAGGACACGTCATCATGTAACAGTCGAAGCTGTGCTCAAACCTGCAACCTTCTAACTACCAACCAAGCGCACCATCAGACTGGGACATCAATCTAAACAGACATGCTTCCAATCCCTTTCTATATAGCAACATAGATTTACACATTCTTTGTTTTACAGTTTTGCTACATTGATTTGGATCATTTCTTGAAACAGATAATATATTCTCAAAAAAGCATGGACAAACCTCCAAACCACATGGCAGTTGTTCACAACAGTATTGTTTTTCTCATTCATTTCATCAAATTGCAAATGTCTTTGTACATATTTCTATATCTTATGTCTCAGGACATCTTTGCAAAAGATTAAGTGCAGGTAGCCGAAACTTAACACAGTTAGCCAACATTTAGCACAATTTCCAAGTGAAGAATAGATCTTGTTGATTCTGAGCCTGACGCTCATTCACTTTAAAACATGCCAGCATCGTTTTATTGTATTCATCTTCACATGAACAACAGTTGTTCTCCCCGTCAAAATTAGTCAAAAACATAATAGTTATTGTCCAATGTTACTTGTGAAACTCCAGCAATATTTACTGCACTGAAAGATACACCAACATTCCTTGTTTTTGTGTGTTTATGCTACAGTATCTTATGTGGAATACATTTTCTTTTATGTGTGTGGCAGGTTCTTTCCAATCACTAACACATTACTGCAAAATGACATGCATTGCACAAATATGTAAACTGACACAGACAGGAAAACCTTCATTCTAGTCTCTCAAAACAAATTTTCTGCCTCACCCATTTTGCGATTCAGAACAACACTTTTTTTCACTATAAATGCAAAGAACACTACTTTTTTCTGCATAAGACACAACAATCTGACATGAAGTCATGTTTGCCATTTTGAAACACTGCTGCCAAGTAATTTAACTTCCCACTTTCTTGCTTTATATTTTTTCTGCAAATTTTTTCTGCAGTTTTCTTTTTCAGTTTACTATTTTTGCAAGCACATTTTTGTCCACTCAAATCTAAAGATACATGTGCATATGTTGAACTGACTAGACAGGTGAAAAATAGAAAAGTAAATATTTAACAGCATGTGCGTTTATCTACAAATACTTCTGTGTATTTGAACAATCTAAAAAATGTTCCACAAACTGAACCAAATCTAGTTCATCTAGTTTGATTTTGATAATGCTATGTAGTTAGGTTGCAGTGTTTCATTCTGCGGGACATATGAGGTATTTCGCAGTAGGGATGTGTGGTTTTGTGAATTGTGTTACAGTAAGTGTTTTGATAAAAAGCAGCCTAGTTCGCAAAATTGTGTTTTAGCAATTGGAGAAAAAAATGAAATAAAGGTTTCAATTTCCTGGGCAGTATTAGTGCGATGTGATATATATATATATATATATATATATATATATATATATATATACATATATATATATGTGTGTGTAACATATATATATATATATATATATATATATATATATATATATATATATATATATATATATATATATATATATATATATATATATATATATATATATATATATACACATACATATATATTTGTGTGTAACAGTAACCACTGTCAGTGAAGGAGTCGGCTTAGCCTGAGAGGATGACATGAAAGAGATTTCAATGGTCCTCTGCCATAAAACATGTTAACATTTTGACCTGCAGTGCTCACATAATGCCAAAGGGAAATTGCATTTTGGGGGCACTGACAATTCATATGAGTGTGGAATTTAGTTTTGACACATAATTGTTTTGGGAGAGATATCAGCGTTTATAGGTGATCCATGGTGTCGTGCTGAACCGTCCAGTTTATTTTGGCAAAAGCACTAATAGTATTGAGAACATCTGGTCTGTTTCAAGAAATGAGCCAAAGCAATCGAGAAGGATCTGTGCATTCTTGGTGGCACTGACTAGTTATATGAGAGAGGAATTAAGTTTTCAAGCATGAGTGAAGAGTTTTGGGAGAGATATGTGCTTTTGCAAGTGAGCTGCGGTGTGCTGAACTGTAAGACTGTTGAGCCAAATGATCTTAGAGTTTTGAGAATGTAATTTCGGTTTCAAGAAATGAGCAAACCACTGGAGAAAAACTGTAATACTTTACTCTAAAGGATTGCTTCAGAGATGGACTTCAGCATTTTCTCTCTCTTTAACATGGACTTCAACACAGATTTCATCTCGAGATTCATATATCTGGCTTACAAGACTGAAAACAAGTTTTGAGAACTTAAACTCAGTGGGCTCTAATTTCGTAGACCAGGCGCAGGCGAGGCGCACCTGTCCTGCGCTGCATCGACAGGGTGTGTCCAGCGCACTTTGCAAGTTTCCTGCAGTGGGAAGAGAGGTGCACTCCAGGCGCAGAGATGCACACCCATGGCTCCATCCCTGCCCTTCAGCGCAAGTGCCAGAAAGGGAAGAGAAAAGGCGTGAGTGGGTTCAACAGCCAAATGTTGTCTCCACCAATCAAATAAACGCCTCTCCTTGCCTTTTAATGCGCTGTGGGTGAGGCACAGAGACTGATTGGTCCGACTGATCCCCGCCACCACACAGTGTGCTATCGGGGCGTGCATGGGAGGCCACGATGTGTGTTAAGTGACAGACATTTAACACAGCAGGAGGATAATCAGTTCATTCTTGTGATCCACCTGCACTCTTGGTCTGTCGTCACCAAATAGCAGAACCTTTGGTGATATACTATTTACTCTCCCGGCATCTCTTACTCATAATGTACTCCATCTTTTTAGATCTTGTTCAGAATAAAGATTTAAACAGAGAATATGGGCAATCACAGGTGAATCCTTAAGAAACCGAATGACATATATTTATTTTCTCTCTTTTTTCTCCCTCTTTTCTTTGAATTTCATGAAATGAGAGAAGCCAGATATATACTCAGTATCGGATGATAAGGCTGATAAGGCAAACTTCTAGCTGCCGTCAGGTTAAGTTTCCATTATGACAAATGGCTTTAATCTGACATCAGATGTGACAGGACAGTTAATATAGATACAAATGTGTATGCTGGTTCAAACAGTTACATTAAATAGTGATTGCTGTGATTGTTTATTGCATTAAAATGTGCCTGACACTCTGTATACCTGCCTCTGAGGGTTTGGTAATGTGTGCGCCTGTCACCAAATTACAGCTGCGGAGGGTTCGCTTCGTCTGCGCCAAGAATAGACCAGGTTGGAGCTGGCAAGCTTTCAGCGCACCTTCCCCACAGTTTTATGGCACGAAATTGACACTGTGCCAACCTGAATCTGTGGGCACCTCCCCTGGGTGCGCCATCACCTCCCCTTGGTACGCCGTCACACCCATCTCTCTGCAGACGGTCTACTAAATTGCCAAATTGGCAGCACACGGCGGTGCGCTGCACAAATTTAACAATGTGCGGGATGCGCCAGGCTCTGCTTACCCTGCGCCAGCCTGAGCTACGCCACGAAATTAGGGTCCAGTATCTTGATGATGGAAAAGGAGGAAAGAGGAAGCAGAAGCAGCAGAAGAGTGGATGTGTGGGTTTGTTTTTAAGACCCAAAGTTTAACATGAAATTTAGCCAAAGGGATCATGAATGACCACAGATATATTTCCATGAGCCATATTTTTATTAAACACTGAAAGACTGTTTTATGATCAATAAGGACACATTTAGAAACAACTGTTTATTTTTGTTGTATGAACACATAAACTCGCTGTTATTATTGTTATTTTTTTTTTTACAAAGATCACTTCTTATGTATTGGCAACAATTAGTCACAACCTATTGTTATGATCACAATTCTTTTGGAGCTAGATTTAAAACTCAGGTTGCATCGTCACCAAAATAAGGGTTGGCCTCAAACCCACAAACTTCAGCACACTACCAGACTAAGCTACCAACATGCTTTTAATATTGCATTTTGCACTTTCACAAGTGAAAACTAGTCTGGGTTTAAAAGTGTTTTGAACACATTTTCCTGTTAATGACGAACAGCACCAATAATACATTCGGAGCTCTGAGACTGTTATCACTTTTTTTTTCCCACTGAAATTCCAGACAAGTTTTTAAAACTCTTAACATACCTGAATTTCTTGTGAAAAGGTTTTCATCGAGATCCCAACGTGAAGGTGCAACACATTCATTTCTTATCTTAGCTGTTTTCTTTCATGCTTTTGACAGCTGGCATTTTGTCATTGATGCTAACAGCTCTACCTGTGGCAAACACAAATTGTTGCTCTGAAGAGCCAACAATAGAGCCAAGCTTTCACAGCTCGAAGGATTTCCTCTCTCTTGCAGTCACAGCCACAGGTAAACATTCTTGTCAGAGAAGATGGGATGAACTGTGTGGAATGGAGAGTAGAGGACAGATGAGGGTGACTGCATAAAGCAGTGGTATGCATTAAATCTTTCAAGATGTGTAAAACTTTACAAAGCATTCCACTTGCATATGCTCTTACTGAGTGAAGCCTCACTTTCCCTGTTTTTGTGTCAGCTGCTGAATAACCTCGTGGAGCAGTCAAGGGGCTCAGCCAAAACAAAGACATTTGTAGAGTCGGCAAGGGAGAAGAGTGAGCACCCAAAACACAGAGGAAGGACAACTTTCAGTGTTTACATTCTTGTTAGTAGCGGGGCAAAGTTTAAAAGTTAAGGTGCATAGTCATTAACAAAGGTAATTTGCAAGTGTGAGGACACAGTGCGTTCTGTTTGGCAGAAGACTCAAGTCCAGATTAGATTGGTTAGTCAACCACTTATAGACAGTATGCCAGACAGTAAACAAATAGAAAAAGTCACTCATCTACTGGGTTCTCTGATCTGCACCTCACTAGGGATTACAGACTAGAGCCCTGAAAAAAAGATTATACATGATCTAATACACTTAAGGCTATATGGTATTGTCACAGGTTGAGATCATGTCTCATGTCTGGTTTCATAAGCTGCCAGGAAAAGTTATGCTATAACAGTTAGATAAAGGTCAAATTCAAGGTAAAGGGTTACAGAAGGTTCCTACTGCTCAGCCCAGTCATAGTAAACAACAAGAACTGAAAACAAGAAGCAGGCCTGATCTTTCACAGACAGAAGCTGCATTTTACTGATTATATGACATCTTTAGACTGATCAGCTTTAATATGATATTTTTGAATAAGTGTTAGTATAAAATTATTTCTTTGGATAAACGTTGGCATAAACTCATGGACAATATAACACAAGGCTTTCTGTATGTGTTAGTTCATCTGAGATAAAGGCAAAGTGCCATTTTCCACCACTTTAAGACAAATACCATGACAGCACTGTGTAACATCATGAGAGGTCTTCCAGGCGGGGCAAACTGAGAATGTGACGAAAGATGCAAAAATAAGATGGTTTCACAAAAAGGTTAATTTCCAAATAGTCCAAACAAAATCCAAAGCAAAACAAGGAACTCTTTGTAACTTAAAGTTCAACTAAAAGTGATCTCGAAGGAAAAAGGTTCTCTTATACTTAAAGGGATACTATGCGACTTTTTGGTCGGTAGGTGTCGCGCTGGAGCGTCTGAGCGAAAATCAAAACAAATGGGCTGTTCAGTGAATAATGAGAGGCTGTTAGCCACACCTCCTCCACTCCACTGCCCCCCCTCCCTCCAAACGTCCTGCAGATCGTCAACACGAAGAAGAAACATGACTGACTAAAGGATGAAGCTGTTCATGAACATGTCTAACAGAGAGGTAAGTTTACAGAGCACGTCCTGATAAATCCTCTGACTGCTGTGTCTCTGTTAAAAGGTTATGTTATTGTCACGAGCGGCATTTGTCGTCTTTGTTGCTGATTTATAACTCTGCTTGAACAGCTACAGCTAGTTAGCCAACACTTCAGTAAGTTTTACCCCGGGTGGTGATACAGAGCAGAGAGCAGACAGAGCTGCAGTCTTTACCGAGATCTGCCTGAATTAACGCCGAGGCTGAAGGCTGTAGAGGCCGCCGAGCGACGGTACACACAGACGGACGAGCTAACTAGCTGCTAAGAGCTAATAGCTGCTGTCAGCGTTGCTTTCTCTGTGATTTGACTGTAAAGATTAGTCTCAGTAATGTATGTTTAGAGTAAATATGCTTGTTTGTGACCTGCTGAGTCAGCAGATCTACATCCACCTCCTTGTTGGCTCTAATGCTAAAGTCAATAACAAAGTAAATAACGACGACAGCATGTCTGAGGTCTGTAATGGTGTAAAGTCAGTGATCTTGACAGTCTAGAAACTTCATTAATCCGCCGGCTCTCTTCTCTTTCCTGACTCACGTCGGGCCCTCAGAGAGCGGCTCTGACCAGCTGATGAGGCCGGGAAGGGGCGACCAGAGCCGGGGACGGAGCGGGGGGGGGGAGACCCTCAGTACAGACAGGTAACCACTGTGTTATGAGGACATCACACTTCATACTGTTAAGTGTGATAAAACTGTAGTTAATAGATCTAAATTATGAGTATTTCATATTTATAGGCTGGAATAGAATGAATAAAACATTGTACTCCAGTAAAAGTACTCAGACGTTTCCATAATAGCATATAAGAAGAAGAAGCACTTTCATTATTTTTAGTTTATGTATCTAGTATTGTAAAAGCAAAAAGTATTCTACTCCGAGTAAAAGTGTACTCCGAGTATTTGGTATTCCAAATGCAATTTCTGAGTGTAAATAGAATATAAGCCAGACTGTGAAGAGTCAATCAGCTATTTATCACATACTAATGCTTTAGTATATAATGTCTATAAAATATCACGTAACAAAACGTGACGTTTTTCTGTTACCTATGAAATGACAAGACAAAGATGTCAGACTTTTTTTTAAACCACATTTTTTTTACTATGCAATCTCTACTTCACTCTCTAAAAAGTAAGTAAAATTTGCCCTTGATATGAATATAAAAAGAATAAATATTTGTTGTTGCCAAGCTGTATTTACTATGTTTATATGACTGCTGACTCTAAATAACGCATTTACACAAAGGAGCTACTCAATCACATGAACCTGAGTTAATGTAGTCATTTATTATTTCATATCCATAAATATACTTCACCAAACCATCAGACAGCATGCGTTGGGTTCATGTTTTTCAGGCACTGCTACATAAGCTGACTGAAGACGTGAGAGCCATCAGCTGCTGCTCTGAACCCACAGTCCGGCCTGGAGTCTGATGCAGCAGCAGAGAAATAAGAACAGAGGGCTCCTCAGTAAAATAATGTTTTTAAGACTTACAAGACAAGTAGTGAGAAGTTTTTCACAGTTTATGTGACTACTGACTAAAAGTACCTTTCGCTTCATGCTACAGAAAGTGTTTTATTATTAGAGAATGTATTTTTATTGTCTTTTGTTTTGGTTAATCAGTGCATGCACTGTGGATGAAACATCAGAGAAAGTTATTATCATCACGTAGGCTTTGTATCTTTTTTTTAATAAATATAATTTGAAGAATTATACTGACTATTTTTATTGCTGACCGATGATTTCCATGTTTTGTTTAGCCACTTGCTCCTTTTTCACTATGAAACTATTTTGCCTCTTCTGTCTCTCCACACTTTGTGTTTTTAGTATAAGGATATTTTTGCGAACAAAGAGCAGAAACTTGTACACCCGTATTAATGCACATATATACTTTAATAGCTACTTTTGGCTTCAATTTTCTTATTCAAGTACACATATTTGAAGTACAGAAAGTACAATTTTAAGTTTGCTGGCATTTTGAAACACTCGAAAGTAGATCTACAGATATGTATTTATTGTGTGTCATAAAGCCATGGCAGTTAGGCCCTTTGTGTGCAGGATATTAATAACAAATAATCAGCTAATATGAAAAGTCAGACTCATTTGGAAAAAGCTAACTGAAGTGGTTCATTAAAATAATGTTGAGAAAAATACTGAACTGATAAGTGAGTGTCTGTCTCTGAACTAAAGGCACAACAAATGGGAAATCCAGCCAAATACAGCTATCTCCAGTTTACCCAAATTATATATAAACCACAGTATTTCAAAGTCATGTTTGGTTGTCTCATAAAATACATAATTCACAGAAATGTAATTTTCACACATTATTTTTATTTTGATAATCAGTCCTGAGACAGCATGCAACTAAACATGACTGAAAGACAGCAAAAGGTGATGCTGAACAGCACTGGTAATGCAAACAAACATTTTGTGTGAGAAATGTATGAAGTGATTAAACACGTGCTTTACAGATGGCTGAATGAACTCTGTCAGTGTAACAAAGAGCACTCTGGTGTTTAGGTTTTTAGGAGTCACTGTCAGCACAGCATGTAGCCGTCTGGCCTTCCTCTGCACAGCCGCTGAACTTCCAGGTAAAAACTGAGTAGTCGTGTCTAATAAAGAGGACAGAGGGCTAAGACATCAGCTCTTCCACTGTTGTAATTCTGGCAGTGTTGGACCTGTGAACTTGGACAGAAAATGTTATTCTTTTGGTGTAATACTACCTGCAATTAGATTGCAGTACAATTAGACATTTTCAAAAAAACATGCCAAGACCTAATGCTAAGTTCAACACAATAAGACAAAATTCTTATTTTGTGCAGCAGGACTGAGTGTGGTGGGTGCCAGTGGTTGAAGCTTTCTCATTATATTATTCTTCTTTTAAAAAATAAGATATTTAGATAATATATTAGATGGATGATTTACTGACGTATTTTAGTAAATAAGGTCATCACAGAGACATAACACAGCTTCTCTACCAATATACCACAGAGAAAATCATTCTTACTTCGGACTGTGCAGTGGTAAAGTTACTTTATAAATCACCTTGACACTACGTTCATATGCATCATCATTTAGATAACAGTCCCCAGCTGTGCTGCTTCTGTGGCCTGCTATCTTCATTTGACAGACATCTAAACTTTAAACAGTGTCCCAGTGAGATAAATGACCTCAAATGATCTGGATCCCGTCAGCACAGAACAGTCGAAAGGGTGAACGTGTGTTTATGTTCATTTATGTTAGCGTTAGCCGTGTTAGCATGCGGCTGCTTCGTTTAGCCGCATGCTAACGTTAGCACATATTAGCTTTCACGTCGGCCTGAAAGACTCAGGGAAATCACAAAGGTAAAAAGGGAACAACATTAACTACACAACACAAAGCCTAGTCTGTTATCCGTGCTCCTGTCTGTGACATGTCACGAACATGTTCAGCTAACGCAGAAACATATAGAGATACTTACTTGTCCAGATGCAGGTCCAGCTCCGGCCCTGTTTGAGCCTCCTCCTCCTCATGCAGGACTCTCCGTTGTGATAAACTCTGTTCAGTCTTTATTATCTTTTAGTTGTTTCATGTCTGTTTGATATTTTCAGTTGGATTTATTTGTCCCCCGGTGTAGCAGAGGCTCATGGCCGACTAGTTTGAACAACAAGGAGGCTTCGCGTGCCATGGCGCCACCCCTCCTCTGTGATTGGTCAGCTCCCCCCTGGGCTTTTATACCCAGAGGGAGGGGGGCTTGAGGAAGGTTAACACCCCAATCCGGACCGGCTAATGTTTACATAGAGCTGATATCAACACAGGCAGAGAGGGGAGGGCTTAGCTTTCACTGTGTGGAGCATGGACTCAGAGAGACGTTATGATGCCACATACTGTGAATCTGATAGAAAAATGCGTGAAATGTCGGATATAGCACCTTTAATCCAAGTTGACTTAATCAAAAAGTGTCCAACTTTCCTGTTGTTCCAGGGTTTGTCTCTGGCCAAGTTTTCCCCACTTCAGCCCTCTACCACCTCCTCAATGTTGTCCTCTCCTCTCCTCTGTTTTCCCCTGACTGCCCCTTCTTTGTTCTGTGACTCCACTCCTGCTTCAGCTCTGCTTCAATCAGGTGGTTTAATGGTGCGTTCCAGTTGTAGTCGGAGGTCGACATTTCCCACTTTTGAGTAGGAAATTTTATCTGGAACGCCCCCTGAGGTTGGAATATCCTACTCGGAACTCGGGGAGACCTCGCCACCCCCGAGTTGACAAACAAAGATGGCAGCCCCCAGTGTGAACAGTTATTTAGCTTCTGTAATAATAAATTTATTTGCACTTCTGACTGGGGTGTGTCGCTCTAGATCAGCTGTATGCGTAGTAGTGTTAGACTTATACTTACAAAAATGCTGCAATAGTGATAATCACATTCTTCATGTGAAAGGATTTAGAGGATTTAGAGCTCATCACAGCACAGAGACTGCTCTAGTTAAAGTAACCAATGATCTACTTTCAGCTTCAGATGAAGGACTTCTCTCTGTTCTTGTTTTGTTAGATCTAAGTGCTGCTTTCGACACCATTGACCATGGTGTTCTTATACAGAGATTAGAGATGTTACTTGGGATTACAGGGACTGCCTTAAATTGGTTTAAGTTCTACTTATCCAATAGATATCAGTTTGTACACGTGAACAACAAGTCCTTTGTGTACACTAAAGTAAGTTACGGGGTTCCTCAAGGTTCAGTGCTAGGTCCAATTCTCTTCTCTATATATATGCTTCCCCTTGGTGATATCATGAGGAAATACTCTGTTAATTTTCACTGCTACGCTGATGATACACAGCTCTATGTATCACTGAAGCCAGGTGAGACAAACCAGTTAGACAAACTAGATGCCTGTTTAAAGGACATCAGAACCTGGATGGCCAGAAATTTTCTTCTTCTTAACTCAGATAAGACAGAGATTATTGTGCTGGGCCCTCGACACCTTAGAGAATCCTTTTCTAGTGATTCAACTGCCATAGATGGCATTAGCCTGGCACCAAGCACAACTGTTAGAAATCTAGGAGTACTATTTGATCAGGATTTATCCTTTAACTCCCACATAAAGCAAATTTCAAAAACAGCCTTTTTTCATCTTCGTAGCATCGCTAAAATCAGGCCTATCCTGTCCCAGAGCGATGCTGAAAAGCTAGTCCATGCTTTTGTTACCTCTAGACTGGACTATTGTAATTCTCTGCTTTCAGGCTGTCCCAGCAAGTCACTTAAGACGCTTCAGCTGGTCCAAAATGCTGCAGCACGTGTACTGACTAGAACTAGGAGAAGAGACCACATTACTCCTGTTTTAGCTTCTCTGCATTGGCTTCCCATTAAATATAGAATAGAATTCAAGATTCTTCTCCTCACCTATAAAGCTCTCAGTGGACAGGCACCAGTCTATCTGAAAGAGCTTGTAGTGCCGTACAACCCCTCTAGAACATTACGCTCCCAAAATGCCGGCCTACTTGTGGTACCATTAATCTCCAAAAGTAGTATGGGAGGTAGAGCCTTCAGTTATCAGGCTCCTCTTCTCTGGAACAATTTACCGACCACAGTTCGGGAGTCTGACACTCTCTCTACCTTTAAGGTTAGACTTAAAACTTTCCTCTTTGATAAAGCTTTCAGTTAGGGTCCAGCTCATAGGTTATAAATAACTAAATAAATTAGTTCCTAAATTAGACTCATAGTTTAGATGTAACAGGTCTAGACTGCCGGGGGGGGGGGGGGGGGGGACAATGGCACAATGGGCTCTCTCTCTCTCTCTCTCTCACTCTCTCCCTCTCCCCCTCTCTCTCTTTCTCTCTCTCTCTCTGCTCTTGTCTTGTAGGTGGCCTGGGATCCTTGGTGGAGACTGCCTGCTGCTGTGGAGTCATGAAGCCTCAAAACTACAGTTATAAACATGACACATAGTTGGCCATTTTATTAGGAACACTCCATTCCCATTATCATTATAGCTGTTCATGTAGTTATTAGCATGATCTCCATATCCATGATCGTTACACCTACAGTATAATTTTTTTTATTACCACATAGTCATGAAGTCCCTCTGAAAATGGGATGTCACATCTCAAGAGGCCTTTAACACATTTATATTTAATGGAGACAAATATGGTTGGGATGCACTTGTGGTCTGGGCACCCATGAGTTCGTCACTACCATAAATTCTTAAATTCTTATTTTCAGTAAGAATATCCAAGATTATACTTCTAGAAAATGATCACCACAACCATTCAGACATGAGGACCCTCTTGATAATGAGATGTAGCATCTCAAGAGGCTACCCTCTAATAAATCAGACGACAGGTTGATGGTACATGAACCTGTCCCTAATTTTAGTTCTTATTCTAGTCCACTTGTCTCCTCTTACCTTCCTTCTTTTGCCCTCACACCCGACACAGCATCGTGTGGATTTGCTGTTCATCATGAGACTGGGATCCACATTCAAGATTTCCTGCTGCTTAACAGAAGTTTTTTTCTTGCCGCCATGATGGAGGGATCCATGATTGGCTATTTGGATTCATGCTGGGTGTTGGATGTATATATTTGTATATATATGCATATGTGTATTTTATATGTATACATGTATCTATGCATATATGTGTATCCATAAAATGAAGAACTTTATGCTCTATTGTAAAGTGTCTTGAGATAACACTTGTTATGAATTGGCGCTATACAAATAAAGATTGATTGATTGATTGATTGATTGATTGAAGGACAGGAGGGTCTTTGTTTCCTTTAATATCTCCTTTAGCATAGGAAACACTGGACCATCCTTTTAAAAGGAAAGGAGAAGAAAACACCCCATAATGCCTTGTGGCACGTGACGTGTATAAATACGGCTCTTACTGAAGGTTGACAGAAACTTGTGGACAGATAAAAATTACATGTTTAAATTTAAAAAGCACTCATTTTAAAGAAATTTGGTTTTCTCCAACACAATGTAGATGAATATTAAAAACACAATTTTTGTACTTGATAGTATTGTATATTATTAACACATCCACTTATCTTAATTTCTGAAGTGAATCATGTCAATAATAAGACAGAACAATGAGGCCTAATAACATTTATTAAAAACAATCAATAAAAGAAGGACAAATGAGGACTTTTACAATACTCAAATATAATAAATTCAAACAATGTTCATGATGACATATGTGAATGAAACAGGGGGAATAGTGCTACTGACTGCTGTATTATCAGGCTTCAGATTGTCAGTGTCTGCCAAAGATGTCAACATTTATAGATGCTCTCACCAACCTCAGAGCGGTGAGCAGGAAACACACACTGCATGACCAAAGACAAAACACCATCACAGGTAAATCCTCTGATCATGGATTGTTAATGTTAACCAGTGAAGACACGAAGCGACCCTGTGAGATAAGATAAGAGATACCCTGAGCTTCTTGTAGTTCATTTTTGGAGCACTGTAGTTTGTCGTGGCTTACCTACGTCACAACTAATCGTCATCACATAGATATGACATCAAAGTGAAAGTGCAGTTCCTCTTTGGCCACAGTTCTCCTTTCCTCTCGTCTTTTTCCCTCCTTCCCTTGACCCTGTGACGTTTTTTTATCGGGGTTAAGGTAAAGTGGATAGAAAAGGACTTAGGAAGGACTATTTGGATCCACCCTGGGCTGTTTCCCAAAGCCCAGGTACCTTGCCTTGCCTTGCCTTGGAAGGCAGTGCCTCCGAAGCCACTTCTTTCCAATCCAAGGCAAGTGTCCTGCCTCTGCTCAAAGGAGATGTTAATGGAACAGCCTACAGAGGCATCCGAAAACGTCAGACCCGCCTCTTTGTGGACTTTTATGGATGTGGATGCTTTACTAATTGGTTTATTGTTTCATATCTTGTAGACATGACCGAGGATGAATTGCTTATGGGACGTCGGGTGGCGCAGTTGGATAGTGCGCTTGGTCAGTGATCGGGAGGTTGCGGGTTCAAGCCCGGCTCCGGGCGACACATGGCGATGTGTCCTTGGGCAAGACACTTAACCCCAAGTTGCTCCCAATGCTGCGTCACTGGCGTATAAATGGGCATGAAAGGGCGTGAATGTGTTAGAGATACTGATGGATAACTTACATAGAAACTCAGAACCATCAGTGAGTGAATGTGAGTGCGAATGGGTGTGAATGGGTATGAATGGGTAGGTGTGACCTGCGGTGTAAAGCAGCTTTGAGTAGTCAAAAGACTAGAAAAGCGCTATATAAGCTCAAGTCCATTTACCATTTACTTATATTTTGTTTGCCTATGTTTTGATGATATTTTGGTTTCTGATATTTTTGGTATAATAAATGAAGGTACACAAAAATGTTTTGTGTATGTTTAATATGAACTAAAGTAAGGTTCATTGTTGCAGCATTTTTTTTCCTGCAGAAATGGAGAAGTATGTTAATCTGCTATGTTCATCAGATGCACACATCAGTTTTATGCAGCTTCTTTGTGCATTGAACACATCAAATCTCAATCTCCACTGTTCAGCATCTGCCATCTTGTTATTTTCAGAGGTGTATTTTGTTATTTCTATTTGAATTGGAATTTACCGCGCTACTCCGCTGGAGCGTCTCTCTGGTGTGTCTTTTCCTTCCATTTATTTCCTTTTTTTGTAGATTCGCGCGCTGCATGTTGGGTATTTATAGCCATGGCAAGGCAGCGAAGGATACACCTGTGTCAATTAGCCACATGCTAACCAAACAGAGGACATATGCCTCCGGAGGACATGAACATTGGAACAGCACTTGGGCAGCGACTGATGATGGATGCCTGCCCACGCCCACATCAGACCAAGGCAAGGCAAGGTACTTTGGCTTTGGGAAACAGCCCTGGTGTTGGTTGGTGTCGGCCATTTTGTGGATTGACATTTGCTTTCTGGGAGATGTAGTTGAAATGTACTGCCCCTCCACTACCTGTCTCCTTGTTATGCCACAACTGCTCAAACACAGTGGATCCATGTAGAAATATAAAACAACTTAATTTTTTAAATCTCTGTGTGTGTATAAGTGTAGGATTTTGTAGGTTCACAGTATCTCTCAAAAGTGAGTAGGCCTACACCCTTCACATATCTGGAAATATTTTATTATATCTTTTTGTGGGACAACAGTGAGGAAAAGACACTTTGATACAATGTACAGTAGTTAGTGTACAGCTTGTATTACAGTGTAAATTTTACTGTCCTCTCAAAGTAACGCAACACACTGCCATTTTTGTTTATCAATATTTATGTATCGATATTTTGTGTGTCCTGTTATGGTACGAAACCGATGTTTTATTGTAGAACCCAAAAGAGTCAGAGGCAGATTGCAGGCATAACAAATAGTTTTATTTGAACAGGGAAAACCAGGTGAGGGGTCAAGGGATAAAGGTGGTTGACTTGGTTAAGGCTCGTGGAAGCACTGTCGAGAGAGGGAGCAGTGGAACAAGGTATGTGAGTACCTTGAGCTCTGTCTCGATCTGTCGGGTGTCAGAGTGGGAACAGAGTCTGTCCTGTGGGAGTCAACTTGATTTATGACAACTAGTCTGGATAGTCTCTCTGGGGTCACTGAGTCCGTTTATTATCTGGACTTATTTCAGTGAAGGATCATTTACAGAGCTCAGCTAATTAATTTTTTCTTCCTCAGAATATTTCACATAAAAGTTATTCTCACAAATTCACTTTGTTTTTTTTTTTGTTCTTTACATTATTTCAAATACATGTCTTTTTAGTGTTTAAAAACTTGATGAAGTCTCATTTGTTAGGTGTTGGAGTCTTGAGTAAGATTTGGTTGTATTAGGTGCAACAACTCAGGTGTTGAGGTGTGGCTAACAACATAATTGATTGAAGTTTGCAGGTATATTTGCAGGTAAAAAAAAAAAAAAAATGCATCCTGGAGAGGGGAAAGATATTTTGAGTTTTAAAAATGCAATTATTCTGTTAAAAATAATTTACATTCAAAGATTTTTAACAGGACAATGGACTTAAAAATATCACAACTGAGTAAATAGAGATTCTAATCTCAAATTTTCTGAAAAGAATATCCATCTCAGAAAAATAACTGAATTCCAACATTATTCAACTCTTGAAAAGTTTCTCAAAAACTATCACACAGTGGCATATTTGTTCTTTATCTAGTTTTCTTTTATACTTAGAAGGGTTGCTAATTTTGCTTGACCAAAAAGAAAACAAAAAGTTTACCTTTTTCTTTGTGCATTACTGTAAAAAAAAATAAAAAATAAAAATAAACATGAGGTTGGTCGACTGTTCACCAAAATATGCCACTATATTAGACAGTTTCCGAAGGATTAATCTTGAGCACTGTAAATAAACAATGAAAAGTTTTCTCCGTCAGTGCAAAAGGGTAATTATCAGAAACTGTATGATTCAACACAGATAGAAATGCATTAACAGCCACAATAGCATGTTAAATTCACCACTGTAAATCTCCTGTCATTTTTGTTACTAAACATACAGCTTGTTCCATAGGCTTGATACCAGCTTGCAGTTTTAAATACTCTGTACATGGTGCGTCTGCTCTACTTTTGAGTTTTGCTATATTCTAAGCTCTGTCACACCACTGATGCAGGATTTTTCCATTCACAGAGTCATTTGGCATCCAAAAATTACAATTAATTTCAAGTAGACAGCCCCATTCTTCAGAGTCTGTTACTTTGACCTGATTTATATTTTTTTGGAAAAAAGTCAGAAGCCATTTGTATAACTGTCAGTGAAACCATTTTTTGAGAAGAGCTTTGTCCTCATCTGTGAGCCCCTTTTTGAAGTTTTCCAGCAAAAGACTAACAACTCGCACAGATCTTGCTCCCAACTTTCTTGTAATTATTTCAGCATTATGCATATTACTTCCAGCAAGGTCAAGCAGATGTTGGACCGTAGTTATTCCTTTTTTAGCCATTGTCCCATACATTGTTGGTAATTCCTTCAATGGAACCCCCTAATTCTGTTTGTTAAGCGCCTTGGTTTTTTTGAAAGGCGCTATATAAATTCGGGTTATTATTATTATTATTAATAAGGGCCCTTCAGAATTGGTTCCTGCACAACAGTCGCGTAGTGGAGTTAGCCAACCAGCTTCCAACAGACCCCACATTTGAAAGACACTCACGTATAAAGGAGACAAAAAACTTGGATTAATTTCTGAAAAGTTTATTGTAAAAATTGATTCATCAAAACCTAAACCACCAATCTGGCCCAAAATGCAGTATATGATAACACTTTTTTTTTTTCAGGAAAATGAAGGTCCATACAAAAAACTTTGCATTAACTGCAATCCAAAAGCTGCCTTCCTATTTTTCAGATGAACTAAACCTTGTCTCCTTATTCTTTTGGTAATTGATAATAATTAGTACCTTCAATTGTCTCTACCTGTCTCTGCCTCACTCAGTTTTTGAATATCTCACGACTCCCTAAATGAACATGCAGGTTCTTGAAAGCATTTGTCACCCAATTAAGAGCACTAGATAACCATGGCCCATTGCCCTGCCATTTACCCACCAAACAAAGCTGAATTTAACTCCTGTTCACCTTGGAAAAGGAAATTTCTCCAAAACACATGTAAAAGTTTAACATTACTGTTTACTGTTATTTACAGCCACCATGAAGTCATCTGCCCCCGTTTAACCCCTTTCTAATCTGACATAACATAGGTTGAAAAGCTACAGAAAAAAAGTCAGACATTGTGCTGCATACTACCTCTGTTAATGGTGAAAGGAGCACGTGGACCACAATTGACTTTTCAGTTTACTTTCAATGTCGAAATACACAATCATGCCATGAAATTGGGAAATAATCCAAAAACTGCCAAGGTGTTGCCGGAAACTGACGCTCCACCCTATCAATGGCCTGGTCAAGAACAATCAGACCAAATTTTAAAATCCAATGAGATATAGATGTCCAAATAATCTCTAATGAGGGATATTTATCCCCCATTGATCTGCAATGAATGCAGTATGACTGATCAACATGTATTATCTGCTCACTTTGTGAACCTGTTGATCAGTACATAACAGACTTACTGGCCTCCAGTGCTCGATTTCACAGAAGAAACCTTTTTGAGAAAAAGAGAGGAAACTTCCCTGGGACAGCTGAGAAGCAGTTTTTCCCTCACCACACAATCATTCATTAGCTCTAAAGGTGCGTACACACCGCACACTACTTGTACTACCTCTGCGATCACTCTCCATGCAAAGTCAATGTACAGCCGCGATAGGGCAGGGCTAACCCTCCCACGATGCGACAGCCGCTTTTCGCACTACCACATAGCTTGTTGCGCGATGTGAAAGTAAAAAAAAGTTGATGGATGAGCAGGTGTGTGCACGTGTGACGGTACCCTAGACAGACAGTTATTCATCTGGACTACAGAGTACACAATCCATGTCCGTGTGGGAAACATTACTCAGTGAGGACATTAGTTCCACCTAGACGGACTGCGGGAAACTCACAGATAATGCTGCTGCAGGGCATCAGCTGCAGTGTTTTGTGGTTGATAAGTGAATAAAAAGGATACAGCTGGAATAATGTCCACTTATACATCCTATTATATGATATATAATATGACTGCAGTGAAACTCGAGCGAACGTGACGTCACTGAGCAACGACTGACGGCAAGGGTGACCAAAATGAGGTATTTATGGACGTGTGACGAGACACCAGTGGGCGACGCGATTTTGGTAGCTGGGTCGCTTGCGGTGTGAACGCAGCATTAACAGAACCTCTCCCAGAGTCAACCAAAAACATTTGAGAAAGTTTCATGAGTGTCACCTGTAGCTCTTTTACAGTGTGAGACGTGGGGACAGGTCTACACTGTCCTCACCTGATACCTTTGGTAAGTCAGTCTTCCCGATGTCAGCTGGATCTGTCAGCTCACTTCTATCAGCTGATCGAATACACTGCATGAGTCAGTTCTGACAATTTTTCTTTTCCAGGTTTAAGAAGACTTTAGATGGAGCATCTATTTCACTGATATTTTGGAAACATGATTATATTAAAGCTCTCTGTGCTCTTATCCCCAGCAGATCTGCCCAAGCAGCCTTTTTCGATCTAATTTTCTCAGTATGGCCTCCATCTCCTGCTGACTTGTACAAAGTCTGGAGTTCCAAAATGTCACTCTAGATGTTGGACTGATTTTGTGACCTCTCTTATGACATTAAAATGATGTTACCAACAACAGTGCTGATTTTGGAACTTCCCAATGATCTGCCATTTATGTAAAATGGAAACACATCTTAAAATGACTATTTGTCAACACTGTCTTAAAGCTCAGAAAGCATTTGGGGGTTTTAATCCATTAACAGTAACATTAACTATTAGCAAACTCTGATCAAATATTTGGACATGATGTTCAAAGCAATAGAGCCTGTTAAACCTGGCTGAAGAGATGTAGCTGTCTCTGGCACAGGCCAATGAATGCTGCCTTATTTCCATGTTTGGTGGCCACACATCAGCCACGTCTCAGTTGGGTTCAATATTATTCTTGTCCAGATCACCAAAAGCATCCATAAAATATATTGAAACTTAACTGAAAAGCATCTTGACTAGGTTTTCAAGAAACAAAAAAACATCTCTCATCTGGATTTACAGGGGAATATACATTGACCAAAATTGTATTGGATTTTTTTGTACCTAGCAGTCGCTTTTCTGGTATTATCTCTTCTGCGTTTAAAGAAATGAGCAAAATGTTCTTTGGGAAAAAGATTTCCAAGCATGCTCTTTAATTGAGAAAGGAAAAATATGCAGAACATGTTTGCTGCGTCCCTTTAATTTTGTATACAGTACTTAGTTGTTCTTTCACCTTTGCACCACTTTTCTGAGACAAAACACCTCTTTGTCAATTAGACCGCAGGTCCCTTTCTAGCAAAACCTCCTTGAGGAAATACAATATTGTACAATGAGAAAGATCAGCAATAAATCCTTTACATTCACATCCCTCTTCTCCCTCAGTTAGGGCAAGAAAACTCTGGAAACTTTTCATGCTCTGCCAATCAGGAAGGGAGGATTCAGATAGCTCAAACTCATTGTCAGAATCAGAAAATCTGATGAATCTATTTCTTGCACTTTTCATTTTCTTTTAGAGACATTTCATTGGTTGTCCCCCTTCTGACTTTTCCTATTTTTCTCTTTGTCTTGGTAATTTTAGAAACATTCTTATCATCTCCCACTGTTGTTTCTCCACAGCATTTATCTGCTTAGCTCTTTCATCCTAATCCTGAAACTGCATCTCCCATAATTACAGGTCGACACAGAGTGTGAAGTTGACTGGACTGGTCAGTGTGGTCACCAACAGCCAGATGTTGTGGTCCCTGAAGTTCAACTTCCGTGCTCGCCGACTGAGCAGGAAGTAGAAAGTCTATCTGAATCTGAGGGCTCTTTGTCCAATGTGTCAGATGTGTGCATACAAACTGTCAGCCTTTTATCAGAAATGTTCAAGTAAATTATTGATTCACAAGCTGTATATTGCACAAGGTTTGAGGTAAAATAACCCTGGTCATTAATTTTATGCTTTTTGAAGGTTGTGATAGTAAGTTTGATTAGATATAAGATTCCCACATAGCAATCACATTTACTTTTTTAATTCTTGTTGAAAGTCCAAACAAATCAGTGATAAATGGAAACAATAGGACATCCAGTGCTTTTATTTTACAACCTTCTTCACTTCTTGCATTAGAAGATACACTCACACTGAAAAAACATTTCCTATATGAAGGAAGTTAGGAATCTGTTTAAATGTATAAAACAATTTTGAAGGTCCAAACATTTAGAAATCTAATATTTGTGTAATAGAGCCTTAAAGAAAACAAAACTTTTCTTTTGTTGTAAAGTTTTTATAGCATTTTGTGCAAATATTAATGGAGACATACCTTCTGTGAACGGAACGCTTGACAAACTATTATTGAATCCTGTTTCAGATAAATAAAGATAAATCTTTTGTTTTAAAAGAAGAGAATGCAGTATGTCTCCCTTTTAACAATAAATCATTCTCATGGCCAACATTAGTTTTGATAGTACTCAAAAGATTTTATGTTCATTGCAATTTCTGCCAGTTTACTGTACCATTTCTTTGCTATCCAAAGGTACAAGTATTATAGAATTATGTTTTGGCGCACTGGGGGACATTAAAGCATGTCCACTACAGTGTCCTTAGACCAATCCAAAACCCGTATTGACACTCTCTTCTGAAGACACTGTATTCCTTGTAATGCCCTGGGAGTGTCAGCAGGTTGGAACAGGTGGGATACCTTGGGAAGCTGCTCTCTACCACTTCAATATCCAAGTGCATGGGAAGCACTCCAGCCCACCCAGAACTCCTGCTGCCACAGGAGAGAAAAAAGATTGTTTTCTGTTATTGCTAAACAGTGCTTTTGAAATAACAGCATTGGTTTATTAGTTTTTGATTCAAAAACTTAAGGTTCAACACAATTATTTTACTTCATTTGTGCTTTGGGTTGTTGTTGTAGCTGAGAACCCACAGTTAAAGAAAGAGTTGGAAGAACCACACTCTTGTGTCACCAGTAATTTTTCTGCCCCAATGCAAGATCTCCAGATAAAAGACCTTATCAATGACTGCATTAAGTACGTATTTACTTACCATTCTTAATAAATTCTCGTGGGCCTTATTCAGCGGAATGAGGAATCCTGGTACAGGGAGGAGGTGAACCTGTTTGAGAGCAGGTGCAGAGACAACAACCTGGTGCTCAATGTGTATAAGACCAAAGAAATGATTGTGGACTTCCGAAGACCACAACCGATGCACATACCACTCTGCATCAGCAATCGTGAAGTGGAAAGGGTTGATAACATCAAGTTCCTGGGAGTGCAGATCTCTGACAACCTCTCCTGGTCAAAGAACTCCGCTGGATTAGTGAAGCGAGCTCAACAGAGACTGTACTTCCTAAGGAAACTCAGACACTTCCCACCATCCCCCTCACCACCTTCGGTGGCGCAGTTGGATAGTGCGCTTGGTCAGTGATCGGGAGGTTGCAGGTTCAAGCCCAGCTCCGGGCGACACATGGCGATGTGTCCTTGGGCAAGACACTTAACCCCAAGTTGCTCCCACTGCTGCGTCAGTGACGTGTAAATGGGCATGAAAGAGCGTGAATGTGTTAGAGATACTGATGGATAACTAACATAGAAACTCTGAACCATCAGTGAGTGAATGTGAGTGCGAATGGGTGTGAATGGGTATGAATGGGTAGGTGTGACCTGCGGTGTAAAGCAGCTTTGAGTAGTCAAAGACTAGAAAAGCGCTATATAAGCTCAAGTCCATTTACCTTCTACAGGGGGGCAGTGGAGAGCCTGCTGACTTGTGCCATCTCACCTGGTTCCCCAGCTGCAGTGCAGCTGACAAAAAAGCCCTACAGAGACTGGTGAGATCTGCAGAAAGGGTCACTGGAGCCTCACTTCCCGGGACATATTCCAGTGCCGCTGCAGGAACAGAGCAAAGAATATTGTCAGGGACCCCTCACACCCTCTGAACAGCTTCTTTCAACTCCTGCCCTCTAAGAAGCGCTTCCGCAGCATAAGATGCTCCACCACCAGGCTGCTGAACAGTTTCCTGCCACAAGTCGTCCGGATGTTAAACACAGTCTGGCCTTAATCTCTGAAATGGTCTTCAGTATTTTAAATTGAATTATTATTATTACTATTACTTTATTTTATTTATTGTATCATTATTGTTGTTATTATTAATTAATTAATATTATTATTATTGTTATTATTATCATTTTTATCAATCAATTTATTTATTTATTTCAGTAGGATGTATAAATGTATGTATGTGAGTTGTTGTGATCCTGGAGAAACGCCTTCTCGTTCTGTTGATACATGTGTATTAACTGAATGACAATAAATTTGAATTTGAATTTGAAATGTACGAAGGAATCCAGCAACCCCACAGGGGTCAACACAGCTGTCTTCGTCTTCATCCTGTGCAGGCCAGGTTATCTTGTCCAAGACCGTCGGACAATTTTTTTTTTTTGTAATCAGTAAGCACCTGCTTTTTAAAAGAACCACAAAAATTAAGTACAATTAACTCACATCCAGATAAATATAAGAAACGTTCCTGTGAGGAAGCTAGAAAACACCCCCCTCACTGAGGTGACAAAAGTCTGTGTCATGTTGTGCTTAGTTGATTGTTATGTAGGGTATGATTTTTGTTTATTATATTTTCAAGAATCCTACTAATATCTCCTCTCTTCGAGGTTATCATCTGGGGGGCGCGTTCACATGGAGTGCACACATGAGGATGCAGCAAACGGGTTCCAGCAGTGGCAAATCACCTTGTTAGGCTGGGCTGATGATCAGAAGGAGAGAGGAGGGGGAAGGGGAGAGTTATTTAGTTATGTTTAGCTTTAGTTTTGGATATTTTGGGTTATTTAGTTCCTTTGGTCAATGTGTATGTGTTTAGTCTTTTGTAAGGGATTTATTTACTTGTATTTGGGGTAATTGGTGCAGGTTTGTCACTGGAGAGGTGAGAGTGAGGTGAATATGCAGGTGAGAGGAGAAGGGAGGGGGGAAGCAGGTGAGGAGCTGCTGCTCGGCTTTAAATGAAGGGCACCTGTGTGAGTTGGGGTGTGTTTGGTTCCCTGCAGGCTGCTGCTCAGGGGACGATTGGGTTGGGGATTTTTTTTTTTTTAATGAAACATGGACATAATAAACAATAATCAGAGCTCTGAACCTGCTGTCTGACCCTGTACATTTCTTCCTTCACTCGTGCTGGCTTCATCCTGGTTAAGAGGTTATTTTTCACAAGCAAAACCTCACATTTCCACATACTGATAAGGTTAGATTGTTAGTAGGGCATGGTCAGCTTGTAAATGAGTTTGATGGAACCCAACTGGTGGTTTGCATGTGTAAAACAATGTACAGTTGCAAGAAAAAGTATGTGAACCCTTTGGGATTTCTTGGATTTCTGCTTAAATTGGTCATAAAATATGTTCTGATCTTCATCTAAGTCACATCACTAGACAAACACAGTCTGCCTCAGCTAATACTGCACAAAAAATGTAAGTTTTCATGTTTTTATTGAACACAACATGTAAACATTCATAGTGCAAGATGGAAAAAGTATGTGAACCTTCGGATTTAATAACTGGTTGACTCTTCGTTGGCAGCAATAACCTAAACCAAACGTTTCCAGTAGTTGTAGATCAGACCTGCGCATCAGTCAGGAGGAATTTGGACCATTTTTCTGTCCAAAACTGTTTAATTTCAGCAATATTTCTGGGATGTCTGATGTGAATCGCTCTTCTGAGGTCATGCCCCATCATCTCAATGAGGTTGAGGTCAGGACTCTGACTGGGCCACTCCAGAAGCCATATTTTCTTCTGTTGAAGCCCTTCCATTGTTGATTTACTTATATGCTTTGAGTCATTGTCCTGTTCCATCACCCATCCTATGTTGAGTTTCAGTTGATGGACAGATGGTCTTAAGTTTTCCTGCAAAATGTCTTGATAAACTTGGAAATTCATTTTTCTGTCAATGATAGCAACCCGTCCAGGCCCAAACCATAATGCTCCCTCCACCATATTTCACAGTTGGGATGAGGGTTTGATGTTGATTTGCTGTGCCTTTTTTTCTCCACACACAGCATTGTGTGTTCCCTCAAAACAACTCAATTTTGGTTTCATCTGTCCACAGAATATTTTGCCAGTAGTGCTGTAGAACATCCAAGTGCTCTTTTGCAAACTTCAAACGTGCAGCAAATATATATTTTTTTGGACAGCAATGGCTTCCTCCATGAACTCCATTCTTGTGTAATGTTTTACGTATTGTAGATTTGTCAACAACAATGTTAGCATGTGCCAGGAATTTCCCTTAGTCTTTCGCCGACACACTAGGATGCTTCTTCACCTCACTGAGCATTCTATGCTGTGCTCTCACAGTCATCTTTACAGGAATACCACACCTTTGCAGAGTAGCAACAGTGCTGAACTTTCTAAATTTGTAGACAGTCTATCTTACTGTGAACACATGGACATCAGGGCTTTTAGAGATACTTTTGTAACACTCTCCAGCTTCATGTACAGGTACATCTAAAAAAATTTAGAATATCATGAAAAAGTTCAATTTTTTTTGTCACTCATTTCAGAATTACCAAAATTTCAAGCAATAAATGTTTGAAATGTTTCACTCTATCTGTAATGAATCTATATAATATATGGGTTTCACATTCTGAAATGAGTGATGAAAAATATTTAATTTTTTCATGATATTCTAATTTTTTCAGATGTACCTGCAAGTCAGCAATTCTTGATCGTAGTTCTTCTGAGAGCTCTTCTGTGTGAGGCATGGTTCACATCAGGCAATGCCTCTCGAGAACAGCAAACTCACAACTGGTGTGTGTTTTTTATAGGGCAGGGCAGCTTTAACCAATACATCCTATCTAATCACATTGATTGGACCCCAGGTTGGCTGACTCCCGGCTCCAATTGGCTCTTGAAGAAGTAATTAGCCTAGGGGTTCACATACTTTTTCCACCCTGCCCTGTGAATGTTAACATATTGTGTTGAACAACAACATAAAAACTTATTTTTTTTTGTGCTGTATTAGTTTAAGCAGACTGTGTTTGTCTATTGATGTGACTTGGATGAAGATCAGAACATACTTTATGGCCAATTTATGCAGAAATCCAAGTAATCGCAAAAGGTTCACATACTTTTTCTTGCAACTGTACATCCAACATGATCATGCATCATTTTCTCATGCAATGGAATTGATACAATGCAGACAATATACAGCATCTGCAAAAATATTCAGGTCTCTTCAGAGTAGGAATACAGCAATTAGTTTCAATAAAGAATTAAAGAAATATTTAGTAATTTAGTTGTCAAAATTTCAATATCTTGTTTGGTCCGACCAACAAAACAAATATTGTATTCACTGTCATATATGACCAAAAAGAGAATGAAGTCATTGTAGAATCTGAGATTTTCTGCATCTTGCATTGACAAAAAATACTAACTAATACTAATACTACTACAAATCCCTTAGTTTGTAGCGACAACAATATTTGAAATAAAACATATTACCGATGCCTTGTGCCCGGAGCAGATAGGCTAAGCACTATATCATTGATATACCATAGTTGTATGGCTATGACTGTGATGGCAGAAGACATCATCACAATGATATAAACCGATTTTAGCATTTTATCTGCATATGTATTCCTATACACCAAGGCCCCTGAGGTTTGAACAAAACAGTCATTGTATAAACCTGGGAGAGGCACCTTTATGAACCTCCCGTGTGACATAAGCAATTTCTATACATGTAATTGTAGAATTTCAACACTGTTGGTAGATTATCCCCTCAGTAATTATTAATCTATCAAGATTTACTGTCATTTCTCAAAATCAATTCGACAAAATCATTTGTCTGCATTTGTTTTACAGTCATTTTCACTCCACAACCTCAGCCTGCAAACAGCAGGGACATCAACCTCAACTTCCAGCTCCGAACCTGGACTCTCTGCAGGGAGAGGATGGGGAAGGGGAAGGGGGAAGGGGGAGGGGGAGAGGTAGGAGGAGGGGTGGTGTAATGCTGCGTTCACACCGGGCATGCGTCAATGGGCGCCATGCGCCTGTGGCGCCCAGGCTGGACATTTTGACAAGCTGAGGGAATCCTGGCGCAGGCGCAGTAGAGAGCCAGAGCTTGTCGGACTCAGTGATAACCCGTGCAGGCAAATCCAGCTGGAAACGAATATTTACAGAACTTACCTTCAAAACCTGTCTCCTCAGCGACTTTCTCCCAAGCCTGCTCCTTTTGGTTCCAGTCTCTGTAGAGTGCACACATCAAGTAGTAGAGCTCCGAATGATAGCAAACACCGCAGATAAACCTCTCCTCCATCTTTGAGAGGGGGTTTGAGCAGGAACAGGAGACTGGGGCGTCACACGTCATCAAATCAAACCTGTCTGTCTCCTCGGCGACTTTCACCCAAGCCTGCTCCGTTTTGTTCCGGTCTCTGTAGAGTACACACGCCGAATAGTATAGCTCCGGATGATAGCAAACAGTGCAGATAAACCTCTCCTCCATCTTACAGAGGCTTTGGCGAACAGGGGCGTGGCGTCATACGTCATCAAATCAATGACGGGGGGATGTCATCGCTGATTGGCTGCCGCGCCACAGCATCAAGCGAGCTGGCGTCGAAAGTTCAATATTTTCAACTTTCGGCGTCGGCGTGGGCGTCGAGCGTCAAACGCCTCGGCCTCAGCGCCTCAAACGCCAGGGTCAACGCGCGCCTGGGCGAATCTGCGTCAAGACGCGCCTTTGCATTGACTTTGTATGTAATCTCGACGCGCGTCGACGCAAATTTGCGTCCGGTGTGAACACACCATAAGAGGAAAGGGCAGGGGGAGAGGGAGAGGTGGGGGCAGAGTGAGGACAGCTGACAACATCACCCAGGAAGACATGCAAAGAATGACTCAACTCCAGGAGGCCAGAACATCAGAAATAAAGGTTATTTTTTCAACTCTCCTCTTACATTCCTTTACATAAAGAACAATCATTGCTCAGAGTATGCAAGCCCAACTTTCACTGATCATTGATTTACATTTTCAGGAGAAAGTCACATCACTGACTCCACCTCAAAAAGATGAGCTGCTAGAGCGTGTCATGTTGAGTCTTCCAGGGCTCATGTTTGACCTTCTGGACTTATTGGAGCCTGGCCCAAACCCACAGACCCACAGTGAAGGACAACCAAGCTGGTGCCTTTGCACTCATTGTAGAGGCATACCCTTTGACTTAGAAAGGAAGTGCTATAGGCAGAGGCCTGAACACTGCATCAGTAGGTCTGCCTACATGAACATGTATGCTCTGGACGAAGGGGTTCTGCGCTTGGCCCGGTCAGCTTGGAACAACATCTTCGCTGTAGATGAAAGCCAGGAGCTGGGCGTGGAACAGAGACAGTACAGGCATGCAGCCTATCGAAAATTTGTGTTGTGGCAGCATGGGCGTTTGGGGGAGGGCAACAGAGTGGTCATCCCAAGCTGCACTGTCTGAAGAGTGAGGGACACTTACCCGGACGCTCAGGGCCACTACACCGGATTTGTGCAGCGGCGACTCATGTTAATAGTTTTTCTAAAAGTAATATTTGGAATGCCTTATTTATTTTTATTCTTTTATTTATGATTGAAACAGACAATAAAGTTTTCTTTCTTTACACAGTCTTGGGTTTATTTTACAAAATGCAATACTGACAGTGCCTATATACAATGATTCAGGTTAATTTTCCACAGATGAATCACACTGGCGGGTCCTGTAAGAGTGACAGAGAAGATAATGTGATAGTTAGCTCCAGGAGTGACTAAATGTGTCATTGTTGTCCCTAAAAGTTAAGTTGTGCTATGTGAGAGAACCCCATTGGCAATGATTGTGTGATCTGGTACACTGGTTTATAAGAATTTGGGCTATAATAAACATATATGATATGAATCTAATTCTTGGTTGAACTTGAAATGATGCAAGACAAAAAAACAAGTGTACAAATCTCTCCTCTTTGGACTCTTGCTTGTATTAGCTCTGCTGTGGTTGGTGGAGGAATTGGAGCGAGAAGGCCAAGTCTCCTGGGGTCATCAGGTCTCAGTGTCCTTTTTCTCGGAAGTCCCTGCCCAGATGTCAACCGTTTTCGAAGTATTACTTTCTGAAGTTGAGGGATACATGTGTAATCCTTTGGGATCTTTGTTGTGTGAACACTCCATGTTTTTGTTGTTTCGTTGTAGAATCTTTTGTTTCTGTCACAATGCAGAATGACAAAAAATTATCTCATTAATAATTCATTGTTCTGAAGGCAAATAGTGCAGAAGGTTATACATTGATAGTGACAAACTTTCAATATAAATGCATTAACTCACATTATATTGCCATCAGAGTTTCGGGCTGCAGGCCTGTGGTTGCGGTGGTTGTAATCAATTGCTGCCAGAAGAGTGCGTGCTTCATACACTGGAGGTCTGTATGAAAACCTTTTTGCAGCATACATGAGAATGTGACTTTGGAAGGACTCCAGGTCAGATGCTGCGCTGTAAAAGGACAAACGGGTCATTGTTAAACCATAAACTGATATGACTTGTCAGTAAATTCTTTATTTTAAGACTGTAAACCTACCAGAAGTTGATGAACTTCTTCACATCCTTCTGGCAGCATTTGTCCAGGATGATTGATGCAAGCGCCAGATGTGATGGACTACCTATGTTACACATCGTGGGAACAATTTGAGAGCAATTCATTAGCTCATAATTCAAGACTTGTGTAGAGATCAGAACTGTAATCATATAGTCTGCTAACCTACCTTGCACCAGCCATGGCTTGTCTGTGCTGCTCTCATCAAGTGGCCCATGGTCGCAACTTCCAAAAGACCAGTGGTAGTTGTTTCTCACGTGATGGAGAACACCATGCCACATGATCTGAGGAGACATAACAGTGATGCTCTTCATAAGACAAATAAGATTCTTTAAAAATTTGACTTTGAATTCACATAACTGCTAATGTGGTGCATTGTGTCATGGAAACATACCTGAAACTTCTCCTCTGTTGCTGCATGTTTACAGCAATACCAGAAGTGGTTGACAATGTGTCTCATCCACTGATTGATACCGGATTTTTGTTTGATGGAGCCAGCCTATGTGAGATAGACATTGAGAAAAATCATATCTTTAAACCAAAAAAGGGTACACTGTAATGTCATATTTTTATTTGGCGAGGTACTGAGGGAGTTGCTAATGAAAGCCTTACAGCATGCAATTTTTGGCCAGGTTCTTTGCTACATGCCAAATATCCAGAGAATGAGCGAGACCCCAGTCTTTGTATTTTCCTCTTATTGGATCTGCAAAAGATTTACAGTTTAGTCCATGGTTTTAATTTAAAATAAAAATTGCTAACATCAGTTATTTAGGTAAGGACTTGTACTCACCAAGTAAAGAGGAAATCTGTCTGTGGGCATCTGTGACCACTTCTTTGACAGAAATTTCCTGCAGAAGAGCATCCATTGTTCTAATGAAGCTCTCCTTCTCCATAACCACAGAGTTTCTGTTCGTCACCCTCTTTTCTAGTTTCGATGTGAATGATGTCTCTGGAATCCTGTTCTATTGTAGTGTACATGCAGTACTGTGCACAGTGGCCTTCACATAAAATAAAC
This sequence comes from Scarus forsteni, assembly GCA_036419115.1. Lineage (NCBI taxonomy): Eukaryota > Metazoa > Chordata > Actinopteri > Labriformes > Labridae > Scarus > Scarus forsteni. The sequence goes on along the minus strand of JAZDUH010000137.1, from coordinate 2,251,938 downwards.
ACAAAACATTTGAGTAATTTTGCCTGAATGAACTCAAGACTTGAAAGCTTTGGGTTGCTGTGCATACATACCTGGAGAGTCCATACTGCCATCACCTGAAAAGATTAGAAAATGTGTTCAATACATTTGCCAACAATAGTGCTCATTTTGTTCTCAAGTAATAAATTGTGTGTTGATAAAACGGAGACAACAACAATGACTTTATGACTTGGTGTGTTTGCATTACAAAAACAACACTTACCAAGAATGGTGACACTGTCTTTTTTCTTTAGCCGAGCAAGGACCTCTGCTCGTGTCCTCTGCCAGAAGTCCTTTATTGAATCAACGCAGTAGGTGTCCTGTATGCTGTGGAACGTTGTGTTGATCACCATTCCCATATTCATATGTTTAAATAACAGGGCAACCTTTGTGTAATTGTTGCCTGAAAGAAGAATGTTGGTTGACAACATAAAGTCTCCTGACTGCATCCCAAATTTAAGCAGGCTGGGAGTTCCACTTCCACAGGCTGTGACCATTGGAACAAGACTGTTGGAAAAAATACAGAAACAACCAAAAGTTATAAATCCTATCAAATACAAGACACACATTTTTGTTCATCAGTAATTGAACTTACCCATTCCATGATGAATGCAGTGCCCCTTCTGTGTATTTCCACCTGAAACGGTGCACAACTGCCGCACTTTGTCTTTGTGATGGGGTCTGCATGTTGACAGTTTTGGATGGGAAACTTGAGAAATGTGCCAAGTTTTTTCAAACATTCTTCATATGCGATGCATGCCCTCTTCCCAATGAGGTCATCCTCACATTGCACAGCCACAGGGTCTGGGAATTCAAATAAATTCAGTTCCTCTTGTTACTCTGGTGGTGTTTCTCCATGCACCGCCTCATCCACACCAATGACGGTTAATTGTTCCACTTGAAAAGGCTTAGGAAGCACTCCTCCAGCTCTGCATGAAATAAAAAAGGAAATTCACACAAAACATGTTCACACAACAGCTTGTTTTTTTTAATTGGGCCTTTTATATAATGACATATGTAAGAAGAATGATTTGCAAAAAGGAATCAAATTAAAAGTTAGAGAGGGTTATAGATAGATGGAAAATTGCATCCATTATGTCATACCAAGGAAAACATTTCAACAAAGTAGCTTGTGACACATCCCTTACCTTATGTAGATTGATGGAACAAACTCATCATCAGAGGAGTCCTCCTCACCAATGGGCTGCAGAGGTGAAATGTTCTCTTCCAAGTCTATTCTGTGTTGAAGCAAAGACAAAGCAGAACAGATAATGAAATAATGCCAAAGCTGATACAGTCTGAAAGTTGTATTGGTTAGATCTGTGAACTTCCATGCTGTTAATGAGATTGTTGGCTTCCCCCTCATCATAGTCATAGTCCTGTGACTCCTCATGTAGGCTCACAGACATCATGCTGAAATCAAATTTAAAAAGTACTGTCATGTAAAGACGTCAGTTTTTATTTTGTGCAGAATAGCCAATACATTGTATTTTTGTACCTTTCTTGTGAAGCTTCTAAAGCCTCGACTGTATCAGCAAGCTTCCGGTCCTGCATCACCCTGAAGGGGTTTATTTCTCTATAGTGACCGTCTCGCTCTACATTATCCCGCTTATTACACGGCTACTCACTAAAGAAATCAAAAATTTGACATCAAATGCTTATCTAAATATGATTTTATTGATTTACGAAAGTTTTCATTGCATCCGCTTGAAAAAATAGTCCGTTCCTTTCTACGGTTGAAACAGTAACGGAAAGCAACGGTAACTCTGAAGCGAAGATTAGCTTATTTGTAATTCACATTAAACTGAACGTTTCCATTGATTTTGACGTGGGACAAGGTGAATGGGATGTCCTTGGGAATATTGATGCTGACGTCTCTGTCCTCATTCATGTCCATATTTCCTCCTTGCTGTGGCCCTGCAGCTGACATACCTAGAAACAGTTTTTCACCATTACAACTGCTCTCAATATTATCTCATCACTGACACTTTAAGAGAGGCGCTCACCCGATCTGCTGCTGCTGCCAGAATTAGAGGAAAAATTAACGATGTCTTGCCGCGGGTATAAACGTCTTTCTGCGGATTGATACGACATGACGTGATTCACCCGAGTCGATCAGAAGCGTCCTTAACAGCGGTCTGCTATTCATAGCAACGGTCTGCTATCCAGAAATAACAGACCGTAGAATGTTGTAATTGACCAATCAGGATCGAGCATTTGACAATGCCGTGTAATAAACTGCTCCGAAGTTGTTTTGAAAAACTGACACATTTTAAATATTTTTGTTCATAAACATCTTGAAATTAAATTACTTTTGAAAATTTTACCTGGAACATTTATTCTATATACTTGTGAAAACAAAGTGGTTATACATTTACTCTCTTACCTACCTCATTACGCTTACCTGTTGAAGAAACATTTTCTCAGTAACTACCTTACTTACCTCATTAAGCCTAACTGTGGAAGAAACATGGTTATACATTTACTACCTTACCTTATACAGCTTACCCGTGGAAGTAACATAGTTTTATATTTACTACCTTTCCTAGCCTATACAGCTGAATTGTGGGAATAACATGATTATACATTTACTGCCTTACTCAACTCAAAAAGCCTAGCTTTGAAAAAACATGGTTTCAACTGACTTGTCTTGTAATGCTTACCTGTGGGAAAAAACTTACCAACACATTAACTACCTTACTTCCCTCATAAAGCCTACCTGAGGGAAAAAAAACATGGTTATACATTTACTACCTTATTTTGCTTATAAAGCTTACCTGTGGAAGAAACATTTTTTTACAGTAACTGCATACTTACCTTATAAAGCTTACCTGTGGAAGAAACATTTTTCACAGTAACTGCATACTTACCTTATAAAGCTTACCTGTGGAAGAAACATGGTCTTACATTTACTACCCTACTTAGCCTATCAGCTGACTTGTGAAAGAAACTTAGTTATACATTTACTACCTTACTTACTTTATAAAGGTTACCTGTGGACCCAAAATGGTTATACACGTAGCCATATTACTCATCTGCTATGTGGCCAAGGTAAGGCAAAATGTTTCTCATATTCTACACAAGTACACATCAACCTAACAAACCCTATGATAAAAATGTGAGACATTCCGGCCAAAGTCATCCTTTGTATTTAGATCTTAGATCACATCCAGCAATGCAATAGTATGTGTAAAGTATGTATTTCCTGAATCCTTGGAGTCCTGTGAGTATTCCAGTGTTTGTATTTTTTGTCTCCAAGGTTCCTTCATGCCACAGGGTATAAAGAAAGTGTACATTTTAGGCGGAAATTGAGGAAAAAATTGTGTTTTTGATGGTTTGAAGAGCTCCACTGACCTCCATGTTTGTCAGAGCTTCATCAGTGGGCTTGAATGAAAGTCTACAGTGTACTCTTTAAAATAATACCCAACACAATATTCTAAAAGACTGAAAAGTGCCTTAAAAACAAGTCAAATGCAAGATAAGCACTGGCATCTAAAGTGCAGTTTTCTTTCAGGTCATTTTTACTTCATGGGGTGATAACCACAAATAAGCTACCAGTCTGAGATGTCTATCATATCAAAACATAAACTAGGGATGTGTAGGTATAAATAAATCACAACTAGAATTTGCCCACCCAGATGGTACTGGTACGTCAAATTTTGGGTCTTGGCCCGTGGACTAAAAATGAAAAACTGAAATAAGAAAAAAGCTACTCTGTCATCCAATATACTTTTTGCTTGGGAACTTGTGCTGAAATGCTAACTCACTCCTACATTTTCGGACACAAAAGGGGGCTACACTGTTGTTGTGATTAAATGAAATATTTGTACTCTCGCTGAATGGTAACAAACATAATGGCAACAATTTTAAAGCAAAATAAGTATGAAGTAAGGGCACATGTGCATGCAGGCACACATTCATTTTTGTATTGTAACAATAAGACCTATCACACAAAGTAGGATTGTAGACAAGGGCAGATACAGAATCAATCAATCAATCAATCAATCTTTATTTGTATAGCGCCAATTCATAACAAGTGTTATCTCAAGACACTTTACAATACAGCATAAAGTTCTTCATTTTATGGATACACATATATGCATAGATACATATATACATATAAAATACACACATACATATATATATACAAATATATACATCCAACACCCAACATGAATCCATATAGCCAATCATGAATCCCTCCATCATGGCGGCAAGAAAAACCTTCTGTTAAGCAGCAGGAAATCTTGAATGTGGATCCCAGTCTCATGATGAACAGCAAATCCACACGATGCTGTGATGGGTGTGAGGGCAAAGGAAGGGAAGTAAGAGGAGACAAGTGGACTAAAGTAAGAACTAAAGTTAGGGACAGGTCCATGTACCATCGACCTGTCGTCTGATTTATTAGAGGTTAGCCTCTTGAGATGCTACATCTCATTTTCAGGAGGGTCCTCATGTCTGAATGGTTGTGGTGATCATTTTCTAGAAGTATAATCTTAGATATTCTTACTGAAAATAAGAATTTATGGTAGTGACGAACTCATGGGTGCCCAGACCACAAGTGCATCCCAACCATATTTGTCTCCATTAAATATAAATGTGTTAAAGGCCTCTTGAGATGTGACATCCCATTTTCAAGAGGGACTTCATGACTATGTGGTAATAAAAAATAGATACTGTAGATGTAACGATCATGGATATGGAGATCATGCTAATATCTACATGAACAGCTATAATGATAATGGGAATGGAGTGTTCCTAATAAAATGGCCAACTATGTGTCATGTTTATAATTGTACATGACACATGATAAGAATCAATCTGTCAATACAAGGTAACATTGTCATTATTACAGTTTGTTCAACAATATTGTTGCAAGGCCACAAAGCATAAAAAATAGTGTGGGTGTGTGAAGAGGATATCAGATATCAGAAAAAAAGAATGTTTCTGAGCTTGAAGTTGGGGGAAGGGGGTGTGATGGCGAAAGACAGGAGTGGAAGTGAAGAGACAGAGAGGAAAAGATCTAAATCAAAGGCAGCTGAATACAGAGAGGAGAGATGGAGCATGACAAAGAGAGTGAGAGGAAAAGAAGGGTTGGAGGGAGCTATGTGGGGTGGCAGAAGGGTGGGCAAAGGGAGAGGGACAGTGGGGAGAGCAGCTGAGAGCTTTATTAAGACGCCTGTGAGTGTCCTTTCTCTGGCCTCGCTGACTCCTCTGCTAAGCTTCCTTCCTTACTCTTGTTTATTACAAAGACTGGTAGAAGGGTCACCCCCCCCCCCGCTTTGTGAGAGAATGTATGTGTGTGACGGAGACACAGCTTTCACCCAGAGCCTTTGGTGAGCAGAGACAGGGAGAAGTGAAGCTGATGTGGACAGTTCCCCCTCCTCTCATAGCTGAGACTGAGGGAGGCTTTCACTGGGTGAAGCTGCCCCTGCTGATACTCATCACATCTGATGGTACTGGACCAACCGTGGTGTGTCTCTTCTTTTGTCCAGCACTGTCATGTTTCTGATAACCCACTGAGAGACAAGAGAAGATAAAGAAAGGCCTGAGGAAACTGATACAAATAATAGATTGAATATGATGAAAAAGTAATCACATGACAAAAACTTTCAATCAAAAGAACTGTGCAAGGAAACATGGGCTAAAAATCATTTGCCCTTTTCATTTACCTGAACTGAACTGCCATTCGTGTTGTATCTCAGGATTTGTTTCAATAACTATGAATAAATAGAAATTGCAAGATTATATTTATATCGGAAGGGGTGGCATGGTGGCAAAGCAGGTAGTGCACATGACTCACAGCAAGAAGGTTCCAGTTCAATCCCCGGGTTGAGCAGGGCCTTTCTGTATGAAATTTGCATGTCTAATCCGTGTGAAAATCTGGTAAAATTTGCTGAGTTATGCAGATTATAGTTGGGCATAATACACCTTCCTCAGTATAATAAACGCACTGGGGCCACATGTGAGACCCATCCAAGATGGCGGCCGGCTGATATGTCAGCTCCACTAGGTAGCGCCAGTCAATGTGGCGTCTATGTATATAATGTCTATGGTACCGAAGGTTTGCCAAGTGCACCTCCGGTCTTAAAATGGTGTACATTTTAGGACGTCCTCCCTGAGGACATCCTAAAATGTACACCATAATGGCGGCTTGTGCTTGATTGTGGTGTCTCGTCCTCACTCTCACTGGGGAACTGTTGCTGAGTGGCTTCACGGGTGATGGATATTTAGTTCTGGCTGTTGGGACCTATTTACACAACATGTATTCAAACTTTTTTTCCCCCAAAAAATAGACATCATGTACACAGTATATGTTGTGTTGTTTTGTGTATGAAGTGTCGAATTGTTTCAGTTCTATCTCACCTACATCATCAAACCAGGTTGTGAGCTTGTTAAGTTTTTGGTATTCAGCTGCATTGGCTTCTTAAACTGTCCTTTTATAAAAGTAGCTCTTTTATAATCCATCTTTCCCTTCGATATCGATACAGAGTAAGCTTTAGTTTTCAGGGACACACACACAGACTCTGCTGAAGCCAGCTATCTGCATGACAGTGATGAAACAAAGCTAGCGAGATATCACAGAGCTGTCGTTTTAAACCTCTAGCTCTCTAACATGCACCATTTTGGAGAGGGCATTTGCGGTTGTGCCTATCACAACCTCTCTCAAATATGGCATTGATTTTGGCACACTGCACCCATAGCAGTCTCTATATGTACTTACCTTTTACATTTTTCTTATGACTTCACCCACAGTGGGTGCAGCTATGGGTACATTTTGGATGATACTGAACACTGCCCCCCATGGCCTTCCATTCAGCCTGGCTCACCCAGCATTGCCCCGGTGTTCCAGATTAGCCACTCGAGGCATGGATTGAATGGTGTTCTGAGTTGTAAAACCACTTTAAATAGTCTTAGACAAGAGATAGACTATAAACTAAAGATTTGCTATAGAAGCGCAAGTCTCTTTGCCATGTGCAAAAGATTTGTTTTTAATCTGTCTGTACCTTTGTTGTACTAAGTCATGTGTGGGGGCAGGTTTGACACCACAGCATTTTTTAACAATTAACCTATTCATGTCAGGAATGTAGGATGGCAAAGTGGTGCAGCAGGCAGTGCATGTACCTCACAGCAGGAGGGTCGTTGATCCCTATGTTTGGCATGGCCTTTCTGTGTGGAGTTTGCATGTTCTCCTGTGCATGCGTGGGTTCTCTCTGAGTACTACCACAGACCAAAAACATTCTCAAATAGTTAATTGGTGATTTTAACTTGCCCTTAGGTGTGAGTGTGGGTGTAAAAAGCAACCAATCAGGGTGTACCTCACCTCTTGCCAAACGCTAGCAGGAATATGTTACGTACAACCCCCAGTGACTCCGAAAGAATTAAGGAGTACAGATAATGGATGGAAGGAATTCTTGAACGTTCCCAACAGGTGTTTTTTTTGATTATCCATCAATTTTCCAGTCTAGCGTTGTCCCAGCTTTTTTGGAAGATGTTACAGGCATTAGATGAGTGAGTAAATGATTGAATATTTGCAAAAAGAAACCAACAATAAAATTGTATTCAATTGCATAAAAGTTTCGAAAGGATTTGCAAATCATAGTAGGCCTGTTCTCTTTTAATTCATATTTTAAGCAATGTCCCATCTTTTTTGGAATTGGGTTCGTAACATTTAAACCACATAGACATTAGTTCTTTTCAGCAAACAAATGGCGGTTAGAATTGCAACACAAAAGTATTTATCATAGGTTGGATGTCATAAACCATACACTTAACAGGTAGTTCAAAACAAATGAATAGTGGTATCAAAAGTTAGACCTGATCACCTTTCATAATATGTAAGAGATGTAAGAGACACTCCTTATTATGAAAATGTGCTGTTTAATATCTGGAAATGTTGGTAGACTTGATGTATAGCAAGGAACTTCAAATGGTAAATGGACTTGAGCTTATATAGCCCTTTTCTAGTCTTTGACTACTCAAAGCTGCTTTACACCACAATTATCCATCAGTTTCTCTTACACATTCACACCCTTTCATGTCCATTTACTCACCACTGACACAGCAGTGGGAGCAATTTGGGATTAAGTGTCTTGCTCAAGGACAGATTGCTGTGTGTCACTCAGAGCCGGGCTTGAACCTGCAACCTCCCAATCACTAACCAAGCGCACTATCCAATTGCGCCACCGACGCAGGCCTGATCTACTAAGATCCAAAATAATGAGCGCAAAATTGCATGTGCAAACTAAAAAATTGTGTGTGCAATTTTTGGCCATGTTGCGAGTGATCTCCTGTGACTGTAAGCCCAATTGATAACAGCGCAAAGTAGTGTAGATAGCCCCCTTTAAACGATGATTTTGCATGTGCTACCGGCTGTCACCATGGAGAGTCTGGGAGAGCAGAGTGGCCGTAAATGAAAAATGAGGTTTGAAGCCATAGGGCTATAATTATGTAGACCAGGTGCAGGCATGGCGCACCTGCCCTGCGCAGCACCGACAGAGTGTGTCCAGCATGATTTGTAAGTTTCCTGCATGCTGCAGAGAGGCGCACCCATGCCTCCCTGTCCCTCCGCACAAGTGCCAGGGAGGGAGGAGACAAGGTGTGAGTGGGTTTAACACAGCCGTGTGTAACCTTCACCAATCAAATGAATGCACCTCCCTGCCTTTAAATGTGCTGCCACCTTGGCCAAAGTGTGCTGGAAAGACCCAGTAGCGGAAATGGTCAGAGCAGCTGTCTCTTTCACAGCAACTGGGAGAGTGGAGGGGCCATCGGTGCGCCACCACATCCATCTTGATGTAGCCGGCATACCAAATTGCCAAACTGACTGCGCATGGCGCTACGCCTGAAAAATTTACCACTGTGCGGGATACGCCTGGTTCTGCCACCCTACGCTGCATCACGAAATTAGGGCTCATAGACTTGCAGTAACCTTTTTTGCTTTCTGCCATTTTGATGGATAAGGTCATCACTTTTACCTCATACCTTATTTTTACCTGTAATCTAAATGACAATATTGGCATAGTTAAACAGCTGTTATCAATAACCTCTCATCAGAAAGTCAGTTTTACAGTTATGCACACACAGACCACGAGGGTCCTCTTACCTTTTATGCACTTTCTGTATCACACTTTCCACTCACTGGCAGCTTCATAACTCCCTGTCAGTGAGCGTAGAGTGTGATGCAGTCAGCTCTGAGTGACAAACGGGGTTATTCTCCTTCATAGCCAACAATGGAGATCTTTTTTACATAGGTTTAATATCCAAAACAGAGAGGGTTTACTTTACGTGTGTGTCTGCATGAATATGAAGGCACAATGAATTGTCCCCCTTTTTCCAGTCCTTCATAATGACAGAAAGCCTCCAAAACTTTCATCTTTCATTCCTCAAAAATTCAGTCAGTGACGAGAAATGTTCAGTTAATACGACGCCTGTTTCTCGCCATGTGGACCACAGCCCTCTGTGCGTAAAGCTGTGCCTGTTTGCACCTGCCTTTCAAACATGCTAAATATCGATGCAAAAACACCAACCACAATCAGTTGCGGGTTTGATGAGTCCCATTGCAGGTGTTAAATGTTTACATTTGCATCTCCTTCTCCCAGTATTTTGCACATACTGATAATCTGCATGTATTCTACACATTCATGAAGGAAAAGACGCTAAATGGATTGCATATGCTACTTTGCTGGTTTGAAAAATGTTCTATGTGAACCAAGTTGGTATATCAGCTTTCGCACACTATCAAGTTTGCACATGTTTTTATACACCCAAACCTTTAGTAGATCAGGCCTTTTGTGTCACCAACAGCTCAAAAAGTAGTACAAACACATTTTTACAGTTAGAGGGTGTGTATGAGATTCCTTGAACATAGTTGAATTTTACAGAATCAATAAATAACCCAACATTAGGTGCTTAGGACTAAAGACAATGCTGCCCAAGTTTTAAATCTCACATTTGATAACCAATAAAGTGACTTTGCTTGAACCTTACTCAGGTCCATGGTTTTTGATCCAACTTACTGCCTGTCAAAGCAACTTACCATTTTTTATTCCACATGATTAGTGTGAAAGTCTCAGTGATGATGTTCATAAAATACTGTCTCTGCAGTTTTTCTACTTTCACATTTTTTCAAAATATATTCTCATTCAATAAGGCTAATCACAAAATGGATTTACAGGCGTTAAAAGCGAAAGAGCACTGCAGAAAGCCTGCAATGCAAAATACTAAAGATTTTCAATTAAAGGGAATGTGAAGGAATGATCTGAAGTCAGATGGTTTCTCCTCCACAAACCGTAATTATTTTTATTACTGCTTATGATCCTCTTGAGGTATACTTGATGCTGTATTAATTCTGAATCATGTGGTTTCTCATTTGCTCTTATGGCATTAAATAATTTCCTTGTTTTTTAAAGTAGTAAAGTGTAATACAGCAGAAACAATTTTACTTTTATCTTAGCTGCAAATGCAGGATATGTTGCTCTGATCAGTCAGTGCAGAATATACTGGGTTCCCTCTAGGGAATTCAACACCTCACATCGAAGTATATTTTTTGCTAAAATTGCATTACATGACATACCTCCCGATGTTTCTCATTATTTAATAAGTGGTTTCAAAATGCTAAAATAAAAACCTTTACACAACTTTGGTTAAAAAAAAAAAGCTTATCTTGCCTCCTTTATGTCACTGTCTGTATTTCTGTTCACTTAATGTGTTATGTGCTGTGATCAAGAAGAGAAGAGAAACAAACACATAAGCTGATGTTATCTTCACTTACAGGAAAGTATATTCTTCAACACACTTCAGGTATCATTCATTAACTCTACTATTATCCTCAAATATTACTAACACCTTTTACTTTTAAGGTCAACCTGATCCAAGGAATATTTGCCTTCAGAAAATTATTTATATGAAATGTTGACCAGGTTTTTGTGTCAGGCACTTTGTTTATTTGTTGAATATATTAAAAAACCCTTGATAATGACACCTATTCGTGAGTTGACCTGTCCTCTACGCTACCACCAGGCCAAACCTTTAAATAAGACTAAAGGTTTTCATACAAATCCTCTCAAAGGACCTCTTTCACAATACATGTAATTTTGCCCACAGCTCAATTTTTTGTTTATTGTGTGGTATTTGTAGTACACACAGAGACTCCCAAGAATATACCTTTAGAAAATCCAAAAGTCATCCAGGGCCTGTACTATGACCTATTTTATGATCATTGCCATAGGTGTGAGCCAGGGTGCACACTTTACCCCAAAACTTACTCAAACACAAATAATAAATCATCAAATTGGGTCAAATCACCTTCACTGAAGTCTGGTGCATCTTTTGAAATCAAATGTAAAGCTAAGTATTACAATTGAAAGAAGTTATTGAATTTTAACTGAAAAAATTAATAGTTTTTTTTATGATTTTTTCAACAAATTCAATTCTTTAGAGATGTGTCTGACCAACTTACAGTTGCTGTACAACTAAAATACTTACAAATTATTTGGCCTCATATATATTCTCAAAGTGGGAAAAAAATCATCAAATTCTGAGACCGGTAAAGTTGTTCAATTAACAGGTTGGGTTACTGTGGAAGAATCAGGATACTATTCCATGTCTTGTATTATATCAAGGGTAATGTTTTATTTCATGCTATTTGCAGCAAATGGATGTTAACTTCAATTTAGTATTGTGCATTCAATTGAATTATATTTTTTTTCATATATTCTATTTATGGAGTATATATATTCTAACCCTAACCCTAATGATTTCATAATCATTCATAAATTATTTAATAATCATTTACAAATGTCTATCCATCTATCTATCTATCTATCTATCTATCTATCTATCTATCTATCTATCTTATTCATAAATAGTTCAGTATCTACTAGGGGTGTAACGAAATGGTCAACTCACGAAATGATACGAAATACGAAACAGGGCTCACGATACGAAATACTCACGATACGAAATAAAGATTAAGGAAAATCCCCAACAGTAGGAAGTTGTGCAAAAATCTCATTTTCATTATTTTCTTCCTAACAAATGATTTAATAACCATTACAAATGTATGTAAGTGAGTTGTTTATGATTAGTTAACTATTCACTAGCATCTACTAATAGCTTGTTAATGTCTTACAAATGATTTTTATTCTGAAGTGTTACCAAACATTGAATGGGGCCAAATTCACCCCAAAGATAATAGGAGGGTTAAGATATATACATGGTCTTCAGCTTCAGTTTCATTCACTATACATAGCCACAATTTATCTGCGCAAGGATGGTAAATATCTCAGAACATTTTGTCAACTTTGTAAAACATTTGAAAATGGTTATTTGAATCCATAAAAACACCAACACCATTCACTACCATTCATTTGAATGGTGTGTATATATCAATTCATACAACAATTTTAGTCATCTTCTATTGATTTTAACTATCTTTGTCTTACATTGTTAATCAGATGATTACTCACTAAAACACTAAGGCTGTGCATCTTCACTGGTCTCATATTTAGATTTTATCACCATTATTCAGTCAATGATTTGATTTAATTAATTCATTCATTATTGCAATGGGATACTCCATCTCCCCTACCCCATTTGTGGCAGCCTTTGAGTACCCCTCCCCGAGAAGCTATATGAATCACCAGGGGTGCCAAATTATCGTGTAAATTGAGATTAATTAATTACAGTCATAATTAGCATGCTATGTTTTTTAATTGCGTTAATCTAATTGTTAATTTTATTTCACTGTTTTTTTTTTTTTCAGAGGGTGGAACCTTAAGGGCCAGGGCAGCTCATCACACTCTTCATAGACCAATCCACATCAAGCCTGTTGTTAGCCGTTAGCTTACATTATGAGTATGTCAGTCGTTAGATGATTGTCTAATCATACATTAAATGATACCACACAGATGTGTCATCTGCCACACGTGACATGAATCTCGTCAAAGACAATACCCTCTAAGTCCTCCTAGTAAACTTCTGAGGAGGGCATATTTGATATCGTAGGGTAACCATGACTACGACTCGGCGTTGTTAGCCCAGCATTTCTGCATCTCTCTCGGTTTCCCAGCAGTGATCTGTGGTTGGGAGAAGAGCAAAATCATGATTTCCCATAAGAAAGCTTAAAGTGACGTTCTTTGCTCCTCTTTTAAAGGAGAAAATGGAGTCCATTTCTTTTTTTAATGTATTTTTGGGGCATTTTGTGCCTTTATTGATAGGAGAGAGACAGTGAATGATGTAACTTGCCTTATTAGGACTGTCTCATGTACATCCAGAATTCTCAATAGGCTACACAAATTCAAAAATGGGCAAGGACAAAGTTTTTAGCCAGGTTAGCCAGGAGTCTTTCCTTGTGGAAGGGTCGAGCATCCCCAGACAGTCTTCACCATTGGAGAGGAAAATGTATCGCTCCTTGTAGAACAGTCCATCCATAGTCTTGGAAGACAGTACACATCCAGCCTGCCAAACAGGGAAAAGGGGAAAACCATCTTTCAGTCGCTGTCAGAAGGCCTAGTCAAGATCAATACCAACCAGATACCTTGGAAAAAGGGTGGTGTTAGAACTTCACTTTATACCAAAGGATAATTTGGTCTCTGAAGCTGTGTAAATTTTCCCCATCTACCTTAAACTGGGCAGATGCAGAAGCCTATGGATTCATCTGCACTTGGCTAGGGCTCCCACAGTACGTCTCTCCAGTAGGCCTCTATGGTTGGAACTCCCTCCACCTATTCCAAAAATCCATAATGCTTGGGTATAGGCAGGAGAAGGTTCTGATAAATTAGGATATTCTGCTGACCCAACAATGAGGAACGCTCAAGTCTGACTAGCAACTGAAAGAAGACATGACCAGGTGCTTAGGAGGCTAGAAGAAGTGGCAGAAGGGAGAAGGACTGAGGCAAATAGAGAGCACCCAGCCAGAACACTAGCTGTTGACTGTAAGGATGACTTTTAACCCTTTAGGGGCCAAAGTCGCAAAATTGCGACAAGCAACACTGCTGAATAAAACAGGCCATAGCTATAAATATAGTGCTGAATAGTGTTACCACTTTTCAACAGGAGATAGTGGACATGTGTCACTTTAGTCAGAGCATAATTTGTGGGTGGGTTAGTTTTAAAGTTTTGCTGTATATTTGTTTTAAAACACACACAACGGATTGGGGACGCGAGTGTGGCCATAGAGGTGATAGCATTAATTTTGAACTTGTGTATCAATTTAAGTCATATATCAGTCAATTTAGTCACGGACCAGTTCATGTAACATCTATCATTATTTGATTATTTGATCCATATTTAAGTTTGGTGTTCATACATGCAGAAGAGACTAACCCAACAGAGTAAGTCTGGTAACCAGAAATAGCTTGACCATGTATAGAGAACAGACACAGACTCAACCATGTAGAGAATGTCAAACACTATACAAGTATCCCTCAGATGCCTAGTGATCTCCAGTGAGACAGCATGTAGAGACAAATAGCATGCAATGTGTGAGACGCCCTCAGACAGCATGAAGACCGAGACACTTACTCATGTACTCACTATGTATCTATGTCTACTTGTAACAACCATGCTAGAAACAATGATGATCACAGTCTGGTATCAAGAATCCGCCATTGAAACATCTCACGAACTGGGGCGCAGGACAGCAGGGTCCTCAATAAATGAACCTGATAGCAAGAGCGGAGCAGAGAAAGAGAGAGAGAGAATGAGAGAGACACGCACAGAGAGATAGAGAGTGAGAGAGAGTACTCACGATATGGAGAGTACTTGGTCAAGTACTGACTGACTCTGATTCTGAGGAATATTTACCCTGTGAGGATGAGGGAGCAGGTCTGGCAGCCATAACAGTCCCCAAGCAGCACATACCGAGGTTGATGCTTTGCCTCTCCGTGGCCATGATGATGCAGGCTGATGATGGCTGGGTTTACTTAGGGATGAGGAAGGGTACCACAAGTGGATAGAGATTTTGATGAGCCTATTGGGTATTGTAGAGACAGGGATTCGCTAATGATTTTAAGTTCCCTATGTATTCAGTCTACCCAAACATCCTGCTGCTGTCTCAAATTAGCCTTGCAGAGCAGACAGACCTGCCTGATTCTGAAATCCTGCAGGTCCGTCTTGCCAGCCTCTGTTGTCCAAGAGAGGCAGGAGCAGCAGAATGCGGAGGTGACGACAACCGGAAGTTGAGAACCGGAAGTTGAGAACGAACATGCCGATTAGCCTATTGTCCTCATGGCTACCTAGTGAAACTTGTCGAAATCTGCCCTCCTCAGAAGTTTACTTGTAGGGATTGTCTTTGACAAGGTTAATGTCACATATAAGTGTTAAATGAACCCTCTGTGTGGTACAATTCAGTGCAAGACCACAGCAAAAGGCCGTTAGCTGTTAGCAGCTAATTTAGCTGCTATGGCTAACATTCATGAACTGTTAACTGTTGTTAGCCATAAGCCGCTACATCAGTCGCTGTGTATGCTACCTTATGGGAGGCAACCCTGCTTGATGTGGATCGGTCTGTGATGAATGTGACAAGCCAAACGATTGTCCAATTACAAGCTTGTGGTTTTTTTAATGTTCTGCCCCTGAAAACAAATTTAAAGGGCTCCTACCCAGATGGACTAGTGGCAGATATATTGAGCTGTCCATCTGACTTGTCAGGTTAGTCTCAAATATGTCTGAGAGCAAAAGACATAGACAGAGTGGTTGGGTTCCAGCCATATTTAGGAACCACTGAAGAAGCTGTTTAGGACCTGACCATCTTTGGATTGATAATTGTTGGCATATACATAACTCAGCTGTCTTAGATAACTACTGCCATATTTGTTACACACATGTGTATATAACGGACAAAGGCAACTTGCTTTTCTTTGTCAGCCCTGAACTGAACCAGCTGTAATGAACTACCCTGACAAATCCCCCGCCTTGTCTCAGGCATCTTTCATCAATTGAACATCTTGATTACATTGGTCTAAGGGGAAGTGGAACAAGCAGCTACAACCAACAATTCACCAGCACCCAAGCTTCTGGCACAAGGTCTGGAAAAGAGAACAGAGATAGACCTGGGTTGACATATCCATTTCTTAACAGGAATCTGCAGCACCACCCTGCAACCTGATTTTGTGATGTAGTCTTCAGGTAAAAAATGTGCACTCCTGGTTGAGCTCACTGTGCCATAGGAGGGAATGGAAGCTGCCCAAGAGAGGAAGAGGGAAAATATGTAGACCTGGTGGAAGAGTGTAGGGATGGGGGATGGACTTTTTGTTGGACACATGGCTACACTGTTTGCTCAAGGCTCTAGGGAAGTTGATGAGCAGGTCTGCACAAGGTAACCATAGATGTAACAAAGGAGGTGCAAAAAGCAAGCCTCAGGCTGTGGTTGAAGAGAAGGGACAAGGAGTGCGAACGGACAGACCTTGATTAAAGTTGGTTAGCTCTGGTGTTGGCCCTGTAGTTCGTAAGGTGCTGGACCCCCCGCCTAACCTGTCTGCTGTCGTTGCTCTCCAGGTGGTCCTCGATCCTCCTACTCAAGAAGGCCCAGCAGAGACTGCACTTCCTGAGGGTGCTCAGGAAGAACATCCCCCAGGGACTGCCGGTGTCTGTCTACAGGTGCACCATCGAGAGTATCCTAGTGTACTGTCTGTGTGTGTGGTACACCAGCTGCACGGTGGTTCAGAGGACGTCACTGCAAAGGATCATCAACACAGCCCAAAACATCACCGACTGCCCTCTCCTCACGCTGGAAGAACTGCACCATTCCCGCTGCCTCCGAAAGGCGGGAAAAATAACCCAGGACCTCTCTCACTCTGGACACCACATGTTTAATTTGTTACCGTCTGGCAGGCGGTACAGCTCAATCACAGCAAGTACAAACCGGTTCAGAGACAGTTTCTACCCAACAGCGGTAAGGGTCCTGAAAAAAGGCTAAGATCACTATCTCATGTCTTCATTCATTCATTTATTTCTATACTCGGCTATCCCTTTCGGGGTTGCGGGGGGCTGGAGCCTAGCCCGGCTATCATCGGGCGAGAGGCGGGGTACACCCTGAACAAGTCGCCAGTTGATCACAGGGCAACATAGAGAGACAGACAACCATTCACTCTCACACTCATACCTTAGGACAATTTAGAGTCACCAATTAACCCTAATGAGCGTGTTTTTGGTCTGTGGAAGGAAGCCGGAGTGCCCGGAGAGAACCCACACATGCACAGGAAGAACATGCAAACTTCACACAGAAAGGCCCTCCCAACCTGGGAATCAAACCAGGAACCTTCCTGCTGTGAGGCACGTGTTGTACCAGCTGCACCACCATGCTGCCCCTCATGTCTTTTTTAATAATTATAATATAATAATTACCTCATGTCATTAATGCACCTGAACATGGCAGCTATTTTGTACCTTATTTCATTACGTTATCATTCCACTTTATTCCCTCTTGCACCTAATTCTTACTACTTATTGTATCATACTTTGATATTCTATTTTGCACCTTAACTTTATTATTTTATTATATGTTTTTATCTTATTTTATTTTTCTTGTCTTATTTTACTTCGCTTATGTTTGCACCGTACTTCATCATATTTCTCTCACACTGTTTTGCACTGACTGAAGGGCTTTTGCAATTCATTGAACTTCTTGCAATAACAAATAAAGTTCTGTTCTATTCTGTTCTATTCTATTCTATTTTATTTACTCAGTTTGTCCGGTCACCTCGGAGAGAACAGATCTCATAAAGTCCTTTAATAAATATATTCACAGGGGCCGTCACATGGTCCCAAAAAGTCTTTAGTGTTATGGGAATTAAACACACCAAATACACTAGAAATGTATTGGTAAGTGGTGGTCAATATTAATACATTACTTTCAGTGGTTCACAAGCTATGGATAGTGATTAAAAGAACAAGACAGTGAGTACAAGTGACCAAAATGAGCTTCCTCCGCAGGGGGTCCTGGCTCCCCCTTAAAGATAGTGTTAGAAGCTCAGTCATTCAGGAGGGGCTCGGAGTAGAACTGCTGCCCTTCTGTATTTCGAGGAGGCAGATGAGGTAGCTTGGACATCTAATCAGGGTGCCTCCTGGACACCTCCTTGGTAAGGTATCCTGGGCATATCCCTCAGGGAAGACCCAGAGGGATATGCCCGGGACACCTTACCAAGGAGGGCCTATGTCTCTCACCTGAACTGGGATTGCCTCGGAAGAGGGAAGTCTGCACTTCCCAGCTTAAGGTGCTGCCCCAACAAGCCAACCACAGATGGGTGGAAGAAGGGGGATGGATGGTGAACTTTCAGTGATTCATGTCATCTCTTTATTAAGGGGGGCTCAAACCATTATTTAATTAAACAATATATCCCCTTACCACCTGCTCAAAGAATAGAAGAAAACAAAAAACAGATCCAGAACATGGTCACCACTTCACACTACTATATCCCCATTTCATACCAAAACAGTTCACAACAACAGTAAAGACCAATAAAAGCACAACACCACTCGATGATTTAATGATAGTTTTAAACTGAAGTTAAACAAAACAAGTTCATCAAGAGAATTGTCCTTTGCACCACTGTTTGTTGATTGGCATGCTTACCGCACAACCTAAAGCAACTTTTATCACACTCTGTGTCATTAGCTTGCTACTGAACACCAAAAATAGCCCCTGTTAACTGTTGTGAAAAAGTAAGGTGATTATTGGCAGCTGTTTGCTTTCAAACAACTCCTCCCCCACCCCTCAGCACAGCTTGCAGTTAAGCTCTGTGAACATTACTTCCCACTCATGAAGTTTGCTTATAAGGGATATTAAGTTTAGGGGGTGCGTAGGTGTAAGTAACCTTTACAAAGTACAAAGAGAGGGAGAAAGAGGCCTTGTGCTCACTATTGTGTGAGGCATGAACACTGACGTGATGAGAGGATCTGTGTAAACAGTGGGGGGAAACTGAGAGCTATTTAAATACATGCACACCCACCAAGACACCCACAGCACACCTCATGAATCCTCTGTTTGAGAAAGTTGCTACCTGCTGTCTATCAATAAATGTATGTGATCAATGTGGCAATCATTTCATAAGTGAAAAAGTCAACTTTGTTCACCCCTTTTTTCTTTTCTTTTGTTCTGAAAGTTTAGAGTGATTGCCTCATTAAAAGGTTAGCGTTTTACAGTAGGGTCAGACTGACAGCTTCATGCTAAATTGAGGATACATGATTTGAATTACCTCTAATCAGTAAAGCAAGATGCACATTGTGTTAATGATTTCTTGTTCATAAATGGTAAAATGGACTTGAGCTTATATAGTGCTTTTCTAGTCTTTGACTTCTCAAAGAGAAGTGAATGGGTAGATGTGACCACAGGTCACATCTACCCATTCACTCCCATTTGCTCTCACATTCACTCACTGATGGTTAGAGTATCTATATCAGTCGTTCATCAACAACTCACACATTCACGCCCTTTCGTGACCATTTACATGCCACTGACAGCACTGGAAGCAACTTGGGGTTAAAGGGAAACTCCGGTATTTTGACACCTGGACCTTATTTTTAGGTTTGTGCATGCTCATATACTCACTCAGACAAACATCGTGCAGCTCGGAGTCCTTCAGAAGTTATTTAGATCCAACCGATGTAGCCGCACTTAGCGGGGTCCACGGCAACGGAGCTTCAGCGCGGGACGTAATCTCTGCAAAATCGCTCGTCTCTGCCACAGCCCGGTTTGTCATTGCAGAGAAATCCCGCGCTCTGCAAATCTCTGCGATCTCTGCAAAATCGCTCATTTCGGCTATATTTTTTCATCCATCGCCAGTGTTATCATAAAGTCAGCTCATCTACCCTCTTCAGGTGGGTCAGCTGACCTGGTAAACAAACTTTTGATGACGTCATAGCCGCGCGACACAAAGGTACAGCTGACCTACTTTTAGCCGGCAGTGCTCAGCAACATGGCAGAATATTTATCTGATGCTTGAAGAGTCAGACTACGACGACCGGTTTGAGTCTGAGTACACGGACGAGGAGCTCCATGAGAGAAGGATGGAGAGGGAGAGAGACGAACAGCTGGCTCGTGAACAACAAACAGGAGCACGTCCACGACTCAATGCTAACTGGCGGTGCGCTTGTGGACAGTGTTCGTCTATAGCAACAGAAGAGGA
This sequence comes from Scarus forsteni, assembly GCA_036419115.1. Lineage (NCBI taxonomy): Eukaryota > Metazoa > Chordata > Actinopteri > Labriformes > Labridae > Scarus > Scarus forsteni. Next base: position 2,231,794 of record JAZDUH010000137.1, on the reverse strand, counting down.
GTGTGTTAGCTGCTCAGAGTGGGACTTGAAACCGGCTGACACGCGTATGGATCTATCCAGGAATATATGTCTGACTACTCTGGAGGATTTCTCTGCAATGACAAACCGGGCTGTGGTAGAGACGAGCGATTTTGCAGAGATTATGTCCCGCGCTGAAGCTCCGTTGCCGTGGCCCCCGCTAAGTGCGGCTACATCGGTTGGATCTAAATAACTTCTGAAGGACTCCGAGCTGCACGATGTTTGTCTGAGTGAGTATATGAGCATGCACAAACCTAAAAATAAGGTCCAGGTGTCAAAATACCGGAGTTTCCCTTTAAGTGTCTTGCCCAAGGGCACATTGCAATGTGACCACAGAGCTGGGCTCAAACCTGCAAACTCCCAATGACAGACCAAGTGCACTATCAAACTGTACCCCCAACGCCCCATACTTTGCAAATCATGAAGATCATACGCTCATCAGAGGCAGTTTGCAACAACAACAAAAAGTCAAAGATTTGATCATGCAGATCGTAGAAAAAACAGCAGTGGCTTCATTTTCCAAAGTATTATTGAAACTGCACAACCTCTAGTGTCTGTTCTTGTGTTAGTTCAAGAAAAGGGTGGAACTCAGAACAGAAAGTCAGGGAAGCCTTTGTCAAAGCAGATTGCAAGAGTGCCATTTGTTTAGTGTTGTTGAGCCAGAAAACTTGTGTTGACACGGAAAACTTACAGCAATGGATAAACAATAAATAGGAAGGCTTGGAACAATAGGTAGAATTGAAAAGGGAACTTTTATTAGTAAAGTCTTGTCAATTATCTTCCCTATTTTTAAGCGAATGTTTAAAATATAAAGATCATTTTAAAGCTGGGGTCTGTAATTTTGGAAAATTAGCATGAATTCAAATGCAGCATCTCCTCAGGACTTTGTCTAGCCCCAGCTTTATTAAAAGGATGAAAGCATGAGCAACAAACTGAAAAGATTGGTACAGGTATGGCATATTTTTGGATAACCCGGAAGGTAACTCTTCTCCCAGGACTAAAAGACAGTGGGCAGCTTGAATTGAAATTTTAGTAATAGCTGATAAAAACTCTGTGGAGAGATAGCATAAAGGAAAAATAGTCAATCGTCTAGGAGGAGCAGGCCCAGTGTAGCGCATGGACCAGAGAATAAATGCAGATTTGTTGAAAATGTCAGAATCCTGAAAAAGTTAAATGCTGGCAGAAACACTACCTTTGTAGCGGAGAAAATAATAATAATTAAAAATGATACTACCACTACTACTACTACTACTTAAAATAATAATAACAATAACAATAATAATAATAACTAGAAAAGCAGTTGGAGAGCGCAGACCTCTGTCAAGCACCACCGTTCCCAGATTGTGATCCGGACCAACACCAAAATTGAATCACTTCTTTCCTTTTTACCTCCTTGGCGGAGGTAATACTACTACTACTACTACTACTACTACTACTAATAATAATAATAATAATAATAAATAGGGGGGCCACATTATCCTGTAAATGCTGATGAATTAATTACAGTCGTAATTAGCATGCTAGGTTTTTTACATGCATTTATCTCATTTTTAATCTAATTTCACTGTTTTGGTATCTTCAGAGGGTAGCACCTTAAAATACCAGAGCATCTGGTGATTGGACAATCAGTCCGCTTGTCACACTCTTCACAGACCAATCATATCAAGTCATATCAATGACGTAGGACAGTGGTTGGCAACTAATGGCCCGCGGGCCAAAATTGGCCCATCTCCAATAATATCTGTCCCGCTCGATGAAATTGAAAATCTGATTTAAAAGGGGCAGGGACATGCTGGCCATCAGGGAAACCGGGAAAGCTCCCGAACGCCGCCCGCCACTCTAAATATTGTGATGACCCACAGGAAGGGGTCGCTGTAGGCGGGACTGTTGTGTTGGACTTGGTGGGCTGTGGAAGTGTTGGGGCATGTTTGTTGTTCAGTAGTTCAATGTATTTCCGGTGCCATGGTGTACGCTCGTAAAGAGACCGCTGTTACCCGTCATGACGAGCGTACAGTGTTCAGAGCCTAAAGACGCTGCGTGGCACCGAAAGCCCAGCAAGTGTCTGCATTGCTGTTCGGGTGAGCCCCCACTTTGTTCTGTGCTGTCCACTGAGCCTAATAAAAAGCCGCTCTGGTGCGTGAAGCTCGGAAGCTAACCGCTAAAGCTAAGTCTCATCTCTGGCTCCTTCTTCAAAACCTAAGCTCGCCACAATATAAATCAGCAGCCGCCCCCAGTTGGATGAACACAAGCCACAGCGATCGCGAACATAGTGGCTGCGGGGCTGACAACATTGCGCAGGCCACTGAAAACATCAATCACCACCACTGTCTAAAATAATAAAAGCATTATTTTCTTGATTGCGGACGCACACCAGCTCGTGGTGGGAAAGTGGGACATATGCACTCTTGAAATTACAGAGCAAAAATAGAGAAAGCGAAAAGAAATTTTGAATAAAATAAAGCGACAATCAATACGGTTAATAAAAACAGTAATGTCATGCTGAAAATATTACTCACTTAATGGGAAAACTAGCATCGCCCTTCAGTCACAATCTTTTGGAAGTCTGGAGATATGGATGTGACTTTAACCTGCAAGCAGTTTTCCAGGTTTTTGTGCGTCAGGCGATTCCTCTCATTTGTCTTAATGGTAGGCTATTCATAGAGCCAAATCCTCAAAATCTTTGTTTATAAATCTTTATTCCAAATGCGTGAGTTGGGCTCAGAGATGTAGTCATTTTCAATATAGAAATAACTCACATTTTTATAAAATGTGTGGGGGAAAAATATAGTTGGCTATGGCACATATGATGACTTAAAAGACAGTCTGTGGAACAAATCGCTGATTAATGGCAGCAGCTTTATTATCACCAAGTTACTATTATAAGCAGTTTTATAACGCAGCCACAGTGGAGCTAAAGCAGTAATAACACACTAATAGTCTGAGGAATAAAGTTACTTTATTTAAAACAGATTAATTTCTTAAATTAGCCTACATTTTGTAAACACATGATATAATAGTACCCTATAGATAAGGGGAAAACTTTTTTTTTTTTAAATAAAAAAAGAGCGAGAGAGAGAAAGAATACATGTTTCTGATTGACGTGATGTTTTGGCCCACCATTCAGTTGCTCGGAAAAAATATTGGCCCAAGGCCAAACTTACCTGCCGACCCCTGACGTAGGAGCTAGACCGTGTTGTGCTGTTGGCTTTGACTATGAGTATTTCAGTCCTTAGACCATCGTCTTATCTTACATTACATGATACCACATTGGTGTGTCATCTGCAACATGTGACATGAATCTCACCAAAGACAATACCCTCCAAGTTACCCTAGGAAGCTTCTGAGGAGGGCATATGCCGTATCGCAGGGTAACCATAACTATGTCTTGCCGTTGTTAGCCCAGCGTCTCTTCCCAGCATGGATCTCTGGTTGGGAGAAGAGCAAAAACATGATTTCCCATAAGAAAGCTTGATGTGATGTTCTTTGCTCCCCTTTTAAAGGAGAAATCGGGTCCATTTCTGATAAAAGTGCAGATCTTGCTGCATCTACGCAGACGGCTTTAAACGCCACTGTTGTTCAAACATGCAGTCACTTTCTGTTGTGATATTAAAAAAGGTGTTAATTGAATTAATTATTACAGGTCATAAATAATTAGTCGCTCTTTTCTCTCTTTTTAATTTACTGACAGCACTAATAAAAATAACCATAATAAAAATAATAATAATAGTGATGAAGAGGGATAATTATTATTCAAGTATTTTTTCTACCTCCAACTTCACTACAGAGACTCGTATTTTGATGATAAATTTTCTTTCTCCTAAACTGCATCTTTCTTAATTTTTCAAAAAGGCTATTATATCTTCCGATAAAATACAATACAGAGTATCAAGCAGCCAGAATAAAGTGAAGGAAAATATTATCATTAATTCCTTGAGACCAATCTCTTTCTCTAATGACTGCAGCACATTCGAAAGAGTCTTTCTGTGACTCAATCATTCTGAGTTATTACAATTCTTAAATGGAGAGAAGTTTTTACTTTTTGTAATTTATTTGAAGGAAACAAAGAGCTTAAGACATTGCAAATTAAAAACAAGACCAAATTTGCTGTAAAAATACAGAGAAAGGAGAGAGAGAGGGAGAGAAAAATTGTATCCTTCATCATCATCATCTTAACTTTACTTTAGCACATTTAACCCTGAAGGCTCTCGAACAGTACTGAAGTAAGTATGCCTGTTCATTATTAAATGGACACTTGGCAGATGAGACCAGAACTAAA